>UXSR01000976.1:0-13250 GCA_900604375.1 Mesocestoides corti | reverse complement strand
AATAGCCGACTAAATGAGTATTTAATTTGTAATTGATTGTGTGTGTCGATTGTAGGTTGACGAGGAGGGTGCAGAGGCAGCTGCAGCCACAGCCATTCCAATGATGCTGCGTTGCATGCCGATGCCACCACCTGAGTTCGTGGTGGACCATCCATTCATCTTCTTCATAGTCACTGAGTCTGGCTTCCCTGTGTTTATGGGGCATGTTGTTGAGCCTAAGACAAAGGCCTGAACCGTGGTAAGTTAGTGAACCGGTTGAATTTGGGTTGTTGTGTGCACATGTGTTACGTAGCCCTAGTGAATTTTTTCCTAGTGCAGTTTTGTTGGGGGAGATTAGGGTTCATCTAATTAATGTATTCTATTTCTTGACCACGTCCCCTACAATACTGCAAAATTGTAGTAAAGTGTGAACGCGAATTGAATGCCTTTTACACATCCTACTTAAATCATCTCCCATCACATTTGTGTTCTTGTTCTACTTACGTCAAATCAAATATGCTGTTTTCTTTTAGGTGTCCGACTCGAATCGTGATCTTCGAATTTAACCAATATTTTTATTCGAAATAAACTATTTTTTTCGTTTTGGCTGTGAATCATCAATTGCTAGCGCGAATAAGGTGCTGTGTTGTAGTGGGTTGTGCTTATTGGTTAGTGGCGCGTTACGTGGTGATTTGGAGTGGGCGGCCATCAAAATTTTGGTGAGGTGTGTGGGTTGGTGGGGCGTGTCTAAACGGTTGCTACTAGCAACCGCATTGTGTGAAAAATATTCATTGGCAGTAACTGCCGGACATTTCGCGGAACAAAACACACTTTGATGTTACAACTTGTAATGAAGAATTCAAAATCTGCATACAACGAATCGTTTGGACTTTCATTGTAGCAATTGGTAGCATTTGTTTGATGCTCTCATGGACTTTGGAGATGAAAGATGAGGCGTTTCTACCGTGGCAACTCGAATTTCATGACAGACAGTTCGGAAAATTGCCTCCCCATTAAGTTGCATTTCAAGGCGATGCTGAGATGGGCTCATTTGAAGTTTTTTAACCGATAGCATTGCAATTGCTCTTAACAACAAGGACATGTGACCGCGCTGAGGCATCTGCGAGGGTGACCTGACAAAATCAGGTCTCGCTAGTTTGGGACGGGTTGCACTCATGAAATCTCGCTGCCTCTGGACCTTTGCATGGGGTCATGCAGGTAGTTTCATGCTTCCGACAAATAGCCTGCTCCAACGTATCCACCACGTACTACTACTGTAGACAAACTTTGACAGTATTTTTAATTTGGAGGAGATGAGACTGATAAAGATGGGTTTTTAGCACAAAAATCGGATCACAGCCGGATTTAGCAACTTGGGCCACCTCGATTCACAAAAAATTTACTAGGACATTAATCACTTCGCTAACTCTACGAAATTTAGCCGCTGAAGTTCACTCTCGTTATTTTGATTGGCTGAGGTTCCGCGCCTTGTTTGGTTCCTGTCTCTTGGAACGACATGAGGTTTTTTGCTTTGGGAATCAGGCCTAAGTGATTATTAGACCAGTCAGTTAGTGAATTGTCACGCCTGATTAGAGCTCTCATTCGTAGTGAACTAACTCGACAGAGCTTTTTTTCCAGTGGTCGATTTGATGTGACATGATGCTACAAATCGTCAGTCACTGGAAATGATAGAAGTCCACAAATGTTTGTAGCTTTTCGCCGTTGAGTTCAGATAATTGTAGTCGTAAATATAATGATCGTCTCCGAAAGTGTCAATCTGAGCCAAACGAGATGTTCAAGTCCTTGGGATTGATGCAATTACTGAGTAGCTAGCGTCCTTCTGCATACGAGTGAGTGCAGAACGGGTTAAGAGTTTACTTCTCCAATGAAATTTGACGTGCAAGATAACCATGGCTTCTGAGTCAAAAGTTGTCATTGAGTTAGTTTGGACCAGACCAAACTAATGTCTTGGAGAGTGAGGTATCGATTTTATAGACCTTGGCCGAACGTCAAGATGCTTCTGGGTTCTAGCCCTAACCGAGGGTGTTTTAATAGTCGAAGTAGCCCTGTGCCCGCTCCTTGTAAGCATTTATTCAATCCTTTTTTGGACGTGAGTATATCCAATTTGTTGAAGATCCCGAATTGCTCTCACACTCACACCGGAGGCAGCTGAGTTAGAGTTATTGCTGCTGTCAGATCCGACATAACCGTACACAGAGAAGAATGGGGGGACTCAACAGTTAATTGGGTACCTGAATCAGGTGTGTTCTCCGTTGTCTGTTTACGCGAATATTCAGCCACCATCTGCACTACTGACGCGATAACTCTGACACGGTCTACAGCGAAGAGCTGGGGGTTACTATTAGGAAAAGGGTTAGAGGATGAAAGGGAGGGATACATATCCCAGTTAGTCACGTGTGAACCGTAGTGATGGTCAGTAATTTGGCAAGTTCACCGGATGTAGAGCACATAGTAACCGTTCCACCTAATTTGCCCCAAAAGATCGCCAATAATTGGCTCAAAGAGCGGTGACACTGGCTGTGAAAACCTCGGAATTAGTTTTGGACAAACACAACAACTGGATTTTGGAAGGCGGAGTGATCAGCCAACTTCACACAAGCCACCACTGGACCCGGCAGCCTAGTGCCATTTAGGAAAAACTTTTGGCCATTGTCTGCGCACCTGAATATACAGTTAACAAAATCAGGAAACAGAGAAAAAATTCGAAGAACTCACTGAATATAAACGCCATTGGTGTGTTATTTTGATGGGACTAGACGTGACAACAGACCCATGACTCCTGTTCCGAAGGGATTTAATCGTCGCCAGCAAATCAACAGGTGTCTAGTGGACGATCCTTTCACACAAATACACTTCGATGGTGGACGTAGTTGCGCAGGTCCTGTTATCAACGACTACCACGGAGAATTTTATTCAAGGCGATAGCTGCCATCATCGGAGCACTCCCACCATCGCCACTCGATGATACATGCACAATTCCACAATGACTTCACATTTGCAACCAAATGGTTCTAAAATGGATCCAACTTTTCTCGCACAACGGTACTTGCCAGGTGTGATATCTCATCACTATGCTTTCCTCAGGGGTACATGAATCAGTGATAATTGAATAAGAGCACTTAGTGCGTGGTATGTGACAGGTAGGATTGGTATCACCCCCAATGGTGTTGTTGTAGCTGATGCAGAATTATTGTCACGCGTCATGTCAGGTTAGATCACAACATAAGTGAAAGTGCTTTCAAATTGTATTGGTACTAAACATAACTAATTGGGCCTCAAGTCTCCTATTGATTCAATTGCATTATCGATCTTCTTTGTTTAAATAAGCAAACAGAATGCAGTATTGTTCCTTTCTAAACGCGAAATTAAACCAAATTTAAAGAGCTTTATTGCATTACAAGATGAATGAATTGTGTTCTAATATCCAGAGCAAGTGGTCCGAATAACGTGAATTACCCAGGCAAATCTGACCCATGTGAATAAATACAATCCATGTGTGGAGACCCCATTATCAGTAAACAAAGTAGTCGCCTTGTGATTCACCAAACAGTGCCAAGAGAGGCGTTAAATAGTCGTAGTCGCATGCTCTCAACTGCCTACGGATGCAGTTCGCAAGAGTTCTAGAGCGCACAACGAATGTTGTGCACAAGACCGTTAGGGAAATTCAAAAACTATTAGTATGTTCCAAGAGCATGACATGCCGAAGGAGCAATTGTAAATAGATTTCTATGAAAATTAAGGATCATCTTTACAAAGCAATCTATTTCACTAACAATGTGGTGGCGATTGAGGATAAATTGTAGCTGTCCAGGTAAACCTATACTGCGTTATCAATAATTAGTTGTAGCTAGATTTATTACTGTTAGGTCCAAACTTTTACGCCTGACTAAAGTTAAAGGCAGCGGTTTTTACAGTACATGCCATCATTTTTGCCTGGAAATCAAGTCGAACATCCGTTTTGTTCATTTTTAGTGAGTGTGTTGCAAAAGTTCTTCCCTTACAGGAAGCGTTTACCTCATTTTGCCTTTGTCATGAGCGTGTAAATGACCCAAGACATCTAAATTTATCAACCGAAATTCAGCTACAGGTTGTTTTGACTTAGTGTCTTCGTTTATCAGACTGTAATATCCACATTTACGTGGTCAGCATTATCCTCCAGTCCGTGAAAGGAAGATTTTACAAAAAGTGCTCTTTACGTAATGCATTCCAACAATTTTGGAGCCAATTATAAACTCACGATCATTTATTACTTGCTTAAATTCGCACCAATTCGAGAAATTTTGAAAATCAGTTTACTTGGAATAAAATAATCAATAATCACCACTTATAAAACACCAAATCCCTGGTATGCTTTAAGGTAGAGACGCTCATTGCACTGAGACATTGCTTTTATGACAAGTAGATTTACAGTGTGATTCCCAATTTTTAATCAACTCTTCTATGCTTATTCATATTATGACGAGGCCTTACAACTAGCAATGATTTCTCGCGGTTAACTGTAAAAAAATAGTTATTGGACTCTTGGGTGTGCTGTGACAGCACCTCATGCAGACTCTTCAATGTTTAAATTCACACGTAGTGTAATTTGCCTTGTTATAAAGTTAGGTGTATCACCTTCTAGAATGGCGGGCATTCATTAGATAAGCTGTGCGTGACTCAACCTTCGTTGCCAATAGATACACAACATGGCGTGTCCTTCGGTAGCCAATCATTTGCACCACATCTTGTCTTCCATTAAAGTCCCGAAGCATTACTTGGTGGCAGTTTTGTGTGAAGACCCAACCACTGTGTGCAATGCAGTTACTTGGCGTTAAAGAAGCACGGCGTGTTACAAGACGGAAAGTGGGCGGAAATAATTTGAAAAGAAAATGAAAATGAACGTTGAACAATGTGACCAAACACTCTACACACCTTCCTGGATAATTTATCTTCAAGAAACATCTAAAATAGGTGGGATTAGAAAAAAAAATACTGGCAGATAAATGACCTTGAATTCCGATGATGCAATCTTAAGCTACAGAGTTACGGGTGCAACTACCTTAAACCTTCTTACTGACACCAAACAGTACCGCAGGGCTGTATTTACATCCACTTCTGGTAATTTAAAGTAATATGCGCATGCAATACGGAGTAATTCAAGATGCACTGGCTGATTATTTGAGTAGTATTAGGTCAAAATTGGGTGAATGTAGCAACCTTCACATAGTGTGAAATCCCAGGCTACAATGGTTGGAAAAATCGGCCATGGAACAACATCGATGAAGAAGTTAACTTCAATTCCGAATTAACACTGCTTTACGTTTGCCCGTAACAAAGAGGAAAACCACTCAAATAACGGTACTAGATCCCTAGCTGAAGCTAGAACTGACCTTCCCAGGCTAATGCAAGAACAAGACCAGAGCTCGTGTAAAGAGCTTTATTCACGTCAGCCACGTGCGCAGTGCAGTATCGAAATCGAAACTAATTCGAGTCAGGGTTGACCTTGACTTGATAAAAAGCGTAGCAAAACAATCTTGGGGAATCGTGGATCTCCAACACACTGATAATTGCTGGTCGACTTAGTTCTGGCACTCACAACTCAAACTGTCCAGTGAGGCATTACGCAAACCCTACAAAAATAACTTAAACTGCTACCTATAATCAAAAACCTTTGAGTTCGGGATGCACGTTACCTCCCAAGATAAGACGTCAGAAATCAAGCCGTCGCATGTGTTGCGGAAGATGCGCCAAGTACAGAGTGACTTCAGGAAAAGTGCAATTTGTTTCAGGTTCTGGTGTGGGCCATTTAAACCTGCAATGATTGAACTATATTACAGACCTTGGGTTTGATCATAACGATTACCTGAATTAATGAATCGCCTCTTAGACTGGGTGCTGTAAGCTGCATGTGTTTTGGCATTCTGGCTTGAGATACACTATCAGCGATTTCTAACGGAGAATTTGCAGCCATGCCGCATGATTACTTACAGATGTAAGCGTTAAAAAAGATTCTGCCATCATGTAAGAGAGGAGACGGTGGATTTACGACTGCATAGAACTTACAAAAAGAAGACAGATTACAATTGACAATAATAAGTGTTTGGTAGAATAACTGCACGTTGGAGGGAAGGACGTGATCGACAAGAACTTTTTTAATTCAACAAATGGTGGTAAGACGTCACGTCCCTTGGATTTTGTCAATCGCAGAGTTGACTTGAGCCATTTGAGGCACATATTTATGTAATCGACTTGTCCTGTTTGCCAATTAAAAGAGGCAGCATAAAAAATAACTGATGATAAGTCATTGCAGCAATAATCTATTTTCATCGATGGTTTAGAATCATGCGATTCCCTCTAAGGCAAATAGCCACAGATCTCTACTTTGCAATATTTATAAACAGTCCAATATCATCAGTTCAACAGAGCGTTGCGTTCTCAATCGTGATTAATAAGCATCCTGGCCAAAGCTCGAGTTCATCTGTAGTGTAGCATAGTATAAGCGCGTAGACATTGGACCAATTTTGTCTATTTGCGCAGACATGAAGCCAATTAGAGACACTATACAATTGGCGACACAGTGTAGAATACCCAAGCCCTAGAAGGAAGAAGACTGGTACAACAGACAAGGCTTTATTGACCAATCACAAGCCAGAGCCACAAGTGAGGCGCCTTCCATTCGAGTCCACCACACTGGCCCCGCCGCTCATTATTTACTGCACCTCATTCGCGTCCTTCTCTGGTTGGCTGCTTCTCTTCTTCGCATGCCATTGGAACGCAAAGAGACACAGGATTGGGTGAGGCCAGTGTCGAATAGGTCTGCGCCCCCAGACGTCGCCACAACAGCCAGTGGCGAGGACTCGGTGGATGGTGCCATACGCATGTGTCTGGCGTGTGATTTATCAATTAAGCCAGTCCTGTGAACATGTCTTCTTCATTCGGTGGCTCGGGTAATCTACAGTAGTGACGCACAAGGGCGCAGACATATTATGCCATTCCGTCGATCCGACGTTAATTGGTCATCGGTGTCCATATGATAGTTACACATTCACATCAAATGATCACTGCTTTCTACCAAGCCCATACAAGTTAATCTCGACAAAATTCGATTTCCAGAAATCAATCGTACATACTCGTGGAATTAGGGGACGTATCTAATGATCAAATCAAACGCACTTTCCAAAAAGTTGCAAAATACTAAATGGTCTGAAGTATGCTCTTATGTGCCAGCTGGAGTAGATTTGCGCTGTGCTTCGATAAACGATGAGTAATAAAATGGACTAAAAGCTTCTTAAGAATCAGCTGGACAGGCAGTAAAAGGGTAAGAGATAATAATAACTGACAATTTGTTTTATTTCGGAGGTTTCATGAGTCTTCAGTCTCAACCGATGGGTTAACGCTTAATGAAAGCAGAATAATTCGGTAACAAAACCTTCTGCTGTTTAAATTAATAAGCTGCCGATGAGGTTCTCCGTCAAGTTTGGTTCCTGACACGGAGTCAGGCCATTTTTACATCGAACCCATCCAAACTTCGTATGCACTCACCTCGAGCCACAAGTCAGTCCCTTCGCCTGCTATCAAGCCATCTAAGCAAGCTTGAAGTTTCTGTGCAAGTGGTGGGCACAACCTTCACTTCTCAACTTGCAGTCATTCTCGTCTCCACTAGAGATCAATGAGTACCATTTATTCCAAGGTTAGCAGACATTTCTGGACGACAAAATTTGAATTTTGCTGCATCTTCCTCGTTATAGTGAGATCTAAGAATGCTCTGATAGCGAAATAAAGGGTAAGTTTACAATTTAGTACTACCCGACAGGTTGAATTGTTGAGGAGTCAAAAGATTGATGATTTTTCCTTGCAAGATTATTTTAATCGTGCCGTACAAGCCTAATCAATAAGCTGAGTATCCAAACAAATTTTGTCTCTCTGCCGACTTTTGTTTCTATCAAAATTCAGGTGTTTTGTTTGGTCGAAATGTAGAGGTGTATAAACTAAAATTAAAGGCTTTGGTCGCTGCGCTTCTTTAAGCTAGTAAAAATAAGCTAACATAAGGAATCACCTACTAGGAATTTTTCACCAAACACGACTACTTGTTCTATAAAATAAGCATTAATATACTATTACTGAAGCTGTCAGAAATCCAGAATTAAGCTGTTTGCATTAAGAAACAGCAGTTAAATCAAGTTTTATTGGTAGGAGGTCATTGAAGGGCTGTTGTTGTAAAATCACGTTTCCGACAAATACCTTCGCAGGATATGTAAAATCAGCTTGACAAAGGAGATTACAAATGCAGGTTAATCACACCCAATGTGGAATTCTAAATCAATTATATATAAGTGTCAAAAAGTTTTCCATATTTTTCTGGAATAATTAACGCATTCTCAACCATTTACTGACTTTAAAACAACCAAATGCTCTTTGTGAATTCCTTAAGTTTTCGTGGGATTTGCATAAAAATCGCAACAACCAAATATGCAAAGGGATAAAATGCCGGTACTTTAGAACAAATTTGTAGACTTAAGAGTAGTATTTGCATTTCAAAGCTGTTGTCAGGCGAAGAGTTCGAGAAGCAATACTACATAAAAGTATAAATTTTCGAATTAAACGCAGGGAGATTTTATTCTGCAGCACGTAAAATTATAAGGTCCGCATTTGTAAATTGCAATCGCACATTGCGTGAACGAAATTCACTTTTTAAAAATAATGATGACACCCATAGAAGGGAACATCCAAGTGCTGTGTAATGACGACACAGCTAGGTGAACTGGGTTCCAATGCCGCCATTCATGAAATTGTCACAAGTTTGGTAGCCTCGATTTATTTTAGAAAAGTAAAATAATAAATTGCAGGAAAAATAAGGCTTAATTAACAAATTCGCTTGATAATTATTTACACTTTAAAATACAAACCTGCTAAATATTAATGGATCCATAGGCGTTAGCAAACAATCACGGGTAAATCACAAAGCGAGATTATGTATAATCCCCTAGAGCATTAAACAAAATGTCATATTCATATGTATTTTCAGTTTTATGGGTTGAAATTAGCCTTAATATAAATAATAAAAGGAGCATCAGTTTGTTAATTAAATTGACATTTAGTTATATTATCATATCGAGAAACCAGTTGGTTTTACAACTAGCGATCATAAAACGTCTTAAAAAATCCAATGTAAAAAGTAAACACAATGCAGGTAAAAAATGATCATTGTTATGTTAATCTGTTTAACAACTTTCCAAAAATTACCAGTGAACGACTAGATTTATTTAAATTAGATGGGTGAAACAGATGGTTATTAGGTCAAAAAATGCTAGCAGCATGCAAAAAGCAATTTGTTATGTAAATTTTTTACAAACTTTGCTATAAATTTCTGATTTTGATATACAGAAGTCTTGTTTGAATCGGAAGTATCATCTCTTGGTGTGGCTAGTATATAGCGCCATCCACGACATAATTTACTAGTTTCACAGTTGATCGGGCTTTCTTTGTCGTTGTAGATCAAGTCTAAATTACGTGGGTTGCGTTTGTCTAACTTTTAAAATTTAATTTTTTTACTTTTTTAAAAAAGCTCCCTTAACAAGCAAATTACCTTTGATTTTCTTGATGACAACAAAAAACGTCGTAATATATAAATCAACAATTTTTTTTCAAACACCACAGCCGTACATTTCGCACATATTTTGTTCGTTTTAGAGAGGGATGTGCCTGAAAACAGTAAAGGAAGTTTTAGAGGCTGTCAACTCAAGTAAACCCAAGCGCTGCTTCCTATATTTTATGGCCTCGCATGACGAAACGGGAGAAAGCTGGTGCCCTGACTGTCGGAAAGGTGTCAAACTTTTTGAGTTTTTCTGCTGTCATAATCTTAATTACTTCTGTTATTTTATCTGCTCTGCAACCTTCTAATTGAATGGACTTTGATATTTATTCTTTGCAACTTAACGACCCTAGCAAATGTCAAAAAGGATAATCCTTTTGTAGTAAAGATTCTACTCAAGCAGCATTATAATAATTTAAATTAAAGGCTCTTCCGATGTGCGTATTTGATCAAGAACACAATTATACGCTCAAAAGCATTCAGAACTGTCTTTAGCCATGAAATGTTTTGATCGCGTTCTACTTGTTTAACTTGACTAATAAATGCACGTTTTATCTTTACTGATTAGTCAGTTGTTTTGCATTTACTATTTTTTACTTTGTAGCTCAACCGTTCATTAATAAGGCCTTGGAAAAACTACCCTGCGATGCAGTTTTTTTCACTGTATGGACTGGCGACAGACCGACGTATGCAGCGGTTTTAAATCAAAATCATTAATCTTTTTAAGATGGAAAAGTGAAGATAATGAGTTCCGTCATGCACCCGAACTCCTTGTCACAAGGGTACCTACACTTTTGGAATTTGGAAAAGTGAGTCACACTGATTAATTTAATCCTCTCCTAGCCCAGACGTCTAGTAGAAAGTGAACTGTACAATGAGGAGGCAATAGTCAAATTTCTTACTCAGTAAACCGGCATTAACGACTGCCTTTTTGCACACCAATTTATTTTTCCATTAGTATATATGCTGATTGCTTTGAAATGGAATATAACCTATGTATTCCCTACGGGAGTTCTCTTGCTATGTTATTTTGCACGCGTCATCTTATTTTTGCACTTCCCAGAAAGTCAAAATAAAGGAGAGTGGCTTGTTATTGTGTTGAGTGTGTGATCACTTGAATTAGTTATGTGTAAGAACCAGGGTAATGTGCTCACTGCTGATATTTTCGCCTGTGAGTGTTACTGTGGGGTTCAGTGTACTTTTAAGGAATGCTTTAGCGGATAGTTAAGGGTGTATTTTGTTAGATTAGTTGGTGTAGTTGTGAGCATTATAACCACAGAAAGGCAATGGTAGTAAAACGTAACTAATTATGAAAAGAAGGAAGCAAGCAAGGGTACGTAGGGAGGCTCCAGAAGCCAATAATCTCCACTCCAGCCCGTTCATAGGATCCTTTTCTCGTTTACATTCGTTCACGGCGTAAACATAAACGCCGCTTTTAGAATCCGATTCCAGAGCTAAGAATGGAAAACAGCCATTCAGTATGGCAAAAAAGAGAATTGTTCGTGATGAGCTGGGTTCTAAGTTAGCAGATTAATTTGCGACCCCACGCCTCTGTGCTCTTCTGACGATAAAATGGATCCGATTTCAGGAGCCGATCAGTTTATTCAAGCGATAAACATTTGCTGAGTATTGCCACAGCTGTTGTATATTTTTGTTTAGGCTCGTTAATTGGTCCAACAATTTAAAAGAAACAGATAATTGTTGATTAATTTATAAAGAATGTTGCCTATAATGTGGTGGTAGTAGCATGATTTGCACTAAATACACACCGGAGACGTCGTTAAAATCAGGACCGAGCTATCGTCTGCGAAGAAGGCAGGAGATGTCACCTTAGAGGCATGAAACGAAGTGCCATTGCATAAGGCCTGTACACTGACAGAGACGCGTTTTGTGAAATTTCCTCAACCAGATGCAAGATCGCATCCATGACACAAGGTCCAGCCAGGGTGGATGTCAGTGCGTGGTGCCTGCCTGCACAAGCATCACGGTTGGCCTGCCACGAGAACGCTCAGCCACCTGTGCCAATGCCACAAATCCCCAGATTGCTGAATGCATCCTAACACTGGCCAAGCGAGCGTCATCCATTTTAAGTCGCAACCACCTCGAGTCAATTTCAGTGTCTTCGTTGAACTGACGTAGGTGCGTGTGTATGACTGTGGGTGTGTGTGAGTTCCGTCAACTACAACAACGTTGGCAGCGTGTGGTAACGCCGTGGCCCGCGCAGCCGTGTCACAAACACCCTTCAAACTGGCGTGATGGCGACACAGTTGGTCTTGTGTGGAACCCTGGTCCTCGCCAAAAGATAACTTTTCAACTCACCCGAACTCATGAAATGAACTATTATCCTTGATGATGCAGGAGTTTCAAGTACTCATCCGTCACCACTGATCATTAATTCCGTGCTTCATGCATTTTCGCCAATCCTTTGCAGTTCGATGTCCCTACATTCTTTGGTTTTACATTCCAGCCTTAAATACCGACAAGCGAAAGCGTAGCTTAACCCCAAAACCGGCCCCAATAGCTCTTCATTTTCTGGGTATTTGTGTAAATTGTACTGGAATCAAAACTCATGTATAGAATTATGTAAACAACCATTTACTGGTTTTACAAGAGCTAATTGCAGGTAAGTGCGCGCCGACAAGGCTTGTCGGTGAGAGTGCGTTTGCACCAAAATCACAAAGTCGATGTTCAACCGACCACAGTTATGCCTTTACTTTAATACATACCAATTTTGGAATCACAACTCTCTTTTAGTGCAGTAAAACTGTCCTACATTCAGGCGCCGCTAATGTTTGTTTGATAAGAGTTGTATTTAACACTTGGTAGGAAATGTTCGTGATTGGACAGATTCGGGAATCAGGCAGCCAATCAGCACTAGTGAAATGGAGTTCTCGGATATACAAAGGCTCGCTCACAGATTATCGATTTACAAGTGAAATAATTTTGATTGCCTGATTATCGCGCAAAAGGGTTCACGATAGTTTAACCGCCAGTGTCCACTTTGGGCCGAATGTGGAAATATTTTAATCCACCTTTTTTAAAAAAAGCCTTATTTGAAATGCGGCAGCGACGCACGATAGGGATAATCATTTAGTCATCATTCCCTTTCGACTTAAAGACTTGAAAAACTTGATGCCGAATTATTCTGAGACTAAACGTGAACCTCCTTCATAAACATTAACCCAAAAGTAAGCAAGCAAACATTACAAGTGCATAACCGTTTACTAGCCGTTAAAATCACCGTGTAGCGTTTATAGCTGTACTTTAAATGCACTGTGCAGTTTGTCAAATACCGTATTGTTCATAAACCATTTAGTGTGACATGTGTTACCATTTGAAATGCACACGGTTCTTAGGACAACCACGAATTCGTAGTATTTTAGCTTGTGGTGGTATCTATAACAGAAAGATTCAAAGATTCCGCCTAAATCTGCAAGGTGACGTAACAATCAGGACATCCTGGTAAAATTTAAGACCGCAATAAATTTGATGCTGCCTCCTTGACACGAATCCATCACAAAGGACCAACTGCGGCACAGGAACGATGTACATTACCACTCAACTCAAACTCGTTTCTCACTTACTTCGGCGGCGTTTGTGTCAGTGTACCTGTGTGCGTCACTGTTCGACAACATTCGTGCATCTACAACATGATTGATGGTCGCCGACCTCAAGTGAG
>UXSR01000975.1:0-13262 GCA_900604375.1 Mesocestoides corti | reverse complement strand
ATCATAAACATCTCCAGGAAGAGATCTTCGGTCAAGTCTACCTGATGGACAGTTGGCCAAGACATTCTGCGCTATCATTTCCAATTCAGAAGAGTACATCTGAACTTCGAAACAAAGGAAGTTTCATTTTGGGTGCCACATCAGCAGGTCTTATGATGCACACATCATCTTGCAGGAGACAGTATTGCCATACTGCCATTTAATTCATAACTCACCATCAACTGCATGTTGCTTGCTGGTGGGTCAACTGATTCTCGGAGTTTTTTGAAAAATTCCGCAATGTTGGTTCTCTCCTTTTCCGTGGGAGTATCTGCCACAACACACCATACCATCACTACGAAGTAAATCACTTTCTTCATACCGTTGTCTTTACGTAGATTGAATAAGGTACATTTTATTAGAATTTACTTTCGATTTTTGCAGTCATATTTGGACTTGAGTTGTGTTCTACAAATAATGTTGAGTGACCAATGTGACTATTTATTGCCCTACTTATGCATGCGGGGGCAAGTGAAACCATTTGACAATTATCAAGGTCGTGTGCAGGTTGCTAGTGAGCCTCCGAGTTTTGAAGGATTTATAACGTCTGAATTTACGCTTATGAAAACACGAAGAAATGCACTGGGTATGATATACTGGCTTGTCCTCAGATTCAAAGGTAGGACATCAACTGGCAATTTAGGTGTTTGTACACAAACTATGGCCTTTTGGCAAACGTAGCAGCCTTGCAAAGGGCTTTCTAAGCATTATGGTGGGATTTTGGTACAAAACCAATTTAAAGATGAAAACATATCGGACGACTACGATTTGAATTTATAATGGTGAGCATAAGCACTTTGCAATTCATGCTAGAATTACAGACAAATTCATGCAAACTATCTTTGTTTGGTGTGGCATTAAAATCTGCATTTCACTGATTTCCGTGTTTCCTTTTGGTGCACTCTATGTGACCTTCTCTGTAATCGAAGGAGGACCACAAGCTATCTGAAACATGGAGTATCGGAAATTAAGATTCCACACATTCTATATCACAAACAAGAACGAGAATTTTTCTTAGAGAAGAAATTGTGATGTAATTTTTGTTGCATGAACTGACATCGAGATTGTGTTTAATAATGTAGTTTTTTAAGAACATTTTTTTCAATGTAATTAATAACCAAATATATTCCTTAATTTGTGAAACTTTTTGGGTTAATGCAGAAACATGTGGCATGGGTTCCTCTCAGAATTACACTCAAGATAGCAAAGTTGATACTCATTTCGCCTCCCACATATATCTAGTAGTTTATGGCTTTCCTACACACACTCAAGCACTGTATTTGACAATGTTGTGCCTAATATTTATTTTCTAAACCAAAACTCTGTGAGTCGTGAGGGCGCGGGCTCCCACGGATGCAAAACACACACACTGGTTTCATGTTCAATAGTATTCTTGACGGCCCATCTGTGTTTCCTCAATTGCCCTACCCACCCCCTTTCAACCAAGACACAATATTAACGTCCCCATTTGTGTTAAGTCGCTTTGGTCAATCAATTCATCGCCATTTTGGCTTTTTTAAGTAGGCACATTTGCCGATCACTTGATCTTTGGATGAGACGTTTAAAGCTCTTTACATGCCATTCTGCTCTTTTACATCAGCGTGGGAAGGTGCGAGCTGACGCCTCACATGGGTTTTAGGTACTGCTGCTCATACCTGTAAGGTTTATGTGACACAAAACATTCATCCATGGCAACGATCATTTTCCTAGTTGTTATTTTAATGCACTCTTCTGTATTCACTCCTGTTCAGTTAGAACATTTGCCTTAAGATCAGTGCAAATTTACTGCACTCGGTGGCAGATTTAATACTAATTACACGACGCCTTTTGGTTGTGGTAAAACAATTTTGCCAATCATTTAACTTAGCACCAAGCTTTTTAACAGAGATCCATGTTTACAAGAATCATCACTTTTCATACACCCGGAAATTTCTTGTCATCAAGATATTTGTTATTGAACATAGTCTGGCGTCAATAAATCTCAACTAGCGGAGTCCAAATGCAAATTATATGGCCTAACATCAGTCACTATTAGAGCATCTTTTGTGTGGAGCGTGTAGCAGAGAATGCACCAGCAAGTGGCACTGCTTCCACTTGGAAAAACACCGAGGATAACAAGGGAGACAATTCAATTGCTACCCACAGGCGTAAAGAAACTTCCTTTTGTTGTCGATTTCAGCTTCTTGTTGACAATGTTGAGAGGAATATTTCCTCAGTTCATGTAAATTAATTATTCTGGTAGGTCTAGCAGAGGTAGTGCTGGCTACTGCAGGCAACTGCCATGTAATTGCGGTATGTTGTGTCTTTTAGTCTCACTTAATCATCTAAATTCCAAGATGATGGTTAGTTTGACAATGTTTAACCTTCGTAAAGTATCGAAACATTTTGCATCACTAGACGCAGTAATCTTAGAGGAGTGTCAGGCAAGTTTCTTTCAGTTAAACCTCATTTCTTGAAACAAGGCCTTAACAGTTTCCGGTTTTTGCCAGAACATTACACACCCAATTGAAGTAGATTGCTTTACTATTTCTCAAACTTATCATTTTTCTGCCTGTGATAGAGCTAGAACACAGCGCAATTTATTTTCATCGATTTAGCCAAGTGTGCCGTCATACGTCTGCGTGAGTGTGAATATCGATTATTTACTGCAATCAGCAGACAATGACATCAGGTGAACCCCTGAATGGGGTTTATTCAGTTTGCTGAAAGTCCAGTATGCATTTCTACCTGTTTATCGAGAATTGACCTCGAGACACAATGCACGCTTGAACATGACTCACCGAAAATAGGAAGACTTATTAGTAATATTGGTGGTCAGTTTAAGTCCTTCCTGGAATTGACTAGGTTGATGGAATTGGAATCTGTTGCCTAGTCGTCGCTGAGGCTAACCAGAAAACAAATACTTCATTCTCAAGAGGAGGTTGGCGATTCGGTCTCAAAGCTCATTGATGGTTGAGGTCTTCGTCAATGCTGCTACTTCATGAGAGGTTGATTTTCTACACACCATGAGATAGGCTTGAATTTTGTGATCATTTCTAGAAGTGCATTCAGAGGTGTGTCAAAGATGAGATTCGAAATGAATGTGCTCGTGTTTTCAAAAGGAATTTGGGTCATAACTGATGCAGAACTGCGTCGTCGACTTTGTAGTTAGCTAAATGTGGCGTTTGCTGAAGGAGTTGGAAGAGATGCTTATCACCTAATTCGATACTTGAAGAAAGTGTCATAGACCAACTGTGTTCGTGTTAGAAGACCAGTTTTCAAATGACGAAATGGGTTTTAAGTTGCATTAGTTTGACCGCTTCGATAACTTCACTAGCAACATCTGTCCCCAACCGTGTGACCACAGGAGAGTACTTGTGGAAATGAAAGGTAATCTATATGGAATGTTAAAACTGTACGGGGCAGCTGATTGAAATGTAATTTTCAAAACAGGAATGTGCAGCAATATATTTAATTATTTGTAGCAGAAGATACAATTTTGAAGTTTGAAGGATAGTGTAAGTCAGTCATTGGTTAGGGCTGATGATATCAAAGTCACGAAATGCAGTGTAGTTAACAGTTATAGCACCCTAAGTAGAAAGACAAAACTAGAGATAGCTAACCGTTAATACAAGTTATGCCACTAGGATCACTGTATTTGATTCAACATCACATCTTACTGCCTAGTAAGAAGTAGACAGTACAAGTTATAAGGCAACGGGTCGTAGCTGACAATTCTTCGGCAACCCTTTTGAAGATTTTAACTTTTAGAGTTCTATCTCTCTTTATAAAAAGTTGTCAGGCATGGATATCCCTCAAGTGGTAGTTGGGATTTGCAAACGTGAGGCTTATCCAATTGACAAGGGATGCCATGCGGGACGTGTTTTTGGTGCGCGATGTAGACTCTGATTGTTTCATAACTGACAGTCAAGCCGTGGTCTAAGTGCATTTAAAAGTGACAGACAGGCAATAACACCGAGCTAATCAGTATGTTTAACTTAACTCATGGCAAAATCTAAAATGTGCCATTTTTGTCTTTTTTGTGAAATAAGGATATTTACTTTATCGACTGTTTGCTCAATTCTGCACTTGCAGGTACTAAACTAGGCGATGGGCAAAATCAGGAAATCAACGCTATGTCCAACGAACTGCACGAATTCGAATCAATCACTTTAGAAGCAGACCAACGGGCTCAGCAACAGACACTAACTTCAATAATTAGGGAGTCATTTTGGTGAAATTCAAGAAATTCATGTAATTCAATTTATGGTGAATGAAACCAAGTTAACTTGCAGATTGACACAATTTTCTAAGTATAATATCTTGACATTTACTACCTCAAACACTTAACTCAGATCCAGACGTAGCACATATTCTAATATTTGTCAATAGACTCAAACTTTAAAGTTCGCTTATTAGAATACTTTGATTTATGTGCATAAATAGTCAATCGATTGGGCCATGTTTGAACATCCAATTTACGACTAAATGAATGTGGTAGAGGAATACGCAAAACTATTGTAACAATGTAGGGGTGAAGAAAATAAGCAAACATACAACTACAATTAACAAATGTAGAACACAAGTAATTCACTTACGGAACACTTTAACTGGGAATTATTTTAACACCTGTGACGTTTTCATCAAACCTCAGGGTTGACGAGACTAGAAAATAAGTTTTTGCATGGAAATTATTGAAGGTTGGGAGACCGGGGTTAGGGAACCTAGCGAATAACTGCAAGCCGTCTCAAAGCACACTTCAGCGTCAAGGAATGTTCAGCATGATGCAATGTGGAGCATAACCTGTGAAAATGTCCAATGGAATCCCCTGAAACGCTACTTTGCCTTTGGACATCCATTTTTGCTGGAATTGGAAATGGATTGGGATTCGTGGGTAATGTTTCCTACTTCACATAAATTTATGTCGTCGCTAGCAAAGGATTTGGACTTACTTGGAGACTTGCACTCCACGAGTCACCTCATTTTGTCCGCCAGGCAACAGTTTTTGATGGCAGTCGTCTTTCACTTAATTATGCCTACATCTACAATCTAAAGATTAAACCCAATCACCCTATTGGCCACTTACATTTACTCTGGTACCAGTTCAAGACATGTATGAATAAATCAAACGTGAAATAATCAATGATTGAAGAAATCCACTTTGGTTGTTGTAATCATGAAACATGTATTTGGTTTTGCAGTTTAGTTCTGCACATCCCAAATGCGCGAGGGAGACAGTTTTATTTACATCCTCTTTTATGTTGACTTAAGTAGGTATACATGTGAAACTAAATTCACAGGTAAGGACAGAGTATAACCGCTTGACGGTGGAAGGGTCAAGCAGAATCTCTATGTAAATAAGCTCAAAGCTCGTGTGGGAAATTAATGAGTCCTGAATGAGAAAAAAGCGACAAAAATATTTGCTGAAAACAATTGAAAGCAGAATTTTGTACATTACTGGGCTATTCTAGAGGCTGTTTCTAAGTGCACATTGGGTCTAATGTTAATATGTTAAAGAGTAAATGATTAAGTATTTGCTTTCTAAATCTAGCAGCAACACAGGCCAAAGGTCTGCTAATCTACAACTTTCACTGCTCAATGAGACAATTTTATCAAGGAATCATGTTTGATAGCAAAACCACTATTTTTTTTATTTTTCACATACAAATTCATTTTGCAATTATCTGCAAGAGAACAATGTTCTGACAGAGACAGACAATTTTTAGTAGGTTTGCGGGTTGTGGCTGACTCAAGCAAATCGTGCGTCTTTCTTACTAAATATGAGCACGGAACACATTGCGAAATTCAAAATTGCACACAAACAAGTCAGAGACAATGGTCGTGTAAAGGGACAAATTTTTGCCATGAATGCGTCCCCAAATTTAAAAATTAATTGGATGCAGTTGGTAACGAGGTGCGAACAGTCGAATGGAACATGATCAAAGATGGAAAGCCAAGTAGCTGCTTGTACCTGCCGTGTTTGATGTGACAAGTTATAATTATCCATATAAATGATCGTTTGACTGCTTGTTATTTTATTACACGCATGTGCATTCATTGTTGCTAAGTTAAATTCATTTTTGCTTGGTTTGGAGCAAGTTTACTGCAATCTGTGCTAGATTTCACATTAAATACACAAAGCCTTCAGATTTGGAGAAAAAACTTTCCGGTGCACTCGCATTGTTGTACTTCTCAACGTGGCACCTCATTAGCTAACTGCCATGTTTTCGAGACCACTAATTTGCAAGTTGGCATTGTATGAAGTCTATTGCGTGTAAGAATGCAACGCAGTGAACGTGTTCGTGTGAAATCAATGAATTGCCTGCTGCGGCATGGAGTCAACCTTTGTGCCAATGTTATGCATAGCTCTGCTGCGAGTAGCAAACGAGCACATTTAACAATCGTGAGCAAATGCAGTTAGCAATAGTGATCGAAGAAGATTAAATTGGTTTTGCGGGAATGCTCAACACGTAGTCAAGAATTTTTCCGCTGAAAAGCAGTTTTACAATTATGAACGAAATGACAGCAAGTACTGTTGTTTTAATCAAAGACAAGCAAGTTTCCATGTTCGTTATCAGCGCCATATTTTCACCAGTTAATAATATGGCATTATCATGGCTAAATGTTTTGAATGCCTATGGGTTAAATAAATGAAATCTTCCTGATTTTGACTTCAATATTGCTTTTATGTAAGACAACATGGATTGAAATTCATGTCTAAATGACCTAACAATTCAAAATTTATTGAAAATTGTAGAATTAATGGAGAAGTCATACACAGTGGGCTGTTACGTCAATGCGTTTTAAAAATAATACGATTTTCACGGTTTTAAAGTTGGGGGGGGGGGGCAACAGCGATAGCAGATGGTCATGCTCGAAACCTGTGGTGACAGATGTTGGCCGGTTTACCCCCCAGGCTCTCGTGATTTGGCTCATATTTTATTGCAATTTAGGGGTTGTTTCAATATCAGTGTGCCATATTGTCGCTAAGCAAATTAAAGTAAATAAAGTAATGAAGTAATATGAATTTAGTATTTAATTTACATTCATGCTCGGTGAATTGCAAACGTTTAGTGAAAGCGGCCCATCGGTTTGACACTAAGAAAAAGGGCAAAGTTGTAGTCAGTGCCAAAAGGGATTCACCTGCCGCCGAAACCAGTGCTTTGATAATTCAAGCCACAGGACTTCATTCGTCATGCAGCTTTTGCCAATTGGGATTTACAAATTTTTAATCCTTCGATGTCCTTCTTTATACAAACTTGTAGCGGTGTGTGCGTGCATGATGGCCGGAGTGTACCACCGACTAGCCCCTTTTGTTAATGGCTTCGGTTAGCAGTCGTCAGTTATGCACCCGTACTCATACGCACACAAAGACGCTTGGCTGGTGTGACAACAGCCAACGGTCGTGTTCTCTGTCGCCCCCTTTTCCCCATATCCTTGGGTAGTCTTGGGCTGTTAAGTAGAGGGTTGTAAGGTAGTGCTAACCACACCACTGCAGACTATCGAATAACTCTGTTCAATTGTCTTTCTTGCGGAAGTCTTTTCAAATGAAAAGCAAGCTTGCGAATTCTTGGTCGTTTTTTGACATTACGTTATTTGATACTTCAACATCACACACCGCTATCTTGTTCAATAAGGCCTGAGCTAAATGGAAAATTATTTTAATAGAGAAGGTTTCGATATTACAAGGTACAAGCATATAAAAGCATGCACTCTTACTCGCATCCACTCTCTAGGTTTGAAAGTTGGCTGGGCTTGAGCCAACTACCTACTGCTTGATTACGCGTTCGATGTTTAGAAATTAAATTAAGCCCTGCAGCATAAGCAAACCTTTCTTTGGCGCTTGACTTAGCGTTGCCTGAAGTAAAACGGTGATTTGTCAGAATTCTCGAAAACAACTTAATTTAATTAGGATTATTCTAAAGATAGCCTTCTTGGAATTGATGTTGGATGCCTAATTCTACCCTCACCGATTTCTTGAGCATTTGCAAACACTCGGTCATTAATGAAACATCAAAATTTGTTTGACTTTGTAACTTTGCTTTATATAGACTGCTTGAACATGCCTTGCTCTACTTGATGAGTAAATGATACGCTTTGCACATGAAGGCGCCAACGCATTATCAAAACACACAAGGAAATGAAGATTCTCCAACCTCGAAACACTATTAGCTCAAATAGTACAAAGCCTGTGGCAGGAGCTCTGTTGGAGTATACATCAATATTATTAGAATTGGCTCGAGGCTCGGCAGGTGCCACGCATCGGTACTACGCTTTAGTACCACGCGAGCACATTCACTGCCTGTCATGCTCGCACGCATTCCTTCACAATGCTAATTAGCTGGCTCGTCAAAATGTCAGTTAGCTGGTAAATCGCTCTAGTCGAATTGGTGCAAGGAAGCAAATGAAACGGAAACCAATTTCTAGACCTCTTTCCTTGCAAGTTCGAAGAGACACTATCAGAGATTCAATGTGAATTACACTTGTTGCATCGATGGCATGCAAGCCACCACAGATGAAGATAATTTACAAACTGGTTTTTGTCGATCATTCACCCTAATGTACATTGTGTTACTGTTCTTATTCTATTGATAAGCTCGCTCGCACATCCTTGCACAAGTTTGTTCGCAAGTTGTTAACCAGCAATGGTAAAAGGTACAAATGAATGAGGCGCAATTTCAGGTTCCACGTGTCAATGCCTTCTTAATTTAAAACTTGACTTCTCATCAGATAAAGTGGATAAATTTAGTATTGGTTTAGGCATGGTCATCAAGCCTCAGGCTAAGGGTAGAGCTCTAGTGAATCGTCTTGACTCCCATCCAGTAAGCCAGTCGTCGCACCATCACACACACACGTCCATCTCTTCACATCGTGCACGCCAGTCACGTGAGTCTATCTTTTGGAAACTTATGTAATCATATTCAAAATGTAAGCAAGAAATAGTACCTACAGAAATTGTGAACTGAAAGATCACCTTGCACCGGATTCGTCCACAATCACCACGTATCGCGTAACACGTACTAAACAAAGTCAGCCCCACCATCTGACGTCCCTTGGGCAGGAACCTGATTTAAATGACTGCATACAGTCCTTATTCATGTGCATGGTTTAAAGCTTTTTAATCACATGTGCTGGTCAGGGTAACATCTCACCAAGGCGGGATCCAGGAACCAACTTGTGGCTATCAGCAGAGGGAACACAATCAGTTCCAACAGTAGGCACTGTTCTTGGGAGCCAACATAATTCATGCGAATGGATACCACCCTTATTCACGTACATGGTAAATGTGTTTTATTCTTTCAGTAATTAGCTTATATATCAGGTCGCAATATGACACCTGACAAAGTAGAGCACTTTCATGATGAAGGAAATTTAGTCAAGTTAAGCTAGCAAAAAGCTCCCTCAACAACAGGTTTTGTGAATTCGGTGAGCCGTAAAACATGGATAACCCTTAATCTTTTGGAGACATATATGAAGTGCTAGAATTTGGGCATTATGCTGTGTCTATCCCATCAAAAGTCATCGGTCAAAAAGCTACACCATAAGACTAGACGCAATGTCAATAATTAATAAGTCAAATAATTTCCACACGCATTACTAAATCGAGTCTACGTAAACTCGTCGTGCAAGACAAGCATAAATAAGGTATAAAGCAGGCATTTTTGCCTAAAATAGCGACACAAACATCAGTGCAGATCACAGTTACTGGTTCACATCAGTTGACCACATATTCCTTATTTTTAAATCGCCATGGTCTGAAAGTGAAAGTGTAGTTCAAAAACCACATTGCGGTATTTTATGAATAATCTATCATGATCAAGACTGTAGTGTTCACTTTTATGATGTGAGAGCAATTATGATCGGCAGCCAAGATCAGTTTTGGCTGTCTTTACAAAAAAACGGAATGAGTACGTTTACAAGCAACGCGGGACTGCCTAATCGAAAAAACCTTCAAATTTATGTCATGAACCCGAATTTATAGATTCATTGTCAGTCGTCATTCATTCTGTGATTGCTTGTATTGTAGACCCAGCATTATAACTTGGAAGCTGGTGCGTAACCGAGCATGGGTTATGAGATTCCAATCTTGTTGCTTGAGTTTTTGCTTCTGATATGAAAGCTACAAAGTGAACACGCCTACTTCATTAAACCATAATGTTTTTTTAAATAGAAAACTTGCTCTTGCTTCAAGCACACAAATCAAACTAGTAATGGGCAATGTGTTGGCAAATTGCAGTATACCTTGAACACACCCGATGTCAGTGTATATGTAATATGTCACCTAAAAGCTTTGCTAAGTCCACTTTTTCTTGAACATGGGACAGTTTTGTTAGAATTTATTCAGAAATTGTTTGTGCGAGAATTAGTAAATGAATCAAAATGATAGGGAAGAGTGTTATGCAAGAAAACAGCTAAAAAAGCAAGGCACAAAGAAAATCTATGCAGTTGAGGAGACTGACAGAAATACCAAATTTGAGATGACAATTAGCCAAAATGCTCTTGAAATTGTGTTCCTCAAGCTAGAATTGAAGAAGCATTGCTTGTTGCGGCAGATGTATCCCTTGGGACATTCGCTGCAGCTCGTCCCACTCTTGTAAGGCCTTTCGTCGAGAAGTTTATCACTAAAATTTTGTAAATCATTATATTGCTCTAAAAATATTTCTATAAGTTCTGAAATCAATTAGACTTTAATAATTAGAAAGAAGATTAGCAAAGCAGACATTAGAACCGCCTGTTTGATTATTACAATGCGGTCACTTACGCAGGCTTGTATAGGCACATGGTAAAATACATGGCTTCTGAGTCGGCTGTCTTATTGTAGCACTGCCGTTCAGTGCAGCCAACTGCAGTTGTTTTCGCAGTTACCATCTTCAAAACAATTAGCATCAAATTAGTTATTATAGAGAATTTAAAATCATGTGTGATTTTTATTCACTATCTTGCACAATTTGTCTCACAATAATTCTCATATGGTTAAATAATCCAGGTTTACAATTTTGAATTGACAAATATGCTTTGTCAATGCAAAAAAGGTCAGTACGCACAAATATATGTATTAACCTTTCAGCACCGTTTGTATGGGTCAAGGTGATCTCATCTGCTGACGTATATACTAGAACCATAAGAAACACCACAATTTACCTGTTTATAACCAAAGCAGGCCCGTGTACATGTGTTGTTTTCATAATCGTAGAACTGCTTCTCAGATACAAATTCCTTTAGCACTTCATCAAATGTGAGTTTGACCCCTCGACTTATGAATGGGATTTCAGAAACATTTTCAGGAAGGAAGTCTGGATCCGGTGGTGCAGATGAGCAGTTGACAATATATTGCTGCGCCAAAGATTCCAGCTCAGTAGAGTAACTCTAAACATTAGACTAACAGTGCAGGTTTGTTCTGTTTAAATGAATGTTAAAGGATATTTCGACAAATAACTATTTGTTTTGACAAAATTAACCATAAAGACTATGCCTCGATTAACTACTATTAAGTCCTGAACTCACCATCAACATCATGTTGCTTGCAGTTGGTTCCACCGACTCACGCACTTGAGTGTGCAATTGCACAATTCTGTTTCGTTCGTCCAACGTTGGAGCATCGGCTGCAACAGTCCATATCAGCGAGACCAAACAGAGCAATTTTTTCATATCTCCGTCTACATATAAATTAAATCGTCAGGATTAAGCACCAATTACTCATAATTTTAAATTGAAAAAAGCGTGTCTGATCCCAGAAGGCACAGATGAAAATAGGTGCTCACTATATTTCTCTGTTTATATTCTTCGTATCAACTGCCAGACATGCAAAACTCAAACAGGCAAGGTAATGTGCTAATCGCCAATGAAATTCCAAAGTAATCGGCTCCTAAGCACCCAATCCACAGCCTGCTTGTCTATATCATGGTGCATTGTAAGTTTTTTTGCACATAACTGCTTATCTTGTGTGCTTTCACAGGAACAACTAAATTGCGAGTTGGTTCACGCGTGAGTTTGATTAATGCAGCATTTTGAAAACATTTCTGCCAAGCGATAGTCCTTGCACGGACCCGTTTCCACAGATATGTCACTTAAGCTTTGGTCAAAATAAAATTTAAGAAAAAGATAAATTAGGAATGCTTCTTTGTGATTCTCTAGTCTTTCTGGGCACATCTGTCTACGATTTGACCAAGGTTAACTAGAATGAAGAAATATCTGGCCATAATTGGTAAGGCCGCGATATATTTACGATTATAACTCCGAGGTTTCCCAGAAAAATTATGATTTACAGTACAACTTAAAACGCTGCTCCTTAAAGACAAATTTACTCTTTTAGATTAATGTAGGCCTGGAATAAATCCGATTTTCTTTTTCATAATAGAAGATTGCTGGAGATAGTGGATTAACCTTACTTCCAGCAGATTCTGGCAAGGAATATAAAAAAATGGCAAAGTCCACTCATAAATAATTTGTAATCACAGAAACTTCATCACAAACTCTCATGTTTGGATTGGTTTTAACTCAGATTTATGAATATTTAAGGCCTCTTTAACATCGTTAGTTTTAAATTCGGCAGTTTAATTGGATTATTTTAGATGACATGCAAATTTTTAAACAACAAGCTCGATCTGGTCCAGAGGCAACTGCCAAACCAAGTTTGCATTCTGAAAATTCAAGAGTAAATTTAAATACATGAAGACGCACCGTGAATGCTAGGGCAGCATGCTGAGTCTACAAGGACAAATTAATTAATGCCTAGTGCAGTTACAGACAATGTTATTTGGTATTTAGAATGATTATGGCTGATGTGTTTACCTTGAGCTTAAACACAAGAAAAGTGCATTTGAGGTGCTCATTCACAGGCGTTTTGAACGTTTAAATAAATGTTGCATGTAGTGTAGCAGTAAAGTAATCTGCAAGCCGATGTTTCAGCAAATGCCATCCATATTGCTATCGGCTTTGCAATTTACTGCAAAGGACATTTATGTTAGGTGTAGATGTGATATCAGTAACATCTTATTGTACACTCTGGTCGTTCTACTCCATTAACCAATGGTAATATTGCAAATTGAAAATGAAAAAAAAGTTGATGCTCAAAGAAAAAAATGCTTGAGTTTAAAAGCCAGCGCGTATGTGCATGCATTAGAGGCTATTAAGGCGTGAATGTTTTCAAATTGAAGCCACTGATACAGTCTTTATTGCCGAAAATATCCATGCCTAATTGCTAATCATTCTGTGCCAATAGATGGCATCATGCATTTGTTCTT
>UXSR01000974.1:0-13324 GCA_900604375.1 Mesocestoides corti | reverse complement strand
TACAGTGTGCACTAATATACTGCAAATATGCCACTGTTTAGAATAGTTTGTTGTTTGCAATTTCGGAACCGGAGCGATAAATATGATGGATTTAGGTGAAATTCAACATCCCAAGCATCGGTGAATGTTCCGAATTCCTGCAAGAAATCTTGCATATTGTTCGAGCATTTGTTGCGTTAACACTTGCTATTAACCTGGGTGATTTACGTACACTTGATGGAGCGTTCCCTGTTTAGTGCTTTGAAATCGATTGTACGTATTTGATCTCTTTTGCAAACTGCAATCAGGTCTCTGTTCACGTCGTCGCAAAGAAGACTCCTGTGTTAGTTTACAAAAAACCTAGATATTTATTGCTACCTGTGCAATGTTGAAGGCAGTAAGACCCGCTTTGTGTGCTAAAAATGTTCTAGTTGGCGCATAATGTATCCAAGGTACTGTTAAAAGATGACAACCAAACGTTTTACAAACCTTTTTTTATAATTTAACAACGAAGTGATGATTATCGATGTTTTCACTAAAACTACCTTTTAAGGTCATGCCAACGAGGTGGAGTGTGTCGCCTCTAAAGTCAACAGTAATATACCGTAAATATGGCATTGTTTAGCCACAGGAAGGAACATTTGAACTCATTACGACAATATAACTCGAAAGAACTCCTAGATAATTGCGGGAAATCGAAGAACTTAATGGAGGCCTCAGAAGTACATACTATTGGACTGCGTTACGAAGATCCTAGCTATGCAACTAGGAGCGCAGATAGTTAGGGTTTTGTAAAAGACAGTTAAAAATTTGTGACGATGGATTCCAAGTTCCAAGCGTAGGTGCCAAAGCATATTTTCCTTATGTAAAAAATCCCTAGGAAGCAGTAATAAGAAAATAGTAAATACCGTACTTTAAAAAGACTACCCGGGCAATCAAATATGTAAAGTCAGTTTTGGTTTACATTAACCTCAAACTTGCTTTCGGTTTTATTTTTTTTTGAATGAACCATAAATTAAAATTAACCTAACTGACCTTAGCTGGTACACCGAATCATCTAACCAAATAGCCGTAAAATGGCCCCAAAGGGCGTTGTGTGATTTGGTGGAAACGCATCCTAAGCTTTCATAAGCGGAGCATTAAGAGTAAAGTTGCACACTGTTTTATACAACACACACGCGTAAAAAACCAATCAGGAACCACTGTCTAGTTGAGATCTGCCAAAGCGAGGAACGTCGTTTCTATCAATTGGGAACATCGCTTGAGAGTCATTGAAAGCAGTCAAGAAAAACACAGACTAAGAGATGGACGAAATGAAGTTGTGCAGAGTAAATGTTACGAGCGGCCAATAAAATGAATCTTCAGGTTACGACAAACACAATAGGCTTCCTACTAATAAAATTTTCATCTACTTGTTATCTTAAACTTCACACAAGGGTCTTGAGTGGGATCCGTTGAATTAGAGACCACTTGTCGAACATCTCAATTAATAGCAGCAAAATTGCAGCCCGCTCTAATTAATTTTCGCCTAAAGCATAAACGTCAGTTAATAAGTGAACTAACACGAATAGTATAATGCAAATAGCCCATGGGCATACAAAAAAGTGACAATGCGAGCCGAGGAGGGAAATAGAAGGGGACTTTACGAAAAGGTGCCAGGAGTGAAGTTTTTCGGAGCTTTTATGAACCCGACCATCGCGTCAACAGCCCACACTTCAAGTCGTCATTAAATGCCCAAATGAGGAAACAATGATGAGACAAAAAGGAATGACTCACACTCGAGTACATCATTAACGATGTCAGCAGTCAGCTGGATATCCTCACTGCTTCCACCCCCGGACGAGGCGAATTCGGGATCAAATAAGGGAGACTTGGCCAACCCCGCCGACCGAATGGGATACTGTGCAAATTGTTGCTGGGGCTCAGGAATTGACGCCGGCGTGGCGGGAGGTTGGCCGTAGCACCTGTAGGGCTCCAATGGCAGGGGTCCTGCATAGCACATCTGTTGCTCGCTTGGCTGGTGGTGGGGATGATAAATGTGGCTGGTTGATGGGATGGGACGTTTCTGTCCGGCAGCCATAGGTGGGGACGATTGGGATGCAAGGGTCGAGCCGGTGAGGAGTCCGACTGTCATGGTGTTCGTGTTCCTCGCTTGACAACGGCTGGTCACTTTTTCACGCAAGCCGGCCTTTACCTTACTTCTAAGAAAAATTAATGTAAATAAAACAGTGGAGGCAGAAACTGCATTTTAAATGAAGGTCCTCACGACAGAAAAGTGTTGAACGCATGACCAATTTGCAGTGTTTTCGCAAACTTGGATTCGTGGAAGAATCACCAAGTAGGGTGTGTTGATCTGTTTTCATGGGCACCAGTCTCTCAATGCAAACGCCACGGATATCAACCGTGAAAAATGGAAAGGTTTTCACCTAAGGTTTTTGGTACAACGATCAACATTCCTTTACTAACAGCCCATAAGACATTGCAAGCGAAATAATATTCATTACATTGCAGTCCCTTGAGGCGACCAAAATCCAAGTGAATTAGGGAGCGCAACAACACTTTTGGTATCTACTGGTATGTAGTATTTGGCTGAACAGGGATTAAAGCGCTATCGTTGAGGAAGAGAGCCTTTGCGTCGCACTCTGGCACTGCTAACAGTACATTTACTGATCATCACATATCCACAAATAGTCTCGCAAGAGTTGTACCGCGCTCAAGCGCAAGCGCCACCACCTAGGTGGAATCGGGGAAAAAAGGCACGTGTCGAAGAGTGCTTTCCAGAGAGCACAATATGGAACAAGTACGTGCTGCTACGCGTGAAGGGTGATCGTGTTCTTAGTGAAACTAGGCTCCAGACACACGTCAAAGCAATTTAAGATTCTCTTTCTGGAACATAACTGGGTATGCTGCACCGCTACTTGAAATCGCGATAAGGCCGAATTTTTGTGTTTAGGAACGTTTACTAATAAAGGCATTGCTTCGACATTATCCTGCTCTGTTTACAGTAAGTTATATTCGATTCAAAAGAGAAGGCAATTTCAATCAAACCTAATAAGAAATTTCGAGAGGTGAGGAAAGAGCTTAAATGAGATCTACGAAAATAGGAATAAGACTCGTGAGGTTCAAGGTGAATGTAGCGAAACATCTTAACATCTCACAGAGGCAACTTACGAGTAAGGTGGTTGTTGTTGTTGTTGAAGCGATTGCGAGACTGGAGACGAGGAATGCAGATGTTTCTGTTCAAACGACTGACTGACGTAGGAGCCCTCAGGAGGGTAACCACAGGTGTCAGAAACGTGCGGAGACTGTGGTGAAGATAGACGCGATAGCCGTGGTTTCCGTTGATGGGACTGAGATTGCGGGTGATTCGCTGTCTTAGGTTGGACTGAGGGCAGTCGTGAGGCGCAAAGTGGTGGTTTCTGTGGCTGGTGGTACGGAGAAGGCAGTTGGGGATTTTCGTAGTGCGGAGGAGTCAGAGCGGGGGGCCTCTGATGATCCGCATGGGGAGAAGGTGGAGTTGGTACTGGCTCCTGGTATTCGTAACTAACTGGTGCCAAATGCCCGCCCGAGTAATCGTGCGCCGGCGCTATGTGAGCCACCTTCAAACAAGAAAGCCAAGCATTATCTGTTGTACATTTCTGATGACGAGGAAATAAGTGTACCGCATTAAGCAACTAGTGGACAATCGGGAACGTGACCGGCATAAATAGAGGGACGCGGTTGTGTGGGTCTCAAAATAACTCAGACAGATACAAAGCCAACGCTTCGTAGATAATTAGATAGGTTTGAATTCAATAAAAAGGATGCATGCCTGATGAAAAGGCCTCTGAATGGGATGAGAGTTCAAAAATCTAAAAGTGAAAACCAAAAATCATGCGCGATGGTTAGTGGACCAACAACCACCCTTTAAGTTTATTTTTTTCCAAAAAAGAACCTGCCGAGGCTTTGAATCTCAATTTGATTAAGTGGAAGGGTAGTTAATTACATTACCCAGAAGATTAAAGTTGCGGAAGAGTGAAGAGGGCACATACTAATAAGATTGAGAAAGCACATGCTTGAAGACGAAGGAACGAGTTAGGTCGTTCCAAGCAACCAACTGTCAGTAGACGCCCTTGTGCTTGAAATCGCGCGAAAGCGACTTCCTCGACAATTCGATCAGCGTGAAACTGAGAGCGATCGTGCTAACAACGGGTCTTTTGATTAACAAGTGTGGTTAACTCGGTAAAAAAGTAGCTAGATAGGCATTGCAGTATAAGGTTGATAAATAAAGCGTTTAGAAGACTAGCTACAGTTAAAATAAAACTCCGCGAAGTCTAAGAGAGCCTCAACACACTTTGAACCTAAATATCAAACAAAAACAACAAAAGCCACGAACGTAAGGAAAATTCCTACACTTGAGAATATAAAGAGTGGTGAAGGGGCGGGTGAAGTAGTGTGACGGGGGGGGGCCAAATGAGGGAATAGGAGTCAGTTACAGCGGTGAAGAATGGCCCACCTGGTGATCACCATACAAAGCCGAGTTCGGAGGGTGATAGACAGTTGGGGAGACGCGGACATTTGGTGCGACCTCCTTCATGCGTCTAGAAAAGTCCTCCAAAGGAGGCCTCTGGCTTGGCACAGAGGTTGTTGTGGAAGGGGCATAGTCGTGGAACGCATTTTTTGCGCATTGGACGAGTGCGGTTCCAGGGGATTGGTCACTTCCACGATTACCATAGGCATAACTTCGCTGGTGCATATTATTCAAATGATGGTGGCTCGTCGAGTGGTAAGCAGTAACTTGACCCACATTTTGCTGGTACAAGAGACGCTAGAAATTAAAAAAAAGAAGTTCGTTCAGTTAGTGAGGTAAAATACGACAACGCAACGGATTGAGGAAATGTTAAGGATGTGTGGGCCAATGGCTCACAACTGCTTTTTAAACGTGAGAAGCGATAACCAGGGTAGTTGTCTAAGTGGAATTTGTGCACCTAAACGGCCGTGTTACATGTGTGTGGCAATAATTTTTGGCACAATAAGACAAAAAGCACGCGGAAATTTGCAGCCGCATTTGTTACTAGTCCTGTCGGCATAATAGGACTTCCTGAAAGGTTTCAGAAGAAGCGAAGGGGTACAAAATGCAAAATTACATGATGGAACTCAATAATCCTATTGCGGACTCAGCCAAACATACGACGTCATGACGACGAAGCACACAAAAACACGTAGAGCGTAAGAAAGCCACGACTGTAACCATTGTGCCAGAATTATCCATTTGCAATAGGAAACAAATGAGCATAGACATTGCAGTTGAAGCGTTGGGGATCACGGATAGGATTTGCAGCGCCAAAATCCACGGTTACTGTTTTCATATCACGATGTTCAATCCAATCTTGTAAAGGCATTTAAAAAATGCGAATACCAATGAGCAATGAGCACATACCTGTCTTTCAAATAAGTGGCGCGAACTTGGAAGTTGCTTGCGTTGGTTTGCTGCTTCCTCCGCAATTCTCGCAGCAGCCACCGCGGCGGCTTGTCGGTTTCTTTCGTAATTTGAGGCTAGAAAAGCGTTAGAGTTGACAATAAAACCGGATCGCGAACACATTTGCGGTGAATATTAAGTGATGCAATTCACGCCTTTCTTTTAAAAAGGAAACGCTATGGTTTAGACACTCAAGATCATAGTGATCAGCAGATGTTCAGTGAACCATGACAGACAAATTAATTCGCCGCTTCAGAGATGAGGGGAAAACAAAATTTTGAGGCAACACAAAAATAGTAATTGGATGAAATAGGTGTGCAATAGAAAAAACAGGAGCCCGCGCCCTCCCTCTCGCAGGAGACTCCAAATCGAAAGTCTTCGACGACAAAACTACACGAGATTGTCAACGCGGTGGAGACGGAGTGGCTGATGAGGCGGCGGGACGGGCGCTTCTCAATCAGGGGCCACGCAGCTGCGACCGCCAAAGACTGGCGGACTAACTTTAACCACAGCAGCTAGTGTGGACTGGTTTATGATGAAGTAACCTTATTCTAACGAGATGACCTCAACAGTTACGAGTGCTGTGTAAACGGCAAATGAGGTTGCCAGGTGACAACACGTGGAAATTTTAAACTGCACACTAACCGTCCTGATTACTGGTGTATTGCGTAAAAGGTTTGAAATTTGACAAAAAACGAGGCGATGTATTAGAACACACTTCAATAGAATTGTATTTGCAACCAAAATCTACCAATGGCATTTAGGCGAAATGAAAAGAATTGCTAATTTTGAGATATTTCACACATTTCGTGATTTCAATGAATGGAATTTCGAAGAACTAACATGACTTTAAGGGTACGAGCATAGCTTAAGGGTTGGGACGAACATGGAGGGTGCAAAAGAGGGTGCCACATTTTGACCAAAATCAAAAAATATAAAACCCAAGAACTTCGTGTCCTGGATGGTTGAGTACTCATAAAGATAAATTATCAAGGCTATCAGTTGCCTTCATCCAAAAAAGGACGGCAAAACAGCATTTCGAGAGTACTTGTCATGAGCTCAGAATGCTTCAGGAAACGCAACCAAACGTGGTTATATAGATACACTTATCATGAAAATGGCTTACGCGAAGAAATGGGTGCTTCGACCGTATGAATCGCGGATGGAGGCGCCGATGAACTCGATGCTCTGTGGGATTTAGCAGAGTCAGCTCGACCGCCGATACAACCTGTCAGTGCTCTTGGCACGTCAACTTGTGGTGATGGTGATGGCACGGACATTGGCTCTTTTTTTGTCAAAGGACAAGAATCATACCGCACCCGCTTGGGCTCCCCTTCGCCACTAGCAAGCATTGCAGGCGGGATTTCGAAGAAGGAGGGAGGTGGCGGAGGAGGAGGCGGGGGAGCGTCCTCCTGAGCAGCACTCTCCACTTCCGCTGTGACCGTCTCCCAACGCGGATCAGGACCCTGCAGAAGACGACAGAGAGAGGAGTTAGCCAAGGCGGCGTCTTCATCCTCACTGGTATCCCGAACGTTGGGTTTGCGGCTCGTTTCTCTAGCGGTGGTGCTTTGAAATTGGACCTGGCTGTTTTCCTGTGCTAGGAGGGCCTCCTTTGGGTGAGGCGGGGGTGGTAGGTTTGATTGTAGCGAGTTCAGCGACTTTGATGATACAGAGGACTGTTGTCCAACATCATCTGTAGATATATAAATTACGATGCAACCTCATTGGAGGTCTAACAACACAGAAGAAATAAGCAACTTAATGGATGCTTAAGTAGGGCGTTTTGTTGAAGCGTGAACACACATAGAAGCCTGGACCCGCAGAGATTTGTATGAAGCTCTTCGTCAACATGAATTACTAATCAGATGGACAAATTTAGCAATTTTTGTATATAAGTGATGAGAAGTTAGAAGTCAAAACTGCACTTCCTCATGAGGCTACACAAGTAATTTAAAGCTATGAAATAAAAAATAAATCTGGCTAAAAATGGTTTCAAAAAGAACCAATAAAACGTGCCTTATCAGACCGAGCATTGTCGAGGATATACGTAACCACGCAACGACAATAAACTGACTTTTACAAAATAGCACAATCAGCATAAGACTGGTACCAAGAAGCAAGCAGATTATCAAAAAGTTTTAAATTAGGCCAAACGTGTAGACGAGGTTCACTTACAATGCTGCAATTGATGCGCTGGTTTGGCGAGATTCATCTGGGGATCCACAATGACGGAGAGTGGACGATCGAGTGGCCTCGATGTTGATTTCTCGTCAGTTGTGGAGGTTGGCGTGAGAGATGAAGTGGAAGGAACTGCCACGGCTAGACGGTTAGCTCGCACAGAGCACGCCGTTGGGACGGATGGAGCAAGGCTCGTCAGGGTCTCGGAGGACGCTGTGGACGCGACAGAAGTGGCATTGGAGCCGTTGAAGGATGCAGCAGGAGCCAAAGGACAACCGTGTCTCAATAGGTGCGCCAGGGAGGAGCAAGAAGACGACGAGGAATTGGGGCTCTGGTATGGATAAGAGGTAATCTCCTATTTAATTTGAAGCATGTTTCATTGCCGAAAAGCCTTATTCTGATTAAATACCACAACTATTTTGATGCGTGTGATATTAGCATTTGCATTCCTAGTGTAATCACAGGAAAGAGGAGGTCGGAACTAGGAGATATGGATCAAATGAGGTGAAAACGTAGCTAGTGGATTTGATCAAAGCTTTATGTGATGGCGATTGCAGATGGTCATTTCGTTTTCCAGGCACAACAAATGCAAACGGGTAAATACCTCATCGATAAAGAAAATATATGGTTAGTGACATGCACATGGGCGTTCTCAGTACCACAAAGCAGCACTAGATAGGTCCAAAAGCACTCCAAGGATAATCTCTTGAGAACAGGGATCGGGAATTGCGTGTTCTTAAAAACCCAATAGCGTTGCAAGTTGCGCTCACTCCACAGGTGTGCAGAGTAGAGGAGCAATAAAATGGCAGTAACTTTGGAAATTACACACGTGAAAGTCATTTGAGCGGAGACAATTGACACTTAAGGAAGCAATGAAACGATCGCGCAAGAAGACACAATGATCGGTTATTGTTTAAACTAAACAAAACGGCTTAGATTAGAACGGCGAGTTCGGATTGCCAGGTGCAGCCTACAGCTACCAAATGCAAGTTGTAGGAAGGTAAATTTGCTTAAGACACTCATTTAAGATAGATAGGGTAAAGCAATGACGTGCCACACATGTAGATGCTAATCCCAAAAAGACAGCCAATAGTTCAGAAAAATATTTACCGTTAGACTAGAGTCAGGGATGATGCCACAATTGAAGTGCGATATTTCATTAACCGATTGACGTGAGAAGATTAACGAAGAAGTTGAAACATAATTCGATATCTGCCTATTGAATGAGCAACTACTCAAAATCGCGATAAAACCTGGAGCGCTATCAAATATTTGAAACACGAACGTACAAAAAGATACAACATAAACTTCCGCAAAAGAAAGCAAAATGGTCATAAATAATTTGATCGACACAAGGCAGGCATTGCAACGAGCGCGAACCATGAACACTTGGGAGGTAGAGCTTGGATTCGCCGCACGTGGTCCGTTGGGGCTGCTTGGTGTCACACCGGGCCACTCTTCATTCTCCAGACCAAACAGCGTGAAGGAGTTTAACTTCGGAGCTTGGCAACAGGCTGACGAGGGACCGCTGTTTGACAAGGTCTGGCGAAATTCCGTACTGCGCGAGTCCACCATCACCTCCGACGAGTTGCGATGCCGTCCGCAACAATTAGAGCCAGATGTTCTCTTAAATCTGACGTCCTGCACATCCCCACCCATTAAGAGAGATTCAAGAACTCCAGCAGTGGAGTGAATCTCCTGTGATGAGGAGGCAGAAGAGACGGATATTGTGTGCTTTCGAGCTGGTGGCGGCTGGCGACCAACCGCAATCCAGGGACTACTACTCGCCATTGAGTCAAAGGAAGTGGGAGTCGTTGTGCCCGATGTTTGTGCAGACGACGCAGTAAGTGTGGAGAGAGGCTGATGATGCGACTGCTGGCAGCATCCTAAGCGCTGCCTCGTCTAACAAGCAAAATAACACAAGAACCGTTTGAAAAACGCTCGAAAATAATGTCTTACGACCCTGATTAGTCGTCAATCCAGTCAGTGCTTAAAATAGATTTCACTGCCATGTGTCATGTTCGGCCCCAACACGAAAATGAACTTCTTGTCACGAAATTTACACACCAGTTAAAAATAGCCTACTTTATGAAATCACATATTTTGCGTATGGCATACAGGAATCCAAAACACACGACAAGACGGATGCTTTTTCCCGTCAATACGCAAATTTGAATTTAAATTACACCATTTAATTTCACTAGTAGCTACGAAACATGCAAGTACCTCTCCCGCAGAAGGCAACTCAACTATTTCGTAATTAAACTGACGTAATCTCCCGTATTATTACCTTTTTGGGTCCCCTACACAAACAGTCCCCTCCTCTACGACCATTTAAGCTTGACAGACCACTCAGATCCAAAAAGCAATGGAATACATATTACTTTTCTCAACCATTTATGGAGCAATAACAGAGTAAATAACTGAACTTTAATTAAATTACCCGAGTTAATGGAAAACGTGTGAAATTAAATGTAGTTAAGCTTATTTTCTAATAGGTTCGAAAATCACCAAGGATTTGGGTATTCAATTAGTAGCGCCTAATTCATCGCAAGTTATAGAATACCAAATACCTGGGTAAAATGTACAAACAAATGAGGAAAAACGTGCAGCACCAGGAGTGCTTGTTTCGGGTTATCGGTAACTGTTAAACGCGGTTAATGCCCGGAGCAAAACCAGGAATCTTTTTTCACTGGAATGGAGGAATAAACTCAAATGCAAACAACTGCCAAAAATAATGGTCGTCATTATTACCATGCTACAAAAACGGTAACAAGTTCCTTTTATTTCCCTCGAGGCCAACTGAGGAAACAAAATTTGACCCCTGGCGTATCAATGGCGTGTGCATAATGCACGTTTCACGATGGAGAAACAGGGCGCGTTTAATTGTAAAAAAACAACGACACAACTGTCGAAATTCCAAAAGCCGAACCAGAAGATTAGTCCGCTCGTGGGTGGCTTAAAAGCCGCACATCAAGCGTTAAGGCCGAATCGGGTCGTGCCTACAGTGCAGCACCATAAAATGTAAATGCAAGAATTGACACGCACGCACGCGATGCACACGAATCACCCGCGCACCCTGGAGCTGGGGACACGTGGTGTGTTTGATTGTTGAAAAACGCTGGCACCGATCGCGATTTCGGATGGCAGGCAGAGAGGCGGCAATGGTAAAGGTGGAATAAAGTACCCCCACGAAACGTGGAAATAACGAACAGGAGAGGACGGTGGACCTCAGTCAACGTTTGAAGTACTTAATTTTAAGGTCGAATAAGTGACAACATTGAGCCAACCAAGAAGAAAGAACAGTGTCGACACTAGAAGTGAAGTTCCCCGAAGATTCAAATTGCTTAACAGGAGTTGGGGATGATCTCTCACCTACCACAAATGCTACAACTGATGGTTGCATCAGTATAGACACTCAGTGTTAGAAATTAAAAGCGAACAGAATAGATAAGCCTCACCCCATAGACGACTGAACCGGCCGGGGGGTGGTCCTTCTTGTTGGCGTGAGAACTATAAAGGAGTGGAGTCGGAGGCGGACCACCGTCGGAGGTGACACTTAATTCCTGCACCAATGAAGGCCGCTTGTGGGGCTGCTGCTGGGGAGCGGTGGAGACTGGGGCGGGCCCGGTAGGAGACTCCTTCAGCAACGAAGGCGCAGGCGGATGTGAAGGCTGTTGCTGAAACTTTTCTATTACGACAAAAATGAAAAAGTCCATCCTGAACCTTCTAACCGAGGTCTTTTGCAATCAAGGACTATTCGGACCAGCGGCAAAACAACTACGGTGATTATTAGAGTAACCTTGTGGAATAGGCGAGCTTGAAATACCAGTGAACTGAATTCTGATACACCAATGAGAGCTGACCGCAAACGGCTCCGACAACACGCTCACAATAGCATCTTTCCGTCCAATTGGCCTTTCAAAAAATTAATAAAAGCCCCCATAAGTTTCAAACGAGACAAACACAAACTGAATTGCAGCTACCAAAACATTATTTATACAATAAACCAAACAAAAGATTAACGACATGTAAACAAGGCACGGGTTATAGCAGTTTCAATTGAAGAGATAAATGCTTATTGTTTTCCTTACGCAGCGTGCACCATGAAGATCAGGTAAAAAAAATGAAAAATAGTACAGAATAATATGACCCAAAGAGGCAGCTAAAAATTTAAAGAACGAGAAAATCAGTCGCGTGATCGTGAACGCAAACGATAAAACGAAAAAATGAGGAAGAGTGGCGGGTAGAAAATTAGTGCCAGTAAATGATGGGATGTAATTCAACATGGAATTACCTTCAGCTAATCAGAAGCAAGCATTTAAATGCAGATTGGTACAAATAAAAGCATACACTTGGGTGGAGTTCGAATAAGAGTCCGCGAGATATAAACACGAGGGGTGAGTCAATTATACTGGAAATAGGTAATCGCTAAATGACATTCTTGATACCATCTAGTTTCCATAAACGAATCCAGAAGTTAGATCTACTCACCAGCCAGATGCTGGCAGCATCTCGAGTCCAAAGCGTCTGAGGATGAACGTGTAAGATGAATGGAAGACGAGGAGGAGGATGAGGAAGTGGTGAGTTGGTTGGAGAAAAACTTGGACAGGATCTCTGGTCCAAGATGACGAGTCACAATAGCGCGGACTCGCTGGGCCACCATGTCTGGCTCGGCGGATACAGCCTCCTTGATCTCACGAATGGCCTCAGGCAACAAGAGGCTCAAAAAAATAGAGATTCTATGTCGAACAAAAGTAAAGCTAAGCTATTAATCAATTCCAGATTAGCAGGACACAGAAGTAGCTCAATAAAACTAAAACTAACACAGCTAACGCTATTATGCGATCTTTTCGACGAATATGGCACTTTCACACTTAAACTATTTGCCTTAGGATTGGAACTTCACTATAAACTCAAATTCGGTGCGTCTAATAACACCAAATTCCAACAGTTACGCATTTCACTGATTCGTTTCTAGTTGCTTGACACAAGAGACCCTCTTTCCTGCGGATTAGGGCACTTCAGCGAAGGGTATGCGCGTTTTCACTCACCGATCGTGCTGCGACGTTGCCTGATTGAAGGCAGGAGGTAGAGATGGTGGGTTGGCTGTTTCGGAGACATTCGGGCGCTGTCGAAAACGTTGCTGCTGCAGCTGACTGTGATACCCTGTCGTAGGCGAATCCTCCTTCTGCAGCTGAAGGTCGTGCTGAGGGAGGGCAGAGGAGTCTCGGGCTCGGATAACAGGGGATAAAATTGCTGAAAGAAAAAAAACACCAAAAATAATACCACCTGCGGTGTTCATCTTTGCCGAATGTACAATACATAACCTAAAAGATAAACGAACGTTCTATTGCAAAGAGCTAAAGGACTAAAAATCGCTGACAAAATGTAACGAAAGAGAACTGCTTTCAACCGATAAAGCATTTTTAAAAACGCCGAAATCACAACAACCGTATAATGTGCAGTATACCTATTGAACCCTCATTGGGCGAATGTTTTATCCAAACAGCACTACCTGCCGCATAAAAAAAGATATGAAATTTCGCACAAAACTAAGAAAGGACGACAAACATTTCCAGGTTAATTAAATGGAATACCAGTAGTTGGGCGTAATTTTATAATCCAATGATAAAAGACAGAGCCATATTTCAACATCACTTTAAAGACGCTGGTCCTAAAGCGTTCCACGTACGACAGTTCCCCCCA
>UXSR01000973.1:0-13335 GCA_900604375.1 Mesocestoides corti | reverse complement strand
TATATATATATATATATATATATATATATATGTAGTGGCTCCTCAATAACTGTTTGTCAGAGCAGGTTATTTGAAAATAACAGAAATTAGTGCTCGAACCTCACTAACTTGCTTTGTTCACACCTTCACTATTGTTCCTCAAATTGCTGTCACAGTAACAGACAAAACCGTAAAAATAACCTGTCAGTCGGCGAAATAAAATGTATCCCTCTTATTTTGAGTTCCCGAAACTGTTAAGAGTGGAGAAAGTGAATGTTATGCTTTTAATCGCGCTACTGATATTTTATATCCAGGTAAGTTCTATTAACACTAATAATTAGGATAACTTTTAAACAGTGAATTCTGTAGCAAACAACTAAACAGCGTAAAATTACTAAAAATAGGAAGATTTGCGGGAAAATTTTGATTAAGTCTGAAATTTGGAAGTTTAATTAAGCCACTGCAAGTTTGAGACAATTATTGTTTAGAGAATTTAAGCAACTGCCAGGACAGTGCTGGATCATAGAGGATAACTTTAATAAATCCATGGAATTAAAGCACTGATTTGGGTTATATTTACATTTTACCAAACGTAAATACTATAGTATGAATAATTATTGACACCTAATGAAATCGCTTTCATTTTCTGTTTGCACACTAAATCCAGTCAGAACTAGGCCAAACAAGTTTATAAATGTGACTGACATAACATTGATTTAAATTTCCTACAATCGTTAAATCATGCACTCAATCATCATTGTTTTAATCAAGGATCTGTGGTTAAAATTGCTACTGATAAAACCTTTTGTCTATTTATGCAGATTGGCATTTATTAACGTTGTGTCTAAGCCTTTCAAAATTGGTTTTTATTTATTTAACTTTCTTAAATTTTTTCTAAATATGCGTTCATTTGTATGAAAAGTATCGTAATGCGTGCCAGCTATTTTTAATCAAAATGTGTCTTTTATGCCTTTTTCCTAAAATATTTATTTTAACTGTAATTTTAGGAGTTACATAAACTTATTCGAAGGTTCATCAGATACTGCTGATAACATCAATTATTGCAGTTGAATTATCCGCCGATTTACTTGCTTCTTCTTTTGCAATTGCGATGGATGATTACAAGCGTCTCAGTGAAAACCCGTTTGCCGATCCGGTAATTTGACTTATGCATGTGCTTTAGAGCGTTTGGTTACTTATTTTGTCGGATTTTGTAAAATGATCATTTTAATGCATGCTTGGACCCAATTTTTCGTTTGGCGATTTATTGGGTTATTCCAAATACAAATGACTAAAGACAAGATTAGTGTACGTTTGAAAACAATGCCACATTATATTTGAACCTGTTTACTTAGTTGTGTGATTGCATGTTTTAAACATTTGTTTGTCAGGCTTTGTTTTTGCAATTTTCATCAAATTCCTACTCACCTATTTTGCGCCATGGTTTATTTTTAATAAATGCACTAATTGTAGAACGGATTAAGTTGACGAAATTTTATGCCTCCAAAGTGCAGTTGTGTTCTAACAATCTTCACACGTCACTGCCATTTTAGAGTTTCACTAGCGTTGGTGGAAACAGCGCTTCGCGCCCACCAGTCTCTACGACTACAGTTCAAGATCAGGGCCTAGAAGGCTACAATCCGTTTGGCAAAGACGCCCCAAAAAATACAGCACCACCATATCCATCTGCCCCAGCACCGCGATTGACTACAGATGAGTTGCAACGACGGCAAGAGGAGTTGGAACGACGTGCTGCTGAGCTATCACGAAGGGAGGAAGAATATCGAAGATTAGAGGAGCAAAGTGGGGGTCCGCCGCGTACGCAGTATTTTTTTGTTCAGTAATTGTTGGGATTGATGGACATATATTTTACTTTCAGAATATTATTTGCAACTTCAATTGCAATATTTATTACTTTAAATCGTGTTCGCGTGGTTGTCTTCTGGCATGTCTAAGAAGAAAGGCTGCTGCCTATGTTGATTATATTTTTTATGCTTCTGTTATTTTTTGCCTTTTTATTATATTACATTGGTTGCTGTTCGAAAAATGCTTGGTTTGGTAATGAAATGCGGCCTACCATGATTTATTTGAGAACCATAACCGAAAAGCTCCTCAAACTGCCACTAATCTAGTGAAATGCAAGTTTCTTTGCTGTAATTTGTGACATTTTGCCAACAGATACGGGTTGTTGGCTGAAATCTCTAGTGTAGTTTTTCAGTTAACAACTATTCCTTATGTTCTAGGCTAATTGTAAGCCGAAATTGTTTCCACTCAAATTAAATTTTTTTTGAATCTGTTTACTCAATCTCCAATCATTTTAATACTGCCCATTCGATGGGAACTCAGAATATGCTTATGAAAGCACCCTGGGTGTTTTCATTTAAATCACATTTTTTGAGTCTCTCTGGTTTTAATATTTACTCATGATTTATTTAAAATGTGTCCATGTGCATTAGTTATTTTTATGCGAAGGCCGTTTTTACGTTTTAAACATTCCAGTTGCCTTCGATGAGTGCTTTTTCTAACATCGAATTGGATAATCGGTTCCTCTTCCTATTACCATTTTAGTTTCTAATTGCTGTGTTTGGCAGTTATGGGTGTATTTTTATTCCCCACTTTTCATAAACCAAATATTTTTTTATGAGTAACTTGTAATCAAAATTTTCTAGATAGTGTTTCGCTATGTGACACTGCCTGTTTTTATTTGCTGCGCCAGTTGATGCTGCCTTTTATGAGGTAAATATGCAGTATCTACATCACACGGATGACTCAGTAACGCAAATCAATTTAGTCTAAGTTGAAAGTATCATCTGATGCTGTTTACTTCTTCTTAAATAAGTTAAATAGGTTTCAAGATAATTGTCGATTGTTTTGTTAAAATAGCACTCACCTCAATCCACTTGTGTGGCATTTACTCTATTTGTATTTCCATCAGTCGTCTAAATTGCAACGCCTGTTAATTTTGCAGCCAAGCTGATTGTTGTACTCATATTCCGGTCTTTGGCTCTACTTTATTGGCTTGGTTTTGCACTATTTAGGGACGCTCCATAGTTGCTTAAGCTGGGCTGTGCGGTTTGCTTCTGTTAGAGAGGCCTGGCACAATATGATTACTTAATATGTGTTGTTTTTCGGTTGCGTTTTGGTGCTCATTTGGTGTTCCTTGTGTTTCATGTACTATCGCGTCTCTACCTAACCAGTTACTTGTTCCACATTGACATCCGCAATTTTATGCAAATGCTGGAATTTATTAACTGGGTTATTCGGAGACCTTCATGTTGGCGTAATATTTTTCGGTAGTCCCGTGGCTGCTAGAGCTAAAATACGTGTTCCCAGTTTGATTTAAAACCTGTTTAAGGAGTGTTGACAAAGTTTCAAACACACTCCAAACATCAAGTTCCTAGGTTTTTATCATATTCCAAACACGTTCTTTGTCGGTCATGATTTAATTTTACTATTTACATTTTTACTTTAAAGTGTTGGTTTTTCGAAATCATTACCAAATCTTTAATGTAATGCTAAGTTCCATGCGTATTTGTGGATCCGTAGCCATGTGATCGGGTATTTAAGTGCCTTACTTGTAACTGTTTGTAAATTACCAGGTCAGTGGACTAGGCCAATGCCACATCATACCAGATATTGCTTAATGCTTTCCCTAGGTTTTAAACACGTTTACTTTTATCTACTAAGTAGCCCTACCAACTAGTTATCACATGTTTATTTATACTTCACAGCTTTATCCTTACTTATCAGTTTGATACACATGCAATGGTCCCTCGCCTTACTGCACTCAGTTAATTTTGGGCTTTGCATTTTTGATGGGCTTTTCGATGGCTCAATCCTCTCGCTAACTCAACCTTTTGGATCTCTTAAACATTTCTACTGGTTCGGCAGAAAACGCATGCCAAATTACCGTACCATAACCCTTGAGATCGTAGCATTTGGAGCTTTGTAAGTAAATGTGACGAAATGTCGCTGAATTATGCAACTCATTGCTTCCCGAGATCTCAGCTAGCCGAGTAACTATTAAGCTTGATAATCTACTTATGTTCCTGCAGTTGTATAAGCAAATTGATCGAAGGGGTGTCTTGCTAGAGGCCGATCGATCCCCTCAACCTCGCATATTTTAGTTTAACCTCGGATCCTTGCTATGTAATTCAGCTCCGTGTCGTCTGGATGCTGATTGATATGTAAAAAAACCATGGTGTGCTTTTGTAACTCTCCTAAATTGTCGAATCCATGGAAGACTTATTCGTTTTTGCATATATTATCAATACGCCCTAGCCTAGTTACGAGCCCGTAGATCGTCGCAGCTGAGAAAATGCCCGATGATCATGACTAATACAACAATATTTCGCCTCTGGTATTATGTTATCTCTTTTTACACACCCTCTAGCAACACGCAAGAACTGGCCTCCACTACCGCGTTTCTGCCCCTGCCACCCTTGTTTCTACCAAGATATTAACGTGGAAATTAAAATGGAGTTCCGCCGACTCGTCACAATTGGATACTACATTTGGATTTCATACGCTGTCCTACTGGCCGTCAATATTCTCGGCACGGTGGTCTACCTGACCGCATCGTCCGATCCCAGTGGGGGCACACTTTTTGGTGTGTCAATTCTGATCTTCATATTATGCGTTCCTCTATCCTACATTTGCTGGTTCCGTCCTCTTTATAAAGCCTTTAAGTAAGTCCTTGTTCTTCCTGTATTTGCTTCCTCATACTTTAAACTAGTATCTAAAGTATTTGGTTAAAACCCAAATAATAGTACTCGTAAGGCAGCTGTTTGTACGTACAGACTGGTGCGTGTGTGTAGCCTCGATAAGAGTCCACTGATCTTGATGAAATAACGTTTAACATTTTGTAACAGCTATACTGACAAATCTGATCTTAATTTTCAAAAGAGCTAAACGTTTGTGGTTAATTTATGATCAGGCAGGTTCCGCATTTAGTGTGCTTCAGCTGTCTGCTTTTTTCGGGGTAATAAGTTCCACACAATGCCTAATTTGCATTCCCTCACCATGGTGTTATTGGCTTGACGGTAGTGTAAATTCTTGGCAAACAAATTTGCCTCTACGCTTTTTCGTATCTAGTTGTTATCCTCCACAACGGCTCTCCTGAACACGATCCACAAGCTATTCTGTGTGTGGGTGGGGGTGGCAGGTACATCCCAATCAAGCATATTTCAACTGGCGTTATCTTACTATTTTTGCGATATTTTAAACCCAAGAGCCGTTGGTTTGTTCGTTTAAATGAGGCACAATACTCTCACGAGTGCGCTAAAGACCTCTCCGCGCGAAATGAAACTGTTCTTTCGAGTGATCGATTTGCACTCTATTAATAAAAGCGACATGAGGAGGGAATGTTGGAGATATGTTGGAGATTTATTTAGCAGTTAGAAAGGCTTCGATAGGCAGTTAGGGAAAACGGCACATTCGTCGTGAAGACAGCCCGTCTGAAATTGCCCACCATCGGTGTGTCTGGCCTTAGTAAATTCATTTCCAGTCCTTAAAACCGCACAATCGTTGACGGTTTTTATTGTAGCACACTCACAACGCTAACATTACCGATTTAAGCGTTGTGCCCTGCAACGACTCTTTTTAGATCTGACAGTTCCATCAATTTCTTCGTGTTTTTCTTCGTGTTCTTCGCTCAATGTGTCGTCCTTCTGATACAATTTCTTGGTATAGTAAACTGGGGAACTTGGTAAGACGTCTTCTGGTTGTATTTGAAGATGACTGCGATTTTTATGCTACACACGCACGCGCACACACGGTACATCATCAGTGAGTATTTAATGTGCGTTTGTAATAAATGCGAGAGACATTTTGAGATAAAAAAAAAGGTTCTTAAGTGCTTGTCGTGTATGCTAAAAAGGTAGATTTGAGTCGCTCTTTTAATGTGAAGAATCATCCCAAACTCTGAAACACGCGTTTCAGTCAATCTATTTCTACCATACTCGAACAATGTTTGCCGAGGTGAAGGAATCGGAAATAATGCAAGCAGGGGTGTGTCCAAAGTGAGCATTTTTACGTCCTAAAATGCATGCGTTTCCCACGCTAGGTGATTTACTTGGTCACTTTCATTCCTTGTTGTTAATAACGGAGCCTTATTTTGAATTCTTTTTTTTTTCAATGTGGTTTCATAGGGGCATGAATAGTCTTGAAGCCAACTATTGTGCAATTGGCGTTTTTACAAAGAGGTGTTTTTATTCGTTTTCTAGCGGTTTGTTAGTGGGCCTGAATATAGTGAAGTCGAATCCAGGCGTCGGTGGCTTTATTCTTTTCCTGGCCTGCCTCTTCGGCTGCGAACTCGCTGCCTGCGGATACTATTTGGTGCAGGTCAGTTGCACTGCTTCAGCACGATCTGCTTCTTATTTAACTTTCACATAGAACTATATTCCATATTGTGATACAAGCTGCCATTCCAGAGGCGTTGGTCATAGTACATTGTGTGTGTGTGTGTGTGCAAAATTATCTCAAATGCGTGCGGAAGACTGGCGATTCCGAGAGACCCACTCGGGTTCCCCGCACTGACGCCTACACTTGGCATCCTATTTATGTTCACCTCGTTGTTATCATGTGACGTATTCACCCATTTACTTGGAGTTGCCTCGCACAAGCGGGGTTGGCACTGACACATTGGCTGTCAAAAGCTGGAACTGAAGTGCTTCTCGTGTTTCACCCCACAGATGCCGATGTCGTTGCCGGAGCTGTGCTTGTGTTACACTTGCTTTCCGCTTGTTACTCACTGATGAAACTTTCCACAATATTTAATGTTACTCACTGACTTCAATTGCCCATTACCCTTCCATGTAAAAAACGGACCCAACATCGTCTGCCCGATAATTTGACTAACGTGTGATGAAAGTGCTAGCAGGTGTTAAAACGACATTTGAGCAACTCGATATTGCGTAAAAAATGCTCTGGTAGACGCGTGAATCGATTGATCCAACGCCAAACACTCTTAACCACTCGATATATTATGCCTTATGATTACTATTAAAATCGGTCTTCTAAAGTGGAACTTATTTGTGTTCCTGAAGCTGATAGAAGCTCGTGCTTCTTATTGTAGGTCCATCGAACCTATCGTTCGACCGGAGCGAGTTTCGGTAAAGCACGTGAAGAATTTGCTAGTACAATGGCTTCTAACCAGATGGTCCGCAGTGCTGGGATGTCAGCGGCACGGGAGGCCTTTGTGGGACCACAGTCAGGCGACAATGCTCGTTACTGAGGTTTTCCCAATTCAACCAGTCGTCCAAACGTGGCTGCCCGATTGACATGCCTTTATCTTTCACGTTGTGGTTCATGTCATCGAAATGTTTTTCTGGCGTTATAGCCCCACGTTGTCTTGATTTCTTTGTGCGCATATTTGATTCAAAGTATCCTGCACCCCCCAGACAACTTCACTCTACTTACAAATCAGCACTACGCTCTGTCTTTTTGCTATAATCAGTGTTTTGCAGTCCTGGGCTGTAACGCCCAATTACATGAACAAGCTCGTGAGAGACTGATCCCTTGTCATTTTCAAATGTTGGTTTCCGATATGTAAAAATGGTATTGCTTGCAGTCTTCTCATTTCTTCGCCATTGGCAGCAGGCTTCAGTTTGCGTCTTGTGTATTCTCCTGTGCTGGATTTTTTTATAAACATCAATTTTCGATGGCCATACGCGTCAACTAAATACGATAGCATACCACACTTTAACCCTTAGGTTCGACGCACGAAGAGAACGACCAAATTCACGTAAAAATATTCTTCACTAACAAGCCAAATTTGGTGATATGCTGGTTCAGCTCACTGCCATAATTGATAGGATGTGTCACAGATAAATGTGCTGATGGTAGTCGCACATTCTAAACAATTTTGTCATGCCCACTTTGAATTTAAGAACAAGGGAGAGGCGACGCAAATGTTCGTAGGTTTTTTTGCAGGTATTATAGAGCATAATTTCCTTCAACACTCAAATCTTCCTAGAATGTCTAAACACATCTACCTTGGTTATTGCACGAAAGAAATCTACAGGATGTTCTCCACAGATGCGCTAATGAACTAAATCATTAATGACGAAATCTGCGTCGCAGTCGCCTGCCCAACGGGGTTCTGCTTAAATGGAAGGTAGCACTGAACCAACATTGTTAATGGCACAAACTTCCTTTTCACAACACTTCGTAAATGTTTGCCCAGTAAGTGAAGTGCACATTGGAGAAGGCGTCATGAATCAAAGCTTGTGGACGTTGGATGAAGTGGTATTATTTTAGGGATTAATAGGAAAAAGAGGAAACTTCAGTCTGGAGGTGGTGGGTGCTTCGCATGAAATGCCTGAAGCGAGTTGCAGAATTCGCCAGGGATTTGTTGGTTCGACGTGTTCATTTTACTCAGAGCCCGACAAAATTTGGCAGGACGGCTTCCGTTTGATTGGTTTTAACTGTCGGGTTATTTGAAATGCATCCGCTTATACCGATGACGGTTTGCAGTTCTAATTGTATTCAGTATTGAAAAGGAAATACCTCGATTCGAATGAAGAAGGCACTGTTGTGGGCTCCAGTATGTTGTCTTGAACCACGCCGAGGCCAGTGAGTTGGATCTGGCCCGATTACGCTATCCTGCAACCCATGATGAAGAAGAAGGCCAGAGAGGACGTGGACACAACTGCTCGTAGCTCAACCAAGTTGGGTCGTGTGTGGCGTTTGCACGTGTGTATTTATAGCTCAGATGAGTGAAACAGTGTAAGTCATACTGCGCTGACATCGAGACCTAGATAAGGGGATGATCCAACTTATTCTTTGGCACTGATGTTTGAGGACGAAAGTCGTGGTCTACCGTATTCTCAAACGTACGCAGTGCTAGTTTGCACTGCTTGCAGGCAGAAATCACGTCATTCGGTTCTCTGATCATGGGTTGCAGAAGCATTGCACAAATTACATAAATTTTGCTCAGGTTAGATGATCCACCGCTGGACTCCTCATCTTCATTCTCATTGACAATTCACGTCGTAACTCATTACCATCTTTGCCAAACATCCCAGATTCCAGTTGTCACTTATTTTCACAGTCACACTGCAACCTGTGAAACCCGGGTCGCTACACAGGTAAGAATTTTACTGACGACTTATACCAATTTGCATGTTTGGTGCCAACATCATTTCGCCGTTGGTGGGTCATCCCCCTTCTTCTGTCCTCTTAACTCGACTCCGGTTCACAACATCATCGATCGGTTGGGTGGTTGAAACGCATTAACAGTGGCGTCACGATCCCCTTCTTGAAATGCGTACTTGGAGTAGAGCCATCCTGAGACAGTAAGTACCCTCAGCATGCGCAACTCACTGCACACGCGATACAGTGGTAGTGAAGACTAGATAGCACAATAACTACGGAATAGCAAATGCAAGGCATCGACTCGTCTAAGTACCATCCACAATAACCAACAACATTTGACCAATTGCCAAATTATCACTGCATCAAACCTGCTTGAAGTTCATTCATGTCAATGCCCACCATGAAATCACCACATTCAATAAAACGGCCACAGTTTAGTCGTTGTTATTTAAATCATACAAGCAGGTAAAGATAACCACCATCACAAAGTGTAAAATGTTTACTCTTTTTTTGAATTCGAACGCTGTTTCAAAAATTCCGCTGCCTTGATTCGATCACCACGAGCTCTTTTGAGAGCCTCAGTAATCTCTTCCAGGCAATTATTGTTCGAATACAAAAGGCGGATGTTCGTTTCAATCTCGTTTGCATCGCGATCGCATACACTCGCCACCTCCCGCACCGCCCATTCCATATCGTGTTTAGGCGACCTAGTAGGAATGAAAGCAGACGCGTCAATATAGTTTGTAATGAAATGGACAATTGGCAGTTTGACAGCAATTCTGTCGCCATTAGAAACATGGGAGAAGCATTTGGCGCTGGGAGCGGTGTCGAGTACACGGACGGATTTGCTAGCAGTCGCAAGCCATCCGATTCTTCACACAGGTAGTCTCGATGTGGGTGGCAGTCACCTGCTAGATGCTCATTCATGCCAGAATTTTTAACAACACCTGTTGAATTACAAGTCATGTTAAAGTATTCTGAGTTAAATCAGAAAATTAATTACAGCATGATTTCGATGTATTTGCATTAATATGGGATTTACATCCATCAACATCCCCGTCGACACATATAATAAGCAGTAATTTTACACTAATTTCAAGAACATACGCTTGTTGATTTGGCCCACAGGCGTTTGCGCCATCCTCTAAAAGAAAAGCACATTTGATCGTGAGTTCAACTACCGTAGATTTTGCATTTTTAGTTCGAATGGACAGGTTGGGGTTAGATTTAAACTTACTAGGCATACTGTAATGCATTGAGTCACTAAAATGATAAAAGTGGTACTTCGTTTAAAGCAAATTTTCCCTTAATTACAAACAAACTTAACAGAAAAGGATGCATACAACAGAATGAATTCTACGTTAATCAAGTTGCATTTACACCATGAATACCATTGAATACATTGAATGTCCAATTCAAACAGTGCTATCCCATTTGAAACCACCGAAAAAAATCAACATTTAAGTCAGTAGTTAATTAGAATTCTTGCCAAATGACTTGCAAGTGGCCATTCGATGAGCAGTTTATGAGCAAGTTAGAAATTGCCTTCCTTCACTACGATCTTGCAGCCGTAAGCATTAGTTGCAATCACGCAGCAACGCGAGTATAGACACACTGTTGGTAATACTTGTATAACGTGCTTACATCAAACAGGGATCATTTGAAAGCATTTCAGTTGTTGCAGGTGTCAGTGCAGACAGTCAAGGAATGCTTTCCAGGGTAGTTCAACGAAAACGCACATCAAGTGACGAACTTACTTCCAATTCGGTGTCCCTGTGGGAAGGTTCTCTTCCCAAGCCGTCCACACTGGTTTGGCTTCATCTGAAGTTGTACATACCGATTATACCAAGATCGGAAAAAGGCTCAATCAAGAAATCAAACCAAAGCATTTCGTGCACACAGACGGCAACACTAGACACTTTCTCACACTGCACAATGTTCTACAACATTGCGTTTGGTCTTTCGGTTAATTCTGCATTAGCCCATTCACAATTTGACATGCTGCCATCAGTCGTGTCGCAATGCACGCCAAACTGGTGTCTCATTCTGCTCTAATGCGATTGCACGAGTCCTCTGTTCAGAAATTTTAACTCACAAGTACTGTCTTCTGAGCATTCACTGAACATGCTGGCCCCCAATTAACTACCCACGTCAAGCTACGTGAACCGCGTTATGATGGAAGGTGGATTGACGATGGGAGACGCGGCATCTTCGTGTGGATTCACAGGCAAAAGCACATGTCAACCAACTTACTGGTTCCGCCGACCCTACAACAACAATGCAAATCGCATGATGTAGTTTTGAGGGAATTAGCAAATAAGCGTATGACATGCTTTAAATTACCAAGGTTGTGGACGCACGTAGGCAAACTGAATGTTCCTGTAAACGGAGTCTTAGTAAAATAGATTTTACCGGTTGGTTTGCAGCAGCACTTCCGGGACTCTGCTTCACTGCAATGGCAAAGTGTTAGTAAGTTGCTTTTTAAAGGCAGTTAAATCATTGGTTAGGCTGTTTTCTTCTTACCTTCATTAGGCTTCCTTTCAAAACTAAATTTACACAGAAAACGCATGTCAAGCTCTCTTATCTAGCAGGCAGCACCTTGTACTGCGATCTGGAGCCTATGACTACAACACCTCTAGACACCACAAAACTCAACGAACAGATCCAAATGGCAGCACAACCAACATGCCAAATCAAAGTAGTTAAACTGATGCATCCATATGGCTGTGCGCATGCTCCGTATTGAATGCTACCGAGACGTGGAAACGTGACAGACTGATGCACACTCTACTTATTCCTATAACCCGATTTCGGAACTAATTTGGATTCTCAGTAAAAGGAAATCGATTAAATCGGGTTGTCCAGTAGATCACACCTTGTCATCGTGAGGAATCGAAAGATCGATCAATGCCTGCTCTTGTTCGGCTGTGAGTAGACCGCCTTGGGCAATGTTTTACGCTTTGTGCTTCTCGTTTACTCTGGGTGAATTCCTACTCCAGCAAGAAACCATTGGTGATAAGACAAGCATTGTGGAAAAGCTTTACTCAAAGGCCGTCTGTACACAGTCGCGTCAGTCGGAGTTGGTAGTTAAAGCCATAGCTTCGACCTTCCCTGTATTTACACGCCTACCGTCATGCGCTGTGGTGCTACTTTAAAGCAACATGTAGACTGACGTGCACATCGTAGTCTATTCTTTGCGTCATTCCTTCGTTCGATTCATTTAGACTCCACATTACTGCACTAGTCAACAATTTAAATAGATTTCACTGCCTACGCATGAACAGATAACAATGAACTTACTTTAGAGTCGGCAGCTTGAAGCCTCCGGGGGGCTAAAGTTAGTGTGCGTTAGCGTCAAATTCCTCCCACCTACTTTCCATGGAGCCGGCTGTTCGGGCTTTGCGTCATTAAGACCTCCGGCTACAAAACACAGCAGATCGACACATGGCAAACAGTCTTGGTGTTTCAAATCAACAAAAGACAACGCAATATTTGTGTTGACCACTTCACTTGTTTTGTTTTCCAGTAACTCGCTTGATTTTCGAAAAGTCGTTGTCACACTATTTGCAGTGCAGCAACTTTGATGTCAGTCATGAATTAGCCGCTGTTCTAATTCTGATTCGGTCTGATCGCCACTTACAATTTGCTCAGTGGATAAAATGCGCTCTGGTTGAAAATTACATGCTCAAACATTGACAGGTAACACGCACACGTTTTTCAACATTCCGAATTGTCTTTGTTGGTTTGCTTTTCCTGCAAATTGGTTGGTATGTGGATAACATCGTTGTTTCGTGCAATCGCAATAAAAATTGATTAACTTCAAAGCAATTCCTTCGCCAATGCTCTACTGAAATGTCATAAGTCACCACCACGTAACAGTCGCCTGCCCAAAATAGCTCTGAATAAACATAAGGCACGGCTTTACCAACATTGTGAATGACAACAATCCCAATTTTTCTAATATTCACAAAACGTTTTTTTCAGCAAATGTAGTGCAGCAAACCACACTTGTGAACACTGGGTGAGGTAGTACTAGTACATGGATGGATTACATCTGCATTGCAATCGAGGGCATGTATAATGGAATGCATTAAGAGTGTTACCGAATTTGCAGGTGATTACGTATTTAAAAATAGCCACAGACCTCGTTTTGATTGGTTACTCAGTAACTATATTTTCTGCTCCTAGGTAGATTTACAGTCCTTCTTACTCATGCTCAGAACGAGCAATAAGTTCAGTTCAAAAGACTTAAAAATATTT
>UXSR01000972.1:0-13358 GCA_900604375.1 Mesocestoides corti | reverse complement strand
TGAGAGATTTTAGCAGGAGCTGGATTTTCCAGGGCTTAAATCCAGAACTCCATCCATTTATGGAGCATGTCAACTCAGAAAATCCCCTTTAAACCACGATTCTTCGCTTTACCTTACTAATCCAGTCCGAAGGCAACTCAGAGAAGGTAGGTCTTAACTTGTCAGTATAGCACTTATTGCATGTTTAATCAAGGTTCAAGTTGAATGCTGTCATAACAGATAATTTCTTGCCTCAAGCTCCCAGAGTCAGTCAAGTGGCTACAGAGACTTTGTCAGAGGGTGTACAATGATGTTTAAATCAAATGACGGGAGGGTGATCAGGAGACAAAGCCTCGACAGATAGTGTCTGCCAATTTGTGAAATGATGTTCGGTAGTCTAAAATCTCAATTGGTAATTTTCCTGCTGCAGTGGCCATTTAGATCTTCAGAATTTTAGGCTAATTCCATTTTTACGCAGTGCAATATGACCGTTACTCAATTTCCTAAATTGCAAGTTATGTAGAAATTTGAATAAGTGAAATTATGATTTGCATTTTTTTTCTAACTAAGATGCTTGTGTTTCAATATGTTTTGTTTGTTATTCTTAAGTCAGCACATGTATAAAATGTAGGAAGTAAAAAAATTTGTAAGCAAATTTATGGCATCACATGGTTAAATTTTTAGCGTTGTTCTGTTGTCTCAGATGGAAGAAGGTGGTAGAAATCACCAGTTTCGTTTGACAGTCAAGTTAAATTGGTCACCTCAGTAAACAAATTAAGGATGATAGTTCTGGCTAATTGTCTACTGTCAGTGGAAGATTTAAATACTTGTGGTCAGTTCAGTTTGCAAACGTTGTGTCTATATTAGACACGATTGTAATGACTAACATCAGCGTGGCATGCATGTGCGGTAGTTATTTTCTCTTTTGCGAATCGCTCAGGTATCGTGCTCAAAGAAACGGTGGTCGCTCTGTCCTGGTTTCCATGACGTCTTTATCGAACACTACATGTGTCTTGTGGCACGATTTTGAGCAGCATATAGGTAGTTCCATAAAAAAAGCAAAAGAGACATAGAAGGGTTTCCAGCAGCATTTAAGATTACATGGACCATAAACAAAGTGGTTTTCTTCATTGTATTTTATTTCGATTAATGTTAGTCGGCAGCAGTTTGTACCGTCTCGCTGAACAATCGTATTTGCTTCGTCCATGTGTACATTTTCCGCCAACGGGAAAAACTTTGTTACGAACATGACCATCGTGGAGGACTGGCACGTCGTCAAATTTCCTTGTCCAGATTCTAGAAATCAACTTGAAAATATTTCCACCACTTCAGGGTCAAACCTTCACAATCATTCCCTTTCCAATCACTTCTCAACTAGGTTTCATTGTCGGATTTTGGTTGTTTAATTTTAGTTTCTCTCTGAACATCAATAAAAACAACTCTTTAATCGTAGGAGATATTTGTGGAATGAATTGAAAGCAACCTGTGGAACACATTCACAAAGCACTCTTGACAGTCGACAGCTCTACCGGTGTGCAGGATAGGTGTTTTATCGATACTCTCGGAATTTAGTAAAGGTTTAGGACTTTTATTCATTTAGGACAATTTCGAGCAACAACGGTGCCTCTGTCTATTCTGATTTCAAAGAATTTGACCTTCAGAACTTTTGTTTTGGAACACCGAATATGTTGCATGAAGCTCTATAATTCTGACTTCATTTACATTTCATTCGAGAAAGAAATAAGGACGCATCCAAATGTGCTTGTGACCAACACCAATTTAGAATATATATTGCAACAATAAGGTGTTCAATTGATAAAAATAAATCAGATCACGTCAACATACCATTAGGGCGGGACAAAAGATACATTCAAAATATAATGGTCATCAATTGCTGCTGAGATTTCAGTTTGTCGAGAGTGCTTTCTGACATTAAAAAGGCATATTATTACTCGAAAATCCATATCATACATGCAACAAATCCAATCTCTTATTTAATAATTACATTAAATATGCACGTGCAAATCTAAATCCAATCACACCTTTGTCACTGGCCCAAAATATGCGTTAAACAAAACGATTTTCCAACATGCGTGGCTGATCAAGCTCCTCCCAAAGCCAAAAAACGTTTAAGCACTCCATTTGGTTGACTTTAATGGAAAACGTATTCCCTGTTTACACTGATTTCAAGGCATTTCCAAAAAAATCTGCTAAATTAATGCTGCTAATGCGCTGGGTTTCGAAAAAGGAAATGCTTTAATTTTGTAGCAACATTATGCAGATTGATATAAAGGTACTTTTGCACCTTGGAGAGTAACAGATGCCCTCTTTTTGCTTATTTTGCATCATTTTACAATGCCTCCTATATTTAAAAGACTATTCTAGAAAAAAAAACTTTTATGTGTTGACGACTTCATCTCTTAACAATCCTTGGAGCTCTGCCGTCCTACAATTTTGCTGCAAATGATCTTGTCATTTTCGCGTCATTTTTTCACATTTTATACTGCATGCATTAGGGGTATTCTAGTCATTAAAAATCACCATTTCACTATAAGTTCACAGTGCAAACACTAATTAAATAAAACGCTGTCTGTCCACTAAGCTCAAAACTGCAAATTATAAAAGCTTGTATTAGTGTTAAAAACCGCAAACAGCATACAATATACCGGCATCACACGAAGCTTGTTGATGTTGAGAAGAGTGTCAGAGGTTTTAAATAAAAGCCAACTAATCTTCACGAGAGTGGTTGGTGATGGAGTTTCGGTTGAGTTCACATTTGCACGCGTTGACCACATCCAAACAGAATTCCATGGCAAGAAGTGTGGCCTTCATGCTTTTAGGATCTGAGATAATCTCCAGTCTCATCAATAACACTTGATAGATGCGGTAAAATATGTCCAGTATGCGATATATTAATTGAAAGTACACGTGAGGCGAAATGCGTTGGTGTCGTGTGGCAGCAGGAAAGGAGATGATAGTCGGCCCTGAAAACAGACATAAATAGTTGCTGTAATACCAGGCAGTTGAAATAATGCAACGTAACCAAATATTAGCTAGAATTACAGTGGGATGTTTTCGGCATCTACTTTTAGTTACGCAATTTGGCTTGGTATAAATTGAATTAGGGAGGTCACCAAGATCTGGCTAAATTGATATTAGTAAATGTACTCAGAATGACCTTTGAACTAATTTATGGCACCTACATTGTGATAGCCTGATGGTTATTTGAATCAACTGTTTAAAAATACCTGCTGCCAATTATACATGCTTCCTAGGATGTCAGCAACGAAAGATTGCCTGGACGGTTTGTTATTATATGTGCAACCAAAATTGTCGTAATTTAAGCAGCTAAGACAATGTCGCCTAATGTGCAACCTCGAGTATTAAACAGATTTCACAAACCTTAACTAGCCAACACACACAGACCCACACATCTATCGTGTTTGCTACCATCGATAAATTCAACTAAAAAACATTGAAGATTAATCATTTAGGGTGCTTATTTTAGACTAGACAGAACAATGCGCGAAGAACGTATTTTCTAGTGTACGGAACTAGTGCACATTTAGGCACGTCCGGATGTGTACTAAAGTGTAAAGCAAAGTCTATGTTCTCGCTTGTGTTTGGGTGCGTAAAGAATATAAGCGCAAGCAGAAACACTACTTAAAGGCCAAATAAAATGAGACGTTTAAAAATAAACAACAAATCAACACCTACCACGAGAGCCGCTTGCGAGATTTGAGTCACTCATATCAGTTGTAACGTTTTGTGGCAAAAATTGATATGATCGCCTCATCACCATCTTGCCTCCCAGGTGAACTTGCTAATTTTAATTCCAGACAAGCGTTCAATTGTTTTTTTAAAAGTTGCGTCCTTGGTGTTGTTTGTAATGAAATGCGGAACCGGCCGATGTAGGAGTATCCAACAGAGTTCAACGGTGTCACTTCCTTAAAGTAAAACACTATTGCTGCCAACAGACAGTTATCGCATTTAAGCATTGGTATAATAATGCCTGACACATTTTACTATTTCAAAACCCGCAGGCGCACACAAACGACTGCCGAAGTTTATTTGTGTCATTACATACACATTAAGGCAAATATGATTTTGTCTGCAAAAAGAAGACATCACATCCCACACGAAGCAGTCGCAGATCTGAGCCACAGATTGTCAAGACAGGTACCGTAATTTAATTTTCTCATGGCCCGCTTACAGTCGGTAATTTGGAATTTCCAGTTTATACTGGCGTCGCGGCTGATGCAGATAAAAACAGACTAAGGTACAGTATTTTGTGCCTGCCCGAGCGCAGACACAGTGTAGTGCATTTTAATTTGATGGATGTCAGCATTCGCCAAGGCCTTTTCTTCTAAAATTCTTATCTAGATAAGTAGCTTTGCTCACATCTGTGGTATAAGGGTTCCCCATTAACTGTGTCACAAACTTTGCTGTCTCACCTCTCTACATCTCAGTTGCAGATCATCACTGTGTTCGGTTACCAAGTCGTAGTCGTGCTATTTTTTTATTTTGGCTACAATGCTACAGTTAAGATAGTCAAAACTGTGTCAGACACGTAAACTCAGTTTAGTTATTAACTGGACTACGAGCGTGACTGCTTAAATGGGCCTAAGTCAAAACTTCAAATTCTAACATATGAAGATATATTAGTGATCAACAAGAAAGTGTCCTCTCACTTCTACACATGCAAAAATCCAGTTACCCAAATCACTAGATCAAGTCAATGCTCTGTCCATGTCATTATAGAACAAATACGAAGCCAAGTACATGTAAAGCATACTTGTCAAATTACTTGACATACCTCGAGTTAACAGCACGTTAAATGCGGCAATTAGGGTTGACAGAGGATAAGACCTGCTAACACCGTCAGATCAACTGGTGGTTTCCTTGCTTGAGCGTAATGTGTGATTGTGATCGTGATTGACGATGGTGATTGAGTGACTCCTGATCATCCGCTAAACAGGCTTCGTTCATGCACATTTGCTCAGTGCTTACTGCAGATCGTTGCTCCTTCGATTGCCAAATTGAGTATTGATCGTGAGACGCAGTTAATACTTCACAAATGTTCTGCTGAATGCGTAAGACGAAAGAGTTCTCCTGGAATATTCGACGAAACAAGAGGAATGTCAACATGGTGGAAAGAACGTCTAGGGTTTGTTAGTCCGTGCTGCCTTTTGTAGATACCTTAGAAATGAACTAAGCTCACTGTTTCATGTATTCCATATCTGCTGTGCATACAATATTTGCAATCGCTTTTGGGCCATTTTAGGCAGGCTTTGAGCTTAATCAAATGCAGTGGACGCGGACTAAGTGAAAGGAAAGCTTAAACAAATCCATCTTAAAAATTAAGTTTGTAATGATTCTGGTTTGTGGTAAAGAAAGCAAATAATCAGATTACCCTGACTTCGTTAGACCAATAAAATCGTTTCTGTGGGTAAAATGAACCAGCTTTGGTGTGTTCCGTAAGAAAACGGGGAACACCGCAGCAGTCCAACTTTAACCTGACACGCAATCTGGGCAAAGGTGGGGATAAGTCCACATTATTTACGAAGCTTAATCAGCATCAAGCCCATCGTAATTAAGAAGAGCATGTTTGCTGCATTCAATAAATCACCACATTCACCCAATGTAACAATCTACCCTCCGTTTGCTAAGCATCATATACACGAAAAGTCAATTTTTGCCTTCACAGTTGGTCACCACATAACCCTGCCTAAGATTTAGATCACTCCTCTGCGTAGTTCCAAACCATCGGCTTAATGATTACGAAGAGCTGTTAATCAAGCTAATGCAGACGTCCTTGTTGGCAATATCAATAGAGATGATGCATCGAGAACCACGAAGTGAAACCCGGTCCAATTTTAGCACAAGTCGACAGCTAAGGTAATAATGACCCGTACAATATTAGATGCTTCAAAAACAAAGAACCTTTGCTTCATTGTTAATTTCAAAGTTCTAGAGGAAAGTACCGCGCCTTAAACGCCATCGACAAGCCTAGCAGTTGGCAGGATATGCCATTTCACGTACCTTAATTTCGGCAGGCACTCGATCACGAAAGCGATTTGGTCAAATGTGCGCCCCGCGGATGTCCAAATACATCAGCGTTTAACTACGATCAGCAACCTTCTGGTTTTATAGTTTTTGAAACGCAGACATTTTGAAAGTTAAAGTATTTCCCTAATGCAACAAAATCGATTCAAAATGAACACTATGTTGATGCGAAAACTTGTAGTGCAGTGGTGTGCAATTTGCTAATATAAAAATCCAATTTCAATCATATCAAAGCCTTATTGGTGCAAAATTCATTTTTTTGTGTAGATCAAGATACTTTATCGTGTTTAAGAAGTAAGACTATGCTAATATTCATGCGTTAAAAGCAAACTAGTCCACAAAAACAATAAAGGTGCATATTAAGAAGTGTTGAGCAGGTGGTATTTTATCAAATGTCATTTTGAATATCTTCAGATATGCACCAATTTCATTGGCCTACACAACAGCCAGAGAGTCGGGAAGTGAGCGCTACCGGTTTTAATTAAGCAGTCAGAAGTGGATGGGATTTTGTTGATATTCCCTTAATCACAGCTGCAGTGCACATAGGCAAAAGGTATTGCAATGACAGCACTAACCGCCTTTAACCCTCAAGAGCTCTGGATGCTAGCTGTTGCGTATTTAAGGGATCACGCAATCTTGACTGTGGCAACAGCGCATTAAACATTAGCATTTAGAGCCTGCGTCTGTCTGTTACTAACTAATTAAACTGGAAAGAGACTGTGCTTGCTCCAATACTTGATTTGTATCTGACGAGTTGCTTCCTCCTTTCTGGTGGAACTCCCTCGTGTGATCGTCACACCAACAAAGATGCTGGTTGACGATATTCATTGACGTCAGCCAGTTCTAGAACTCGAAGAAATATTCTACAAAATATAACACAAAAGGTGCTTAAGCACGTTCAAAATTATGCGCATGGCTCTCTTATTGGATGCATACCTCTCGCATGAAGCAAAGTAACACAATCTGCAGGTGGGTAGCACCTGCAACTTTTCTGCCGTCGTCAAGTATATATCACCGATGCCGTCATTTTGCATCTCTCTCATAACAAAATCTGCTGAAGCGCTGTGAACGAAACGTTATAAAACACATTGCGAAATTACGTAGCATATTTTTAATTTACGTACCATATGAAGTCGTCATTGTGCAATATTTTTTTTACGTTTCTACTACGCCTGATTTGGCTGTCACAAGCAACACACCGGCACCGTCAGCTCGTTTTGTCGTACATGCAGTTTCGTCCCTGGGATTTGAGATGCCAACATTCAAAATAACCATTCATTAACTCTTTTTATTGCAAGCACATCATTAAATATGCTATTATTTTCCGCAATAAAATAAAGCAATAGTTTAGCATTAGTTTAATGCACTTCTAGAATATTCGCCTTTCAAATTAGCTTAAATCAATCATTCGTAAGCCCACTGGCCACTCCACTCAAATGCACACTTCTTGCACGAGACATGCTCTTTAATATGTCATTGTAGACATCTAATTTTTAGCGTAGCAAACTAGCTTAAAAACAGTGGTGAATCAAAATTTCATCCTATAAATGCTTGAAATTGATTCGTCCAAGCTTATACAAAAAGTGAGAAACATTTGTATCAGTTGCCTTTATGTACTCAGCGGTTTTGATTTAGCGTGTCTGCACGTTTACTACACTAAATGTTTGAAATAAGCAACTAGTGATTGGAAACCCATTCCGAATTCAGAAAGATCAAATTCAAGAGCGTTTGCATATGAGGTCGAATCATTGTGTGTTCTTTTAATCATTACAAATGTTTGGGTTACTTTTGATTGCTACTGTCCTAATTTTTAATGGTAGCAAAACACCTAGTGGTTAAACTGCTGCCTTAATTAATTATTTAAATGACTTGATCAAATCACTTATATTGATTGCATGAATTCAGTTGTGTCAAATTGGCAGCATATGATTGGAATTATTACCGCAAATCGGGTCACCTACACAAGATTATAAATTTAGCAACCACTTTTTGCAACGCTAACATAATTGTTACTCCTCAATATAATCCTGAAATCTGCCTGCCATAAGTCAATTGGAAAGCATCCACCAACCATTCACAATGAAGCCATTTTTTCATTCCAGACAAAATTTCTGTCAATTAAAAAATTTCTAAAGCATATTAAACGAAGCTTTTTATTTTGTTGTGTAAAACTTAAATAATTTGTGCAGCACAAATAAACCTGATTCTGCTATATGTGAGTAGAGAATGGTTGAATCAGTTATGGTGCCACTGCTGCTTTTTACGGCTTCATATAAAAGAGGAAAAGTCAAAAACACAGTTGGTTATTTTCTGTTAGTTCAAGTTACTCAGCGCATGCAGGCTTTACTGAGAAAGAGAGAATTTCTTAATAATAAGTCACCAAAATATGCAAATTTCTAGTTTATGTAAATTCAAAAAGTACTGCTTTCAGTAGTAAACACAATTCAACAATAAAAAAACCATCCTGGTCAGTGAAATTTCATTCAGACTCAAAGTAGTGCTTTTAATTGAATACCGCTGAATTGTAAAATTTCTATTTTCAAACTACAGGTTGCCGTTCTCTAATTAGCGCTTACTAGTAAGTACATCAATGTGGGCACAGTATTTAGCATATGTCACAAAACATTTGCGGTCATCAATTAATGTTTAAATTAGCTTTTTCGTTATTGTAAATGCAAAAAAAGTATAAAATGAAAAAAAGACGATGATAATGGCACTAATTGCATCTTGGGCACACAATCCTGCACAGCTAGTTTGTGTTCTGTTTGATAACATCGAGCACGAATTGACGGGCCAGCAGCAGGATTTAATGCATTTAAATGCTTGTCCCATAATGCGATTTCCGCAAATGCCTTTTCTGCTTTAAACACATGCTTTACCTACATTTGCTGGACTCAATATGGTGTGTTCGTCTTATGCGACACATTTTGAAGCAGTCACAGATTTTATGTCAACAAATAGATAACTATATGTTTAATATGGACACGCCTGTAATACGACGATGACTTGAAAAAAACTTTCACGTCGATAGTAAGCCACTGAAATCAAAAAAGGCTTGGTTCCAATATAGGAAGAATCTTTCTTCCGCGGTGTCATTGTAAATACAAACTTCTTGATATCTATAGTCTTAGATTAAGGAAGATAAACAGGCACCCATTGGAATGTCTCAATAAGCAATTTGGCTACCCAGGTATATTGTTACGTTTCGTAACTGTAAAAGACGTTTAGTACAACGTCACTCTAATTCTGCTATGTGACTGCGGTGAGATGGCTGAGTTAGCTGCGACTACTTCAGCCAGTATACATGTACAATATATTGCATTTTGCTTCAAAAAAGATAATTTAAAAAAATTATTACAAATGATAATAGCAATAATAAATTAAATATAATACTTGGTAAATCTTAGTTAATTATATCAAGATTTCCTAAAGACCCTACGGAATATGTTTAAATCTATTTAAAGGCCAAACAAGTCGACCTCACTCACGTTCAAGAAATAATTTCGTAAATCTAATTTCGCTGACGTGGATGTTAGTAATTTCCAACTGAAGATGCTTGTTCTAGATTTGATTTGTGCAATACTTGTGCATGAACATTTCAAGATTATGTGATTATTTTTACTAATTCATTCGGTTGCAGAAAATCTCAGTCGTCAGTCAACAAATCAGTCTTCGTTTGTGTGACAATCACGTAAGTGAGTCCTGCTTGATAGAAGAAGTATCTAGTTAAATGAAATCAAATTAGGGAAACAAATATGGTCTATTGTAGTCTTTTGATTGAGGAGATTACTTAAACTCTGCCTAGTGTTTACACCAAAATGCAATAAATCGTTTTTATTGTAAGGATATTTTTTTATTAATACCGTGCGGCATTATTTAAAATAAGGACAAACAGTGATTTTTGTGGTTATTGGCGATGAAGTAAATGCCGTAAAATGAATAAAGCACAACTTAATCTCCGGTTGTTACAGGTAGTGCTCTAAGCGAAGGCATCAGCACTTAAATTAAATTTTGATCTATCCAGGTAGAAATTTGCATTACTGCTGTTGTTTAATGCAATTTTTTTTGTAAAATTGTAATTTGCAAATACTCAGGATTGAGCCTAGTAGGTAACATTATTTGCTTTTCGTTATTGTTTGGGAAAAATTCACCAACGTGCATTGGCGGCAAAATTGTGGTCATTTCTAATGGCCGAAATACACATGTATCGGCGGTATAAGTTAATAAAATTGTAGTAAGGTACAAGAATAAAAACACAGTTGCATGCCAATGTAGGTGTTTGAAACAGTGTACACGGTCCAAAAGTGTCTCAGCATTCGTTTGTAGCCATAATATAATAGTTTACGTCATTGTAAAAGTCATCAACGGTGACGATGACATAAGGGTAATTTGGTGCAATGACTACTCTCCTACAAAAAAGAGTCATCAAGGCAGTTACTTCTTTGGCCAAATTTGTTTAATTTTGTCCTTTACGTAGTCCGTAACAACTGCTTTTGCATATGCACACAACGAGACTAGAATTGTACATTCAAGGTGGCAAGACTTGCCCTCAAATCTCTAACTAGCTTACAGTCATGCAAAACACTGGATACTATGAGTTTTGATCGTCCTATGTTGTCTACAAATAGCAGCAATGTCCCCTTCTAATATCCAAGCAATAATAAACACACCCTACACCCTCTTTTATCGCAGTTTTGGCATTCTTCCAGTTTTGTCATGCACCCAAGAAGAGCAACTTTACGCCTTTTGTATTCTGAATGCAATTAGGATAAGCAGTCACTGCGTCGAACCACCAGTACTTAATATGGCGATCAAGTGATCGACGATCTGAAGTGAATCGTCAGCATGAATACGGCTTGTTCAGTGGATGACCAGGAATCACACGGTCACCGTTATCAATCACGAACACAATTACATATCACGCGCACCCAGACGCTACCGGCTGAAGTGACCCTTTCAATGGATTTCATTCGCTGACATCCGCCCACCCTCAATTGTCTCATTTGATGGGCAGTTAAGTGGCAGGTATGTCAAATGATTTGACAATTGTGCTTTACATGTACTAAGACATTCTATTCATTATTTAATAACATAGGTACAGTATTGAGTGAATTCAGTGCCGTAGGTAACTGGGTTAAAATATATATGGATTTGAAAAGGCCGCTTGCTCATTAATCACTAGTGCTGCTTCAAAGTTTAGAATTCGTTGTTTTAATTTACGCACTTTTAAGCTGTCTCGCCCAGGGTTTAGTTAAAATCTATATTAAGTTAACGTGCTCAATCACAGTCGTTGGCACTATCTACGAACTTTCATAGACTGATGACAAATTTTCCTATTTAAAGCAGTTAAGGAGAGACGTTCTAGTATGTGAGCATCTCAAAGATCTGCACCTGAAATATAGAAAAAATGATAAAAGATTGCCAGTGAAAAACAGAGGTGACATGATCAAAGCGATAGCCTAAAATTTGAGGTGGAAGTTTAACGCCCACATTGATCGAATTTGCGAACATAACTTTCTTGCCGAATGCTGACATCCGCTAAATTATAATGCAGTGTACAGGTTACGCGCTCGCACAGGCACAAATTACAGAACCTAAGTCATTTGTCTCTTTTTACATTGGCATCAGGCATGACGCCAGTATAACCTGGATTTTAAATATTTGGTAATTGTAACTGAGACATAGAAAATGCAATCGATTTACGTATCTGGCTATTCTTTGATTTCGTTCTGCCACTGCTTCGAGTGACTACTTTTTTTACAGACAATCAAATTTGTCGTGTTGCGTAGTTTTACGTATATGCCAAAGACGTATATGGACACTGGATATCATTTGTCAGTGTCTGCTTAAATCGAAATGGCAAGGTGTGTCAGGCGCTTTTTTAGGCAATTGCCTAAAAGAAAAAAATTGTCTGTCATCAGCATTAATCTTTTTATAATTTGAGCAAATGGCATCATTGACCTCTGTTGGCTACTTCTACATCAGCCGTTTTTATATTTTCTCATAGACAACACCAAGGACGCACGTTTGTATACAAACTTGAGCGGTTGACTGGAATATAAATTGGCGCCTTCAACAAGAAGACAAGATGGTAATAAAGCATTCAAACCACTTTTTACCACTATATTTCACAAATGATGCCGATGAGTCAGTTATTGAAAGCAGCTTTATTGGTGCGTTTGTTAGTTTTCTATAATTTATTTTCAAAGTTTCATTTAATTTTGCCTAAACCCGGTGTTTCTACTTGCGCCTATGTTATCCAACCATCTTTACATATGCGAGGACATAGACTTTGCTTTCTTCCTTGGTAGACAGCCAGACGTGTGTAAATTGGCACTAGTTTCAAACACTAGAAAATGGTGAATTCGCGCAGTGTTCTGTCTGGTCCAAAATAAGCGTCTAGCATGCTTCATGTTCTATGAATTTTCGCAGTTGCAGCAATCGTTGTAGTTGTATTTTTGACTGTAAATTCAATAACAAACCACTCAGGTATACTTGTGTTACTATCCCCAGAGAAATCATGTACATTTTTGTCCAGATGTGTGCTTAGACAGTTGATTCAAAGGCTTATATGGCTACCTCAAATTTTGCGCCATGAATTTGTCTAAACGCCTTTCCTATCACGTGTGGTAACTTCTTAGTAGTCATGCTAATTTCAATTCAGCAGACCTTGCTGACTAGATTAATCCATGTTGAACTAAAGCAATTGGCGTAACTGAATGCAGAAACCCCTTGTTGAATTGCGGATAGAAATTATTATGATGCGTCGTCACTTTAAGTCAACCTGAGCACTTTAAAGTGTGTGCATCACGCATTACCATGGTTTATTTAATTTAAAATGCATCACTTTGAACCACCTGCAATATAGGACTAAAACGACTATAGCAACTATATCATCTTTGATAATTCTTGTACACCTACTTACTATTCCTACTTTGTCGCTAGGGTTGTGCAATTTTGACTATCTACACTGCGTTGTCTAATCGTCCCGCCTGGACTCAGGCATGAAATTTGTTTTAAGGGAAGCACCCACCAGCGTGCAACTAATGTGCAACTCTTCACTCCTGTTTAAACTGTGTGTCAAGGAGATGCATTGGAACAGAAGGCGTTGGTGATTCAAGAGTACATCGGACGAAATCTGTCACTGCGATGATTCACTTGCAGTTGGAGGTGAAGATGAAGTGGGACTTCATTCACCCACTCACAATGCGTAATTGAGCCAACCCACTGGAGTGCGGTTAACTCACTAGAATTCTAATTACGCACCTCTTTATCTACCACGCCTTATAATTAACAATATTGCAATGTTCTTC
>UXSR01000971.1:0-13383 GCA_900604375.1 Mesocestoides corti | reverse complement strand
ATATATATATATATATATATATATATACATATATTATTTTCGAAAGCATCTAACTTAACACTGAGATATCCGTCCAAAGTTCTAATTTGGGTGCGATGATTAATTAACCAAATATGTTGCAATTAAAAAAAAACATAAATTTTCTATACCTGCTAAGGTTAACTACTTATATAAATTACTATTCCGACACTGATGACTATGAAGCTTAATTTAACTAATCCATTTGTTGTGTTTAAATTGAGTGGTTATCACTTTTCACGTGGGTATCCATCACGGTCGACGAGCTGCTCCCATCATGGTGCGTTTCCCAGTCCTGTTGCGTTTTTTGCGATGCGAATATTAGTGTCATTATTGTTGTAACAAGTGGCTTCATCTTTGGATGTCTTAGTTTCATCCAAACCGACTGCCTCATAACAACGATGTCAGCTTCCAATCTCATTTCATACCAGCGTGCTCGGTACCTATTTCGTTATTTCTGGCACAAGTGACTGGATTTTTTGTGTGCGCCTCCGATTCCAGTCAGTTAATAGTTCCCATAGCGCATGCTCGCTTAAGTCTATCGTTACTAGCAACGTTTGTACGGGCTGTTCAACTCGTTTACTGAAGTTTTATCAAGTTTTCTGTTGTGTTCCATGCTATTATATTGCTTCGACAAAGAAATAGTTCGTCACTTAGGAACTTACCTGATTAATTGTTTTTCGTTTTAGACACAAAAGAAAAATAGAAGTGAGTTACTGTGATGAAAACACTTTGTTTTTTTCTGTTCGTATTATGTTTATCATCGGTTTCTCAATGTAGTTTCAGGCGCGCAATCTCCGAAGACTAACGGGGGTGCTGTTTTAAAAACCGCTGGAAAGAAACGCCCGAGGGAAGAAGAAGATAGTGATGAAGAAGTTGCGGCTGAATCCATGCTTGATTCTAAGCAAGTGAAAAAGTTAAAGAAGTTGATTACGGAAGATGGTGATCACTCAGATGATGACTCGGTCCAATTGGAAAACAGCGATGAAGATGATGACGCTAGCGATGATGATGTTGAAGACGATAGCGATGAGGACGATGATGAGGAGAATGATGACGACGAAGAGGACGAGGACGAGAACGAAGACAGTGACCATGATGGTGACACTGATCAAGAGTTCCCAGAAAAAGTCGTCAAACCTGCAAAAGAGGCCAAAAAACCTAAACAGGAACCTAAACAAGAACTAGCTAAGAAAAAACAGACCAAAGAAACCACAGAGACAGCTACTTTCAAGCCATCAAATGCTAACGTTCTTCTCTTTAACATCCCTCGTATCAATGAGAATGACTTGCGCAATTTCCTGACTAAGCGTGGCGTTCAGCCAGAATCAGTGTCATGCATTAATACGCCGGTGGCACTGATTGGCTTGCCCAACGAGGCAGCAGCCAAAAAGGCAGTCACATCGTGCTCGGGGACGGCTTATGGCCAGGTCACTCTTGCGGCTGTTACGGTAAGCGGTGGCGAGGTGGCAATGATCCGGTCCTCCCACAATCCTCATCCTGGGAACCCGAACGCTCCCCTCACCTGTGTATTCGCCACGTTCATCCCCAAGACAGTTACGCAGGAAGAAATTCTGAATGTAATTGCAATAGAGCCAAAGAACATTCGGCTTATGACTTCTGGTCCAAAAAATAAGGTATCTAACGCTTGCTACATCGATTGTCACTCTGAGGCCGATGCCAAGAAAGCATATGAGGCTCTCCAGGGTCGTCAAATGGGCAGCAATCGTATTAAGGCATTTCTAAAGCCTCAAAATAACTTCAGTCCACTCACTGAAGAGTCGCTGGTTGTAACTAATGTCCCATTCTCGGCCGGTGTGGAGGAAATGAAAAAAGAATTTCCAACTGCCCAGAAAATAGAATTTTCTCGCAAGGGGTCCTTCATGTTAACTTTCGCCACTGCAGAGGCCAGGAATAAGGTTCTTGCTGAGGCGGAAGGCAAGGTGATGGATGGTCGCGCTCTGCGTATCATCACGTCTGAAAAACGCAACTCCGACTTCTCCGTTTTTGTCGCAAACCTGCCATTTACTGTTACAGTGGAGGAAGTGAAAGCCGCCTTCCCTCAGTCCAAGCACGTTCAACTACAAAGGAATAAAGAGGGCCGTTGCAACGGGTAAGGCTTTCTGAGGTTCTCCTGGTTCAAATATTTAAAAAACCGTTAAGTTAGCGTTGTTCAGCTTGGGTGCATTTCTATTAGCCAACCCAATGTGTTGAATCATTCAATTTTACGGATCTCGATGTGTTTTAACACTCATTAAACTTCTCGTTGTAGGACCGCGATCGTGTCCTTCGCATCCAAGGAGGCCGCTGAGGCTGCTGTGAAGGAAGGATCCACCAAGGAGATCAAGGGAAGAGGGCTGCGCGTTAAGCTACAAGACGGTTCGGCTTCCTCGCCTAACAAGCAAGGTAGTATTGCATTTAGGCGACTTAGAATTTTAGTTTTGTTGCGCTACTCATTCGTTCGTTTGTCTTTTAGAAAAGAAACAGGAAAAGCCACTAAAACCGCAAGCACAACAGAAACAAGCAGAAAAGAAGGTAGAATTACCGGCTCAAGTAGGCAGTGAATCTGAAGATGAGGATCATGAGGAGGCTGACTCGGAAGATGAAGAGGAAAGCGAAGGCGAGGATGATCAGGATGTTGCCGAAGAAAGCGGCGATGATGATGAGGATGATGATGACGAAGAGGAAGAAAAGTCGGAAAGTGAAGAAGAGGCTGAAGAGCCCGCAGCGAAGCGCCCGAAACAGGAGGAAAGTGGCAATTTTAAACCAAAACAACGCAATGATGGAAAGCCAGGCGCTCGTGGCCGTGGCGGTCAATTTAACTTCCGTGGCGGTCGTGGCGGAGGCTTCCAACAACGAGGCGGTCGTGGTGGAGGCTTCCAGCAACGCGGGGGTCGCGGAGGCAAACCCCAAGGAGGGCGTGGGGGCGCATTCAGAAGGCGCTAAACATTTTATCCGATTGCAGTTTGTAAATTAAATACTGTAATGAAATTTCGATTTTGAATTTTGTTTCCTTTTGTATTTGAACGGGTGCTTTAAATCTTTGCAACTGGCTGGCATTGCCATCACTACCTATTTCTTAGATGAACAATCCAGCTTTCGACAGACCTCCACCCACAGGCATCTACTACGGCGCTCCTAAGCCGCCAAGTTTGTGTGTGTCTAACTTTCCAGACGGGATGACTGAAAGTGACCTCTATCCATTTTTCCCCACTGCCACCCATATCTCATGCCAGGCTAATGGGTGAGTTTTTTTATGCGTCCACTTACTTCAACATTGTGCTATTTCTGCTACGCTAGTTCGAAAAGCTAACTGATTTTTATCTTTTTGCTTTCCCTTTGCGTGCTGCTTAAGCAGGCGTATCTTGTCACGCGTTGGCGTTGGTTGTTAACTCGTGGAGCGTGCTTCCCTCGGATACGGCAAGGCCAAGGCCACAATGTGGCTAGGCTTAATATGGTTCTAAAAGGAGCGCGAGCGAGAAAGTGCTAGCGGGGTGCTTGCGTCGTTGTGCGCCCAGTGTTACAGTGTATGTCTCTTGCGACGCCTTACCACAAACCTTGTCTCTTCAGTTCTTCAACTTCTTGTTTGATACAATTTCGATCGGACGCTGATTGCCAAGCTGCTTTCACCGAATGTCAGAACGGCAAACTCGTTGGCGGCCGCCCCGTGCAGGCTCGGATCGCCCCCACTGGTGGGCCAGGTAAGCAGCAACCTAGGGATCATACAGTGAATGCAGTCTGTGCTCGATTTACGCACGTGTGTAGCGAATTTGCCATTGCCGTTAATAAAGGAAATTCTCGCCTTGGCACCAAGATTGCCATGTTAGTCCTCTTTAGAGATTTCTGTTACATTAAATCAGTGCTTAGTTGTATATTTCCAGAGAGTAATTCTGGCGGCTATCCACGTGCCGGTGGTTACCCTGCCAGTAATGCCCCAAGAAGGGGAGGCAGTGACTACTATGGCAATGGCGGTTCCAGCGCTCCTAGAGATTACGGCAGTAACTATTTCCCCCAAGATTCCAATTGCATTCTGACGCTGCACAACTTGGCTTGGTCGGTCACCGAAGATGATCTCGTGCGGGAATTCCCTCGCGCCATTAATGCCTCCGTGAAGTTGGATGAACACAACAGATCACGTGGGTGAGTCCAATCTTACCGCATATTTCCACATCAACGTGTACCTTGAGGTCGTTACGTTGACTACACCGTGCTGACAATTTGCGTTTTTTGGACAGTTGCATGGTTAAAGGGTTTTGTTTTCTATTTAGTTGGGGAACTGTTACATTCGCGAACACCAACGACTGCCGCAATGCCGAGGCCGACTGCGCTAACAAGTCGATAAATGGAAGACCTGTTCGTGCTGAAATTGGCTACGCCTCGGACAGATATCGTGATGATGGCTACAGAGGAGGACGTGGGTCGGGCGGCGGCAGGTTCTATGGCGGTTAGTTGACATGTTTAACGGTGCTGGCCGTGTCTATGCATATTGTTCGTTGTCTGTTTAGCAATACTGGGACAATTTCTTTCAGCGAAACATTCAGTTACTGGTTTTTGTGTTCTCCTGGCTAATTCCCATTGTTCAGGATTGGCCAATGTTGCAAACGCCAGGGACATTAAAGTGTACCTTGTTATGTGTTTCAAGAATACCTACATCATTCACCTGGTGATATTAGGCATTTGTCTTAAAAATGCTTATTTTTAGGAAATTCATGCGCGTTGCCTTTTAGACCGTGGTAACGGAGGCGGTGGTAGACGTGGGGGTTACGGCAACGATGGTGGCGGCATGCACCAACGTCGGCGTTTTGATGATACCGATGGTGGAGGGGAACGCAGGTCATGGGGTGGTGGCGGAGGACCACGTCGAGGCGGCGGCGGGGGTCCCGGTGGTGCAGGTGGTGGAAGAGGTGGCTTCGACCGAGATCGACGTGACCGCAGTCCTGGACGTCGCAAGTCAGGTGGTCCTGGAGCTCGCATCACATCTGCCGTTATTCGCCGCGCCCCTGGTGACTCGTCCGACTCAGATTTCGACAATCGACGCTAACTTGTTTGCGCCAGCGCCTAACGAATTCCTTGCTTTTATTGATCTACTTGTATTATTATGCCTTGTGTATCGCAAATTAATGTGCTCGTATCTAACGGTGGGTTTCCATTTCATGGTGAAGGAACAGGGCTAGTACCGTCTAGAGGTGGTAACTGTTCCTCAAATGTATTAGTTGGACGGAATTATGCCGTAGTAGGTGGCTGGGGAATCACCACATCTTACGCGATCAGCTGGAAGTTAGGTGGAGTAACAGAGTGACATAGGCGATCCGAAAAAAAGCAGTGGGTTTGGGTGCGGAAATGGTTTGGTTATTTTGTGCCGTGGTTTATGCGTAATAAGGAGGCGGGGTTGGTCCCATTCACTTCAGCCATTTTGATGGGCAAACTTCGGGATGTCAAATTTATGGAAGACCGGTTTACCAGGTAATTTTTGTAAGAAAACGTTCCCTGTAATGCATGAAAACAGCTAGCCAACAAGAATCGGCATTGTGGTGTAATGATTATTTTTGAGTCAAGATAGGTGCCAAGGAGGTATTTGAGTTGGCCTTCTCAACACGGGGTCCGGTTTCACCCTGGAAGTCCACGAGATGGAGGCCGTCATCCTATGATGCCAACATACATTGAGCCATGGTAGTCCTGGAGTGAGATTCGCCAACACTGCAGGCAGATTGAACTTACTGCTGAATTTCGTCGAAAATGTCAAATAGCGAGAAAAACTCAGATATCAGGTGAACAATTAAAGGGTTTTGGGGGGAAAATTGGTGTCCAGGGCTGTACCGCCTCCAGGTTCACTGGTGAAAACTAATCCACTGTCTAACAGCGGGAGTCATGGCTAACATCGACAGTAGAAGATGGCCAAATTGTAAAGTTGGATGGAAATCAACGACGAGTATTCAAAAGCTGCACTCAGGCGTTCAGACTTTGACTATTATTGGTCATTTCGACCATCACGATACACTGCTATGCATTTGCAAATTGCTCAACGTATATTTAACCGGAACACCGTCTACCGAGTTGAACGAGGACAAAGAGATGTACCAGAAGGCGTGCCTTCTGGCGGTGATTGACCTATCCTACCTAATCACCAGTGTGCCTCTGCAATTGTCGCATCCCTGTGTACTTTGGTCGTGACCTCAGTGCCCACGCCGTGTTCAATCGCCCCAAGCCACACTCACACGCCTTAAAAAAACAAAACCACACCAGCACTGGACTTCTCAGTTTGTCTTGCGTCGTGTCAGGTCACAACAAATGTCAGCGCACGAATTAGCGACATTGTGAAGCACTTTTATTGTTGATACATGGGCCTGTCGAGAGGTCGAGTTAGGGCTACCACAAAACCCTATAGATAACAGCCGGTCACAACCCGAGAAGAGATAAGATAGAGTCGAAGGGTAACACGACCGTTTATTCGCGTCACGCCATTCAAGTCGAGTCGGGTAAAATCTAGCAACCAACTTCTGTGTGCGTTACAAGCGACTGCTAACACGAGCCAATAACAAAGAGGGTGAGTCATTGATGCAGTCGGGCGGGCAAACATACACGGAGCACTCACGCGCGCGGTGGCTGTCTGTCCACTACGGTACATTCACGAAAAAAATCGATTGATTTGTGTTCGCTCACGAATGCTAACTGTGCTGGCTTGCTGGTCGCCACACCTGGTATCCTTAGGGTTCTACAAGGGTATATTGAAGGCCTCGGCGTGAGGTTTTATGCCACACTGGTACTCCACCATGTATTGACCAGAAAAGGCCTCACAAATGCCCGGAAAGGTCACGAAGACCGGGTATTAGATGGCGTGTGCGTGTGCGACAAGTGAAGATGCTGTGCTGTGCAGTTTGGGTGAACTAGTAGAGGCGTGTGGGAAGATGGGCGCCCTGTGAAAGAGGGGCGGTGTGTGTCGGCACCGTGGGAGGACCTGAATGAACACGATTCACCACAAATGCTTTGTCTAATGCCAGCATGATGTGGCAAAGCCACCAATGCGTAGACCCTAGCGACGGTATATTTTGATTCAACCTGGAATAAATTGCTGAAATCTCACAGAACACAGGCGGCATTGCTCACTCGTTTGAAATACGTTTTACTAACTGGATTATTCAGGGGTTTATGGAATTCCAATGTGTCACGCAAGTTCGTGTTTGGGATATTTGTATTCCACGGGGTACTTATCTACGCAAACTAGAGATAAGTAAGTGGTTCATTCAAACCTCGTATTTCACGCCTTTGAATCACGTATATCCCTTCAGTTGCCATTTCGCATTGACAGTCCGATTAGGTCCTAATCCACGAGTTCCAGGTAACACAAGGCATGTGGAAGTCGTTCATTTTGATATGCTTGTCCTGTCTTGTCTTCTTGTCTGGACGATGTCGTTGATGGGTTAACGAAGGTGATTCGAAGCATTTTTGGCTACACGAATTGGATAGAAATCAAGGAGGTAAAACAAATTCCCCAGTTCCGAGTTTTGGTTCAACGAAATCGCCAGATTTCCAGCCGACTCAGTCCACTTCTGTCAGTACGCCCTCAATTGACGGCTTAGACAGCAGTACTAAGAACGAACTCAGAATATTGCTGTATGCAGGGCCCTGGCTCCACTCTACCAAACACCACTACCACAATCTGCGCAGCATTTGGGGAAAGAAATGACTAAGGAGTGAGATCATCCCCAAACATGCAGCCACAGCGATTAAATGTGAGAATTTCTTTGATAACGCAGACAAACCGGGACTTTGAATGATTGATAGAGGCAGCGGTTCTGCCTCGTGGTTGCCTTAGATACAGTTAACGATAAAAAGATTACTGCGGTTAGATCTTAGCGTGCACTTTATGCTTCCATAGAAGCCGTCCGCCACGAAGTCAGTTGTGCCAGTAATCGTGGATATTTTTACCTCACCTTCTAGTTTGCGAAATGCGCAAGGACTGTCACTCTGGCTAATCAATCAGGCAAGGTACGTCAGATTCCAGAGAACCACATTCAAGTTGACGAAACAAAAGTCACAACGAAGCCATTTGGCGCTTTCTACATAATTTAAGAGAACTGCTGGTCTCAACAAACGTTAATGTTCTCTATTAAGTTAAGTGAGACCCATCCTATCGGTTCATCCAGATTATAATTGTCAAAACAGTTAAGGTTGCGGACTTTCTATAAACATAATTCAACATACTGTTCAGAAAGACGTTTCGCTGTTAGGTGCCAACAGGCAGGACCACATCAAAGACACATCGATTGAACGTAATTCCGTGGTCCCGGCGTGGCTCAAGGCCACATTCTGGGGCCCACAACAATTGGTGACCCCGACATGGACAATCAAGAAAGCAAACGTTCAATTGTCCTAGAAGGGATCAGCCTAAAACAGCCTCCATTCTGGCCGGATTCCGCTCCGTGTTGATTCGCCATTTCGGAAACGCAATTTCGTGGTGCTAATATTCTCATATCGTCGCTGTTTTGAGTAGCGAACTGGCCGAAGAAGTTTCAGACGTACTGCTTCGTCCCGACAACGACTTTCCCTACGACTAGTTCAAGGCAGCGATCCTGAAGCGTATGCAACTGACCACGTCAGAATGCATTAATCAGCTCTTATCCGGCAATGACTTGGGAGATTGGAAGCCTACCCAGATCCTAAGGAAGATGCGTCAACTCTCCAACGACGAACCTTTACAAGGCGAATTTTGGAAAGGATTTTTTCTCAGACGACTTCCCAGCAATATCCAACCCATCCTTGCCCCTACGGTTGAATCGTCAACACTAGAACAGTTGGCGGATACAGCAGACCTCATATTAGAAGCAACGAAATCGGCTCGCATCTCCGAAATTGGCCCAAGTCTCCAAGGACAATCGAATGCATTTTTGCCCGCCGACACGTGCCAAGCACCTGTCTCTTTGGAGAGCCGTCTAGCCAGGATCGAAGTCGCAATCGACGCCTTGACAATCAACGGTTCACGAGGGAGACGATACAACACCTCATTTAGACGGAACCACTCACATTCTTGCCGAAGATCCTCTTCACGAGGTGTGTGTTGGTATCATGTAACTTTTGGCCCCGCAGCCCGCAGGCCGCCGTGTAGATACGCTGTTTCAGACTCGCTCGTACAGTCGGGAAACGAGAATGCCCGTCAGTAGTGGCGTCGATTGCTAATGGGCACTTAAACCACCGTCTTTTCCTTTCTGAGAAGTCAACAGGCATGCGATTCTTGATCGACTCAGGAGCCGACATATCCGTTGTGTCTCCAACGCACTCTGAAAAGCAGTCCCCATACCCCTTCTCTGTTTTCTCAGCCTCCAATGGTTCCCCCATCTCTACCGACGGTCAGAAATCTCTCACACTCGACTTAGGATTACGGCACCAGTTTCGCTGGGTCTTCACGATCGCTGGGGTGACACATCCAATCATAGGCGCAGATTTTCTCAACCACTCTGGTCTCCTTCTCGACCTTAAGAACGAGCGGCTAATAGATCCCCTAACAACCCTTTCCGTAAAGTGTCCTACGCAAACTACGCCAGCCATTTCTCAGGTTACGGCATGACAAGTTGAAAATGGACCCTACTTGCCCTTACTGCGAAAATACCCGGATCTAATTAACTCAACTCACTGGCAAACCGAAGTCTGGCACAATGTCACGCACAAAATTTTGACAAACGGTCGCCCCGTTAATGCCCGAGTACGTCGACTCTCCCCAACCCGATACTCAACAGCTAAACGAGAATTCGAACACATGTTGCAGCATGGCATAGTCCGACGATCAGACAGTGATTGGTCATCTGCGCTGCATACGGCTCCCAAGAAAGCTGTTGGTGAATGGCGGCCATGCGGTGATTATCGTGCCTTGAACGCAATAACAACCCCTGATCGCTACCCAATACCAAATCGACATGATTTTTAGTCAAATTTTCACGGAAAGACTGTGTTTTCGAGGCTAGATTTGGTGCGCTCCTACTACCAGGTTCCGATATAGTCCTCTGATATTCCTAAGACAGCTACTGTAACCCTATTTGGGTTATTCGAATTTGTGAGAACGCCTTTCGGCCTAAGAAACGCAGCTCAAACCTTTTAGCGTTTCATCCATAATCTGTCAGCTGGTCTGGATTTTGTGTTTTTGTAAATCGATGATGTTCTCATTGCAAGCTAGAATCAAGAGGAGCATATGAAACACCTCGACGATGTATTCCAACGCCTCAATGAATATGGCTTAATCATCAACCCATCAAGGTGTGTGTTCGGCGTTCCTAAACTTGAATTCCTGGGACACAGTCTCTGCTTCAGGTCTAAGGCCTACCGACAGTAAGGTGAGAGATTCGCGAATTTCCAGGACCAAAGTCCATCAATCAACTACGACGTTTCTTGGGCATGATTAATTTTTACCGTCGATTTCTTCCCAACGCGGTTCAGACCCTGCCACCTCTGACCAACTTACTCAAAGAAAGTTCGAAGAAACTAATCATGACGGACGAGGCACGTCAAGCCTTCAAGGTTACAAAGGAAGCCCTAGCAAAAATAGCCACACTAGTTTACCAACGATCAGATGCACCTCTGGCTCTCCTAACCGACGCGTCCTTGTCGGCAGCTGGTGTGGTGTTACAGCAAACCGTCAACGGGTCAGCTCAACCACTGGCTTATTTTTCAACCAAGTTCAACGAAGCTCAAAAGCGTTACAGCACTTTTGGTCATGAGTTTCTGGCTATCTATCTCTCAGTCAAGCATTTCAGATATCTTCTTGAGGGTCGGCAATTCACGACCTACACCGACCACAAACCGCTGACCTTTGTCGACCGTTGGGGCTCGGATCGGTTATCACCAAGAGAAGCAAGGCACTTGGATCACACTTAACAGTTTTCGGCCGACATTCGACACGTCAGGGGTGAGGACAAGACGGTAGCCGACGCACTATCTCGTTCGCACATCGACGCTGTAAATACAGGTATGCATGTGAATTTCGATGAAATGGCAATCGCCCAGCAATCTGATGAAGAATTACAAGGGTTCCGAAGACAAAACACAGCCTTAAAGATGGTTGAAACTCCTCTTCCCTTCTCCACACATACAATCGTCTGCGATATTTCAACAGATGTGCACCGTCCTTTCGTACCTAAGAAAATGCGACGCCAAGTGTTCCAAGCCCTTCATGGCCTTTCTCATCCTGGCCAACGGGCAACACGGAAGCTGATCGCAAGTCGTTATGTTTGGCCTGCTATGAATCACGATGTTACGCAGTGGGCTAGAAATTGCGTAAGCTGTCAAGTATCCAAGGTGAACAAACACAGCAAGACTCCTGTTGGACGCTTTAACGTTCCCGACGCTAGGTTCGATCACGTGCACGTTGACATTGTTGGGCCCTTACCGCATTCGAAAGGTTTCCGCTATCTTTTGACTTGTGACAACCGCTTCACCCGATGGCAAGATGCATTCCCAATGCAAGACATCTCCGCCGAAACCATCGCAAAAACGTTCGTGGATAGATGGATCGCATTATTCGGAATTCCCTCTGCTGTCACCACAGATCGAGGAACTCAGTTTGAATCAAGCCTGTTCCAAAACCTCAAACGACTTTTGGGGACAAACCGACTTTCTACCACAATCAAACGGCATGGTAGAACGTTTTTATCGACAACTGAAGGCTGCTTTAACAGCACACAGTCACCCATCTTGTTGCACGGACGCATTACCCCTCGTATTACTCGGAGGCCGATCAGCCGTCAAGGAAGATTTAAAGTGTTCCTCTGCTGAAATGGTTTTCGGAACTACATCAAGACTACCTAGGCAGTTTTTCACCGCGACTTCACAAACAACATGGCCGGACCCATGCCACTACGTCGAGCGATTACGGGAGACTATGAACAAGCTAAAAGGTACACAGCCGCGCATACAGTCCATTATTTTGTTCACCCCGGAAGAGTTGCCTACAAGCACCCACGTTTTCATCAGACGCGATGCAGTTCGTCAACCACTTCAGCCCATCTACGACGGACCTTTCAGAGTGCTCAGACGAGAAGAAAAGGTTTTCATTGTCGACCACAATGGAAAAGAAGACGCCGTGTCTGTCGACCGACTCAAGCCAACCTCCTTCGACATGGAGACCTCGCCAAACAATAAGCCTCAGTTGCAACCAAATTCCGTCTCTCTCGGCAATAAGAAGGCTGTAACCACGACACGCTCCGGTGAACGCGTTCATTGTCCCGATCGATATTCGGTTTGAAAGAAAGACAACAGCAGGACAGATAGGATACTGTCAATCGCGAGTGGCACGCGGTACTTCTCGATCCCAATTTTTTTAGCTCCCTTTCAGGTTCTTCAACGGAGAGATCACAGCCGCGCGAAACCTACAGCCTACCTTCGAAAAACCTCAGCGGATGTCAAGGTTCGCCTAATCCTCTCGCTAAGGGAGAGAATTGTTGTGAGTCGTGTTTATTCAACCTCTGAATCCGATCGCTTCGCCTCCGACATGGCGCCCCTTTCTCGCAACATGGCGCCAGCCGTGCAAATCCTCAACTCCCCCTTAATTCACACGAATATGTATCTTGGATTAACCTCACATCTAGATCTCGATGTTAGCGCAGTTATGACGTATACATCCGAGCTGTAAGTACACACGCACAAACTCTACACACGAACCACGTTTCCGTCAAGTCCTAGAATAAACTTTTGACTCTCTGTTCTTCAACCGACATCTTGTTGGTTGGGTGACTAGTGATATTAGGCATCTCAAGAAGATAACTAAAGGAATGATAATGGATTTGTTCTGAGGTCGACTTCATATAAACGCCAAAATTTATAGGCATGGACCGCGAGGAGGATGTCTTGGCAAACAGAGACAGACAAACGTAAAAAGGCAGTCACAATGAGCTGCGCAGCCAGAGTGGGAAACAAGGAATGTGGAGAAAGTTCACCCAGTGCGCAATCTTTCAATTCGAGGCTTCGCCTTCCACCACTCGGGCTTGCTGCCTGTCCGCAAGGAGGTCATTTGCGTGTTTGACCAATAGTAAGCCACGTGCCAGAGGAACTGGGTCGCCTCGAGACGATGCTGCAGGTGAAGCGGCATGCGAAATTCCGAAGGTGGGCGTGTTTGCGTCCGAAGTGCTCTTCGACGATGGAGCAATGTCGCATCTAGAGCCCACCGAACTAGCTATCGTTTCGTCCGCCTTCGTCGGCGACCACAATGTATCGGACTATGGTCTTCCAGCTAACCCCGAGAACCTGAATGCAGTGTGTGAGGCAGTCTATGAAAAGTTGCTCGAGGTAAGAAAGCAGTTTTGTTTATGAACATTCAATTCATTTCACTGCTTACGTGTTCACTGCACGGTCAATCTCACGGCTACTTGAACTCGCACTAAT
>UXSR01000970.1:0-13464 GCA_900604375.1 Mesocestoides corti | reverse complement strand
AGAATTCGGCTGTGTTTAAGTGCAGGATGAGTAGGTGTTGTTCAGAGTGTGTGGATGATTAGATCTCGTGGCACATTTTCCACAACTGACATCAAGCCGAGTTTGATCACATTACTTATCTTATTATTAGCTATCATTTTATTGGCGTTTTATATCTACATTGAGACATTTTGAGCGTGATTAGAAATTCCAGCTGAACAAGTGTCTTCCAGCTGCCTGGTGTTAAGTTGTGTTGTGTTGCCTTATGTTAACGCAAGGGCACGAATAAAGGGAAATCACTTTACTCCTCACTATTGATTCTCAAGTGAAATTGACGTATGGCAGGCAAAAGCACTGTCTGTAATGTTTTGTTTATTAAAACTAACCAACCATTCCGGCTGTCAGAATTAGGCAAAATGTGCTCGTGGTAAGTGGTCGCTGACATTCACCAGCATCACAAAACCGCCGAGGATCATTCCAAGAAGGAACGAGTTCGTAAACGGAGGTTAACTCACTCAGAGGAAAGCATCAATTGTCAACCGAGATTGTGCAAGGTGTAAGGCTATTTATTATAACCACCAAGGAAGTATGTTCATGCCATCAGAAATTAGTGGCACCACAGAGCAATTCCATAATTCGTCTTCAAAGCATCTTTGCTCATGCCCGGTTGGAAGCACTCCCGCACATTCCTAACGAATACTTCGCACCTGCCGTCTGTACTCATGTCAATCTTGCGTGTGTACGTCTCATTGTGTGTAGTTATGTCGCTTCAGGTCGATTTCTATATTGGATTTTAATTTTGGCCCTCTTGCTCACTGCATGCAGTTACATTTACTCATGATTTTGCCCTGAGCTACAGAATCATCTGTTAGGCAGTTTGGTGTGTTAAAGTGGAAGTGACGAGGAAACCCGCGAGCCATGTGTTTTGGTTTGGCCGGTACACAGATTGAAAACTGCATTATGAGCCTCACACTCAAGCACTCAGACAAAACAGGTGTAAGTAACCACCCCCCGCCCAGTGCTGATACAGGACATGGCCTCGCACACAGAGCTTTCATTACCCCAGCCAAAGTTCGAGCTGTAACGCGCCTACCGAGCGAGGACCTATATGGGTAGATGACTGTCCGTCCCTCTTAGATAGCCACACCATCATGGTTAGCTACCAGGCAAACGATTGAAGAATAGCTGGAAGAACCGGATGTATTCCAAACTACCGCATGCAAACTCAGAGGGATAGAGCTTAGGGAGAGTTAGAGTGGGGAAAGGGATGGCCGTGAGGAGGGTTGGTGTCGCCCTTGGACTCACGGGCGTGCCTTGAGGAAGGCTAGAGTGCGGGAAGAGAGAGGAGGACAAAGAACAGGCCAGACCGGCGTGCGTGGGTCGAATGGCGCGCGTCACAAAGCTCACGTCCAAGTGCGCCTACTTATATGTAGTCTCGGTGGCCTTGATTGCGGGTAGGAGAGTTGGTACACTCAAAGGTAAATGGGTCAATAGGAGGGAAAAGGGGAATATGTGTACGAAGGTTGGTGTGGATAAACACGAATGGTAATGAAAAGGAGAAAAGTGTGAAAATCTTGTAAGACATAGTCTTAGGTATGCTGGTTCCCCAGATACTGTTTAGTTGGGCTCATCAGGAACGGGTGTTAGAACTGCTTATAAGCAGATAGTATCGATTTGACTAAAATAAACGCAATTTCACCAACAGGTTAGAAAATCTGGGCAAATATCTGGGTACCTGATCCTTTGTAGAAAGGGTGTTTTCTCCGGAATGGCTAATCTTGCCATTTACATGATTATACAAATTGAGCTTATCGCAGGTCGCTGCGTCAGGTTTTCGAACGTCGCTATGAGTCAATCACAATCCATTATTGAGTTTTTCGGGTTGTGGAAGGAGTAAAGGACGGTGCAACATACTTTTTCATGTTTCTGGACATAGTGCACCATGAAATAACGATTCGTCGATCAAAATGGTTGATTTTCACAGCGTCTTAGACGCAGAATTATTCAGGAGCAAATTTCGGCGAAATGAAGGGGTTAGATTTCCTATGAAAGACTGGTTTTTGCCACAATGATGCTATTTTTTTACTTGTAGTTACTAGTTTGCCTATTCTACATACGTGTTGTTCAACTTGAAGTGGACAGACAGAGTGTACGGTGGCCCGAGTGTACAAATGACAAACCTCTTCTGTTATTGGTTTCTGTTGGCATTCGCCTGTTACTCACACGCACACAAAACCATTTGGCTGGGGTGACACTAAAAAACGGTCGTGTTCTCTGTCGCCTCTATCCCCATTTTCTCGGGTTGTAAAGGGTTGTTAGCTAGAGGGTTGTAAACTTTACACCTGGTGACTAAATGCCTACTCTAGAAATAAAAAATTTCATACCTCAAAAACCGCAAAACATTTTAAAATCTCAAAATGACTTTTGCCATACTTTCAAGCATTTAAAGTCAAACATCCAAATTATACTCGTTTTCTCTGGTAGCTATTCAATTAAGCAAGGGAATCGAAAGTGTGCAATTTTTTTTCCTTAAAATAATGACACTTGATATTTGTAAAAGAATATTTGGATAGTCAATATAATTTTTTGTGAAAAAACAGCCTGATTAATTAGGTTACAGAAGTTTTCCACGGACTTGTTTACTTATTTAGAAAGTGGAAAGAGCCACGTGAAATTTCGCAAGAGAACAATCAAAATTGGAAGTAAAATGGGCATATTGGACACATATCTTGAAAACAACCAGAAAAAGGCGGTGTAAAAAAATCTATGTACGCTAGAATATTTTTAACAAGGACAGCAGCTATATCATTTGTTGCAGGAACTGGAACTAGAGCTAAAAGTTACAAAAAACAATGTACTGTAGATAAATTAAAACACCAATGAGTACAATTGTGGCGATTTAAAAACATTTGTGATTTAGCAACTGAGGTAAGATAGCTATATACTATGTGGAAAGCTACTTGTAAGTCATTCTCAAGTTGTTATTTTTGGTTGAGAATTTTCAGCTTGAGCTTTTTTATTGTGAAATCTTTACCATTTAAAATCATGGTATCAGCAATGCCCTTGCAACACGATTTGAAAAGCTTCAGTGCTACTTAGAATTTGGATAAAAGTGGAGGTAGCGCAGGGGGATTCCACTAAAAAAATGTGATTCACCAACACGAAGCAAATGCCTATTTTGATAGCAGTGAAAATATCAGTAAAACGTCCGTGCCGTAAAAAGGATTATGCTATAATTAAGCCAAATATTAGCCTTAGGTATTGATATTGGAAGAGCTCTTCAAACACCACGAGGTTAAGTATTGTGTCCATTGCTACTCACGTTTACCAATGTTCATTAAAGTGCAACCTTATCCTCAAACTGTCTCTTGAACCACACAATAACATTTAAAGATCATTGAATTTTTAAACAAAATTTTATTTTTTTTATAATGTATTATTAAAAGCAACAGTATTTTCCAGGAGTTAAATTTTATACTTTAATTAAATCACGATGCTTCTGTCCTTCCGATTTATTACTACGGGGAATTTCAAACTCGTGGGTGGATTTCAACTCGAGTGCTTTCTAGGAGGTCCTGATTTTCCACATCTTTTTTACAACATACAGTGTTTTCTTTTTTTGCTACCAGATTATTTGCTCATAAGGTTCAGGTGCTTACTACCAAGGCCTATTTTTGTGTTAACTTTTTTTACTCTGTTTTGATTGTGGAAGATTATTTTCAGTGCACTTTGAACGGATAATTCGAAACACAATATGTAGTGCTGGTTAGTGGCTTCATTTGTCACCTTTTGATGTAAAGATTTGTATATAAATTAGGTGTAATGTCAAGCCGGTTCGACAAAAAATTACATTTTATTTTTTAACTTACGGTCCCAGTCTCCTAATACTAAAACACTTCTGTTATGTAGATTATAAATGGCGCGGCTTCCGCGTTCTATCAAAATCGTTGGTGAGTATTACTATCTATGCTAAAAACATTACTTCACCGTGGAATTACCTATGTTCATTTCGTTTTATTTCTTAGTTCACGATGGAAGGAATCTGGATTATCGCGTCGCAGGAAGTAAAAAGAGTAAATTTTACGGTTCTTTTTTAAATATTTGCTTAATACAGTTGGCCTCGATTTCCTCTTTTCATGTGTGTAAATCTGACAACGGAAATAGCCCAATCTTTCTCCTTAAAATATGTTGTTTTTTTTAAAAATAAATTATGCTTTTCATAACAAATTAAGTATCACAGATTAAAGTGAAAGAATTGTCCAAAATTTACAAGTGCAACTTGTGGTTCATCTTAATAGTGCAGTAAAATTTATTTTTTCTCTGCAGCTCCTCAAACCCGCCGATGGCGAGTAATATTTATCGGCGGAGAAAAGAAACAGGCCACTGGGATCGTTGATGAACAGGATGGCTTTCCTCGATGGGATTGTGAAGTTTTGATGTAAGCTTTTTTTGCACTTCACGTTACACTTGTTTTTTATTGCTTGTCTAGTTATAATATCGAAAAAAATTGGTTTTGGATCTATTATTTGTATATTAGCGGTAGTGTATTGTGTCTGTTTACCAATACCTAAATTCTTGTGTTGGTGTTTGGTTTCCACGTACTAAATGCTATGGTAACCCCTTTTTGCACTACTAGAGAACGATGTAGCTACATTTATGATTATATGGCTACCAGTTTTGAAAGCTCTGGGGTCCATTTTGCACTTTGTGGGTTTGTGTAATGCCAGAAGTCTATATTCGTAAATTTTCTTTGTGTGTGGCACTTCATTTTCTATTTCAAGACTGTTGTCCTTGCGTTATACACGACGAGTTTTTAGCGCTAGATCAAATTTTTTCGGGTTGATCCTATTCAGCTTGTCTCCAGGGAACCTTGTGGATGTAATGATTTTGTTGTGAATTGATTTATAATCATTACTTTCTCCTAATTTTCTCTCACACAAAAAGACATACATGAGACTGGTTGTTTTTCGTCATGTCTCGTATAATGCCGTTCAATTTGGATTCACCCTTGTTAAGCTTTATGATTAAAGTGGCCACAATCAGCAACGAAGCTAATCACTTGTCAAATGCCAATTTCGCTCAAAAAGGTATTAATTGTCATGCGCTTCAAATTAAACCCAAAAAAATTGCATGTGTCAAGCTTACGTTGACAGTTCCTGGCTACATGTCTGATACATTATGGTCAATGTGGATAGACTGCTAGTAATCACACAAAAGTGTATACTCGGGGCACAGTGAATACTTTGGGTACACGTCGTTCTAGTTTGTTTAAATCTCTAAGCAAGGGTATGAAAGTAGCGCAGTTGGTGATCATATGACTCAAGTGCAGGACTGTTGTGTGTGCTCAAATGCTATTTGTGCACACTTGACAAAACTACTCAGTGCGTCATCACCCTCATGTTGTCTTCGTTCTTCAGTTCACGTGTTTCACCTTGTGGTGTCGTTTGATCGGAGGTAAAAGGGCCCCAGGCAAAAGTCGAAATTTGTTGAGGTACTGATACTTGCTCTGTTCCACTCTCGGACTCCTTTCACTGATCCCCAGAACGCTTTAATTCCTCCCTTTCATCCAGTTTGTTTTTTGAGCGGCGATGTGATTTTTTTAGCATCTCTTAGTAAATATGGTTTTTTAATGCTTTGTAATAAGATTTCCAGTCGCACTACTAACTTGCCTGGTATGCAAATGTATACGGTCTTTGCCGCCAATCTAGATTACAGCCTACTCTAGATAGCTGTTAATAATAGTATCTCGTGCTAGCATCTAGAATCAAAGTCCTCATTTGCATAAAAGCTCCATGTGAACGTACTATCGAATTATACTCACCTAGTTGCCGTGGTCTTGCTTAAGAGTCACTAACTCTGCTTCCTGTTTTCGTTTAGCGTGACTCCCAAACCCACGGACGCAGTGAGTATGTTAGTGGTTGATGGTAAAGAACGACACGTGGGACAAGTCATCATTCCGCTCGCTGAAATCCCACCTGGTCCCCCTCCCTCGCTTGTGACCTCCCAACTCCACGTGCGAGAACTTGAACCGACCAAGCACAACTCCAATCCCTGTGGCTACCTCAGTTTCTGGATTTGGATTGTCGACTATTGGCCAGAGGGCACGGTTGCGCCGCCAGTCAAGAGTCTGGGGCACGCTCGGTCATTTAGGGAATCACTCTCTCATCTTGGCTCAACCCTGAAGCCTCAGTGAGTACATTGATGTGTTGAGGTGTCGTGTGTCGTTCCACTTTTCCTTCGATTCATCATTCACGCATTCTCTTTTTCAGCACCCCCTCCAGGAATGAACACGGCGGTGGGGCCGACTCCCACTCACGTCTCGGTGCCAAAATACGCGACATCAAGCAACGCGTGGGGCACAAGTCGCCCAGTTCACACGTCCAACGCTACACCAACAGCGACGACCACTCGCCCGCAGTCGAAAATAGCCGCGAGGGCTCCGTGGTGATGGGTGGCTCCAACCGTCCCCCCTCCATCATCTCCTCCCACCCTGGCCTTGGACCGATGGGTTGGGCGGCTTCTGAGATCGCAACCGAGTCGAATCTGAATGACGCTGGGAGTGGCAGTAGCCCGAGGCGTCCAGCTCCACCTGTGCCAACCTCCTACAACCCGCTTGCGGCTCCCGACGAGGAGGAGGACGAGAACTACCCGCGAAACAGGACTTTAGAACGCACGCCCTCGCTCTTCTCCGTAAACAACGCCGATGGCACACATGACTTCCTGCCGACTGCTGCTGCTGCTGATGCGAGCTCGACCACTGGTGCTAATACCGGCGGTAAGTCAGTTCCTCCCTAATCCCTTTCACGTTTGCACGTTGAGTTGTTTAATTTGCAAAATTATCATCCTAACATGCCAGTGGATTTTTTATTTATGATGGCGCTAATTTAGTAGACCCCTGTCTGTCCTGTGCTGTGAAGTATTACTGCTCAGAGTGTTTTAATGTCCTGCTTCATTACTCCTAATTTCTCCTCCCGTTATGGCTCACTTATTAACTTATCACTCATCTACGCCTCTCAAACGCTTAGTTTAATTTCATGCAGCACAACCGAGAGGCTGTTGTTGTTGTAACGGTGTTGCCTGTTGTGTTGCTCCCCCAACGCCGTGGGCGTCTGCGTCACGTGCGCCAGTGGCAACTTGTGCTCGACTCCGTCATCACGACCTGTGATCAAGGCCACTGCTTTCTTTGTTGCTAAAACCGGTGTGATGGGGGTAAAGCGGGCAATGACGGACTTGGAGCCGGGCTAGTCGCCGGTAGAATTGCTTCAATCCACCGCTCCCGGTAGGTGCCTTCAGAAAATGGACGTGGTAGTTTGTGGTCCATTGTCCCAGGTGGTAGAAGCGTGCACTTTTGACTGTGTAGGTGCCTCTCTTATAAGGACAATGAAACGTGGCTTAGTCGACAGCCCTCTCTCATTGATGATGACTTTATCCTTGATTTGGCAAGTTGTACTGGAGGTGTTTCCGCTAAATTGCCTCTTGAGAGCCTGCGTGTCGACAATTTGACTGGATACACCTCGAAACTCCATATATGTAATTTCGGACGTTTTGCTAGAACGGAATGAACTAAACCACGGTTCCACAGGCAGTCAACGAAACGATTCTATTTTGGATCAAGTCATAAGTGTAGATAAAAATCGATTTGCGTGCAATGACATAAGACAAAGAAACTGAACGTGTTGAGGGTCCCGGCATGTTGTCTTGAACCACGCCGGGGCCACTGCGACAATCTACGCCGAATACGTTACCCTGTGTTCCCGCGAAAATATCGAAGACCGGAGTGGGGACGGCACAACCGTTTACTAGACCGCTCAACCAAGTTGTGTCGTGTACTTTTACAGTTGAGTGGACATGTGCAAATATAAGCACAGGTGTCTGCGAGATCACATGGCCAAAGCGGAAGGTGGTGGTACATTCAGAGGGGTAATGAACCAGCGGTCCCACGTGAAAAGGGGGGACGTGTGCTGGAAGGGTTATTGGACGTGAATCCACACGATTCACTACAAACGCATGAAAGTGCAGGATCAGAATATACGGGAAAGCCCGAATTGCCGCATTTGACATGTTGAAATCCAATCCAAACGTCCAAATTTTGTCAATCGAAAGAGCATAATCTCTCATCTGCTTTGTTCTCCGTAAAATAACTTGGTCCTGTGGATAAGGCGCCAAAAACCAACATAAAAATTTCTTTGAAAAGAAACCACGCTGTGTTTTAAGCAGGGCGTCGCCTTTTAAGACCCACTTACACCCAACCACCGAGAACTCAAATGCTTGTCGCAGGTTTCTGGCCTCACCGGTCCCCAGGGATCTATTCTTTGCGGCATAGGGCAACTTGACAACGTTCCTGCCCGCGAAGTTTGGATCCCGGGTCGACCTTTTAAATGCTTCTCTGATAATTTCCACTTCACGCGCGTCGTAAATATCGTAGGTGATCTAGTCAACACCGTGATTTTCTCAAAGAACGTCTCACCCAACCCATTAAAGTACTTTCATTCGTCCGGGATCGTATTGATGTCCGCCGAGTGCATTGATTCATTAGTCCACTGGCTTGTGTCAGTGTACATGTGCCAGCTCTGATAGTAAAAGCACATAGATTTCCTGCCAATTCCGTCCCAGAGGATGACACTTGTCTTGCTAAATGACACAAACTGCCATTACAACGCATGCCGCGGCTTGCAGTGCTTGCCAAAGCGGGGAAAATGTACAAACCTGGCAGAAATAAGTGCATATGCTGACGTGTGAGCCATAATGCCTTGCACCACGCTTAGTTTAAGTAGACGCCACTTTAAAGTGCTACTCAATGACCAAGGTGGTAAAATGATTGGTTAAACGGTCACTGCACTTTGAGATGCAGTGTTGATACCCTCATTTAAGCGATGCTTGTCTGCTCTCAGCCTGAGGTGGTTTGATAGACCTTTTAGTTGTTTTCGCGTTGAGTGTGTTTGACTGTCTCTTGCCTGGTGCATTGTGGTAATGCGAGAGGAACAGGTAAACAACTCGGTACCAGACGTGTTTGGCGTTGGCGCAGTCCTGTGTGCGTAGCCTGGTGGTTAAGTCGTTTTAAGGGCGCATCAATCATGCCTTGTTTACGTTCTCTGGTGCGCTTGCTCACCAAAATCCCCAATTAATCTATTCAGGGTTCGAACCCGGTCGCAATGTCCAGCACCGCAAGCCCCATGAAGGCTGCGTTTTCCCACCGTCAAACTGTGGGCGGAACCCTGGTGTGCCGTTGTCCGATTAGCCAGGCAGTAGCGGCACGAAAGGCTTAATTCTCAGTGGCGTTATTTTTGGCACAAGTGCCAACGTCGCTTTCGTGCAAGCGCATGCATAATTTCGGTTGCCCCGCACATCACACAGCCACTGCAAATCACCCACCGAAATCTGCCTTCTGATAGATTAACCGGGAATAGGTCACCGGATTACGGTTCATCGCTAATCCTCAAGTGAGCTGTTCTAGGCCTTATCTACTCAGCACACCTAATTTTTGCTGTGCTCTCTCTCTCTCTCCTTTGGAGAGCACAAATCGATACTCATAACAGCCTCGGTGCCCCACCCTGGAACATGCCACCTTCATTTTGTCAATTCATGGCCATTTATCCAAGAAAAAAACGTTTTGCACTCAAATATATTTCGCTTTCATGTCAGGTAATGCGCTTTGGTGGGAATTCCTTTGTCCTAATTTATGCATGTGCCATGTTAGCGCATTGTTGGTGGTTGCTATTAACTACGAGGCGTGTGTGCCACCACACCTTGGCACTAATAAGGCTGCTGCCGCTCACCCCATCGGGGTTAAATTGCGGACAGAAACTCAACTATGCGTGTCTACAGTACATTTCGGGTTTACTTTTGGTCCTGTTTTGTGTGTTCCTGTCTTTTTCGCCAGTAATCTAGCTTCTAGTTACCCGAGAAACCCAATTTGTAGAGGTTTAAAATGCACACTTTCCCACGGAACAAGTGTCTGTCGTGTAACTGGTCTGCAGACTCGGCGCAAAACTTTCTCATGCAGCCCGGTTTGTCGACTCTCGGCAAGCGTTTTCTCTCTCGCTCTCTCTCAGTCCGTTTATCGGCACTGTCTGGCTTCGCGTCGGTCCTGATTCAAACACCAAACTTCTGAGTTTGTGGGTGGGGCCTGAAAACCCACCTTTTCGGGTCCGTTGTGATTTTGTTTTCAACCTCCCTGACATGGGAAGGCGTGTAGCATCTGTGCATTGGGTTTCATTTCGGAAGAATAGCACCAATTCCTGACCAGATGTGTTTAGCACAACTAACGCTCCAACCAATCATTCCAAGAACTCTATGTTCGACAACTTTCGTGTCTTCAAAGAACATGTAGGCTTGTTTTCGTAGTTGGACTTGTACAACACCCAAAACCACATCTACTAGAAACCGAGAGGTGTAAAATGTTCGTCGATTTGTACCCCTGCCTCTTTCCGATTGGTTGGAATAAACAGTTACCAAGGGCTTGAAGGCAGAATGCAAAATTACGCTAAGCACATGATAACTCTTTCCGCACAGCATTGAACCCAATTTTTATCGTCTGAACCTTCATATGCAAAAAAACTGGCCTTCACATTTTATTGGCGAGGAGATTTTGGGCAATTTACCCCACCAGGGTCTGAGGAGGTAACGCCAGGCAAGTCCCGTATAACGTTTAGGAGCTCAGAAGGCTGTCTTAACGATCTGCAAGGCGGTTCTTTTTTCAGTCCTTCTAGCGCATCCTACTCCATGCGACCTCTTCGTATCTGAGTCCATGTCCGAATCACAGGATATTTCACCGCTTCAGTATTCCACCAACTGGCTAGTCGGTCACATTTGAGAGGTCCGCTCGTTCTCCACACGTAGACTATTCAGCTACCACCAAGGCCGGACACTTTTCAATGTGCTGTTTAGTTAGGATTGGTTTCTTGCTGAAACTAGACTCTCTACTGCACATCAACACACAGCGTAGAAAGTCTGTTTGCATTGCCGCACGCCCAATCATGGCGCCCGGTGTCCGGAGGGCCCCTGTTCATTGGTTGAAAATCCCTGCCAAGACGCCGGTCGTGCTTGGGGCGTCCAAGTCCTTGGAGGTCAGGTTTCGCCGACTTTGCCGCAAAGTAGTGCACGTTAATTCCATGTTTCTTCGCTGGCTATTCTGTAGATTCTATCAACTGTCCAAACAACCTGCTGCGTTGTTACTGCTACGTGTCCACTGCCGCGGTCGCCTTATTCACCCTAAAAAAAACCGTCTGATCGCGCTTCACATCACCCACGTTGGAAGTTGGTGTAGCGCGTCATGTTGTTAGCTTCATAGTTTCCATGTCCACTCTAGCGCCCTGTTTCCTCATAACCTACCTCAACAGCATTATGAGCCGTACTGACGAGCTGTCTTCTGTTGTTCCAAGACCTTACCTTTCCGACCTGTTTTTATGTCCTTTCGCTCTGCTGTCTGGAGCCCCTTTACTTAGAAGCAAACTTTCCAGACAAGTGTGGGTTCCGCCTTAGTTTCTGATGTGTTGGTAGGGCCTGCAGAGGTCTGAACGTCTACCAAAATCTAATTGCCATCCTAATGTGGCCTGTTTCCCGTAATGCAGTTCTCTACGGCTTGTTTGCTGATCGTTTTCTGTGTCGATCCATCCAGTCTTATCATCCTTAACGGCATTACTTGTGTGTGTGTGTGTGTGTGTGTACCCTTAGGTTAGTTTAGGGTTACTGCATTACCTAACGCAAGCTTCTCACCGCGTTTCCACTTGTCAAGACACAATTCTTTCTTTAAATGGCTCGTGTGTGCATTCCTGGATTGCTTTAAGATGTAGCGCCTCCCTGGCTTGCGCAGTTTAACACAAATAAGGCCCCCCCCACTGTTGTATTGATTGCCGTTGCATCCCTCTTTTAGGCAAGAGTCGACGAAGGACAGTAGCCAGGCACATCCGCGACAGAATATCAAAGAGCACGGCCAACTTGAGCGAACTAAGTCACAAAATTCGCTCCCGGCGCTCAAGGTAGGCATCACCTCTGCCGTCATCTTTCGCTGCTCTAATTCAGTCTCGTGTCTGGTCACTCTGATCTCGCGTACATCTTGTAACCCCCGAAGTCTCTTCGATCCATGCCACCCCACGTTGTGTGTACTTTCTTATTTCTCCGGTAGCATGTTGTTTCGAATGACAAACCCCCATCACAGTGTCCTCCTCTTCCAGCAAAGTCCACCATATTGTCAGTTTGAAAGTAGTTCAAGAAAGAAACCTCGATTTAGCATTTTACACACATTCAATCACGCACCGCAAGGACGTCTTTAATTGCCTTCCTGCATTTTTCCTCTTTAGCCCCGATGGGTGTCGTGTAGACCAAAATTCTATGGGTAAGTCGTTGTCATCGTCGAAGTGTGCTATTTCCCCCTACATTTTGGTTTAGCGCGTATTCAGTGAGTCGGTTCGTTGAGAGCAAACCAAAGACCACGTCTGTGGTTACGTTTCTAACGATCCTGTTGCCGAGGCACCTGGTATATTCAGAAGTCAGTGTTGATTGGTCGTATCTTGCTGTTTAGACTGTGAAACAAAAGTCGGCCAAGATTGGTCAGCCTAGCAGTTGAGGTGTTTCCTCTGGCACACTCAGCTACGCCATCAGCATCTTTGACCAGTGAAGTCGCGTGTAAGCAAGGGTTGACGCGGAATTTCTATCCTAGCGGTAGCCAGAGGTGGGGATGTGCAGATCCATGTCGTGGTGTTGATTGGTTTCTCAGGAAAAGACTCAAACTGACCCGTTTACCTGACCCAGAGGAGTGGTTGCGAGGGCAGAACTCTGGACCTTCGAATTCAATGTGAAAACTGCACTGCTGCACATGTCGAGGAGCAAGTGGAATTGTTACATTTGGGTTTTAGGCAGTGGGGAATACTCCGTCTGCAATCGGTAGCGCATAATGACGGTGGCACTGCGTCTCCTGCAATGCCATCTCAAAGTTTTGGAAACCTTTGTCCTTTTAACTCTTCGTTGAGGCCCCCCTTTTGTAAGGATTTTGAGGTGTCCCAGGGAGTGAAACGTCCCAACCGTAAATCAGTCGTTGTACCAATGCTGTCGCTTCTTGGTATGCTTGTAATCTCATAGTTGACTCGTTTTAAATCACTGACGTAACACGGCGGCCGCGTTGCAAATGCAATTCGCTCCTAATCTCCCTTGATAACCACCAGTGTGGGGTAGAATTTGCGTCGTGAGGATCCGAGCTTGACCTCGTCACTGACGAAGCACTGTTACGCGCAATGCCAACCTGGATCGCCAGGCTAACCACTTGTGATTGAGGCAAGCCACACCGTGGCCCATGTGGCGTGCGTCTCACTCAGCCTTCTCATTTCAGCGAGTTGTCAAAGAAAATCAGGTGGCGTCGGCAAAGGCATTAGGCGAAAGCTCTCCCGCCTTTTCGGCAGGCACCGAAGCCGCCCGAAAAGGCGGGTCCAGAGTTGCATCGATTTGACGCCGGCACAGCACTGTAAGCAACCCACCACGTGTCTGTGTCTA
>UXSR01000969.1:0-13473 GCA_900604375.1 Mesocestoides corti | reverse complement strand
CCCACCTGGAACACCTGCAGACAAGGCTCTGAAATCAGGCTCAAGGTCGTCGAGATTTAACCTTGATGGACACCTCCTATTGGCTGATGGATTGCCTCCCTTGTTAACTCTATAACCGCCCTAAGAGCGGCTAAATTAACGAACTGCGTGACGAATTTATGTGGGTAGACGTCTGTTTTTAATCTAAAACACTGGCTGATTTGCATAAATGTACTCTTTTGGACGCCTTACCGGCACTCACGTCTCGTGTGAATTTAAAATGCCTGAGGTATCCACAATTCCGAAATCTGAGTGCTCTCTAAACCCGCTCTTTGATGCCCCAAACGTCTGGGCTTGGTGACATTTGCTACATTTCACAAATAAATAGCGTTTCGTTTGTTTTGAATAACTTCTGCAAGTGATATGAGTCTTCACATTATGTTATTCGATCGATATCTCCTTCAGTTTACTTTAAAAATGACTAACATTTCATTTCGACCTGGATTTGTTGGGAAAGATTTAACTTATGGTTTAATTTTTCATTGTTTTGCAAGGGGATTCGCTAAGTTTTTGAAGTTGATCGCTAAGAACAGCGGGAGGATTCTGGGGGTTGTTTACTCAAAGTTCACCACAAAAAGGAGACAACGGTGACCAAATCAAACCCCATCTAGTTTGATCAGCAGTGCGAGGGAGATTTCCGAGAGGTCAAATGTTTCCCAAGCTACAGTAATTAAAAGTCACTCAAATTATTCCGACATATGCATCAAAGTTCATTCACTTGGCACAGTTGCCTTTGTTTTAAACCGATTCGTAGTTGGATACACAAATGGACCAGCTTCAATGACATCAGTTGACAGTGATCATAGTTGACTCGTGATGAAGCCGCGTCGATTCACACCTTCCAGATCGTGCTGCGAGAAGTGTGTTTTACTCTGCTTCCATTAACCAATGGACCAATTCAGGTGCTGGTTATCAACTACTAATGACACTGGAGAAGGAAGCAATCAACAAAAAATGCCAACGATTACCAAGACGAGTCGGAACGTCTTTCATATTGTGTAACTCGTGGAAACATTGCTTTACGATATGCTCAGACGGCCCCTCCATAAATGTGGAAGATCTCAGAGCTCAGATGAGCACACCTTCCACCTGAAATCACACCTATTTCGTGTGATTTTTGATAAGGGTCAGGATTTCTGTCAGTGCGAAATTTCATTGGAGAATGTAGCAATCAAAATCACTCAATTATTGATCCTCATTCACACCACAAATTCGAATTCACTTTTTTGCCAACTGGGTGCTGTGTTTCTTCAAAGGAAATGTGAGACAAGCATTTATGTTGTGAATGTGATTTGCATTAAAAGTTTATGGTTGTGTACACACAAAACATTACAATTCACCTGTTAGTCATCTGTACCCACCGCCTCGCTAATACATACTTCAGTGGCGCTACCGAACATTAACAAGACTCCGCTTAAGTCAGTTTCGCTCTGTAGATTTTGATCCTAGTGAAAAATTAGCGTGCGGTTAAAGCACCTTTTCATCAAGGCTGTTGCGGAGGCAGCAAAAGACTTCTACTGGCCTTCACAAGATTTTTATCAAGTTAGATTCGATTATTTTTGGCATGTACGTGAACATTTACGCAGACAAATTTCTCCCCATCGGCTGTCTTTTCCCTTTTTTTTCCTCCTTTAGTCAAGTCATGCAGCGCTGGCATTGTTAGCTGTGTGTGTGTGCTAAATTGGCCCCATATTGTAACCGCAAATGTCATGGGGCTATTGATGCCATCTGGGTCTCGTAAACCAGCCAGAAATCTTACGATCAGCAAATCAGTTATCCCCACGGGGAACAGTTGTTAGCCCAGGCCAAATTTGCTGCTTAACGAATGAGGGTGTGTGTGTGTCCACGATGAATAATTCCCTAGCACCGCATTCTTCATGCTGTTCTATTGCCAAGGAAACAAACCAACAGGCGAATTTGGATTGGTTGGCACCAACGCGGATTCGAGTCCCGCGTACGAAAATAAGGTGCCAACATACTGTAATTTATACCCCCGTATGTATGTGGTCTGATGATGTGCTGTGTTTTGCGTTACTAAACCGCATTCTTTGCCAAATCTTGTACCTAGCTGTCGGTGTGAGGACCCCTGGCGTGTGTGTAAAGAGTCTCAAATACTTGCATCGACCACAACCACCGCGGCACCACCTTCGAGGTCACTTCAGGTGACAGTGAGTTCGCCACCGCCACCGTTAACGACGGCGGCAACGACTCGACCTTCGATAAAACCACCGGTTAGAGTGGAAGAACAGCCCCGCGTGATGGATGCGGGTCCAGGAGAACCCGTCGAGATCAGTCCGTCTTCTGGTCTGGCGCCTCTTTCACCACGGCAAAGAATTCGGACGTTTGCCTCGCCTGCCTGCGACCCTCCGTGCGAAAATGGTGGAGGGTGTGTGCAGGCATCAAGCGGCGACTTTGTCTGTGACTGCTCTGAAACGCTCTACTGGGGCTTGACATGCACTCGAGGTACGTCAGTCGACAAAATGCAGGGCTTTTTTGACTCACGAGGTTGCGTCGTCTGCTAGTCCAATTCTTCCTTTGTTTGCCTTCAGAACATGTCGGGTGGATGTCACAAAACGAAGACAAATCCTCCACAAGACCGGCACAGGAAGCGTTTGCTAGCTTCAGCCAACTGGTAAATGGACGCGTTCGGCTTCGCTTCATCTTCCGACACCCGGTGATCGGTCGGAAGGTTGCTTCTCAAGGACGAATTCAAAGATCCGTGCCTGAAGAACCACCAGGCCGCGATATGGCGCTCGTCACTTTTGTAGGTAGCTCAGGAACACCCGTCTTTGGCCTCGTCCTGGTACGCAAGTTTTTTTCACCAAGGTTGGGGTTGACTTTTTGGGGTCACCGTGTTTAAGGTGGTGTAGGTTATGACTCATCCAGTCAGCCATCAGAGTCAAAAGACATGCTAAGTACGGCTTTTTGTATTGTGTGAAAAACTCAGAAAACTAATCGATAAAGAACGGATAGGATACGTATTAAGTCAAGGTCACTACGTGTTCTAGCCATAAACGATCACCAGATTACGCTGGATCACATCGTTTTTGCAAAAGTTTTGTTGTGGCAGGAGGATGAATTTTGTTTTTACTGGTTTACGCTCGATGGGCACTGCCAGTGTTACCTTGGCAACAACTAAATACAGGCGTACACTACGGTATTCGAGGTAACTGGGGTTGAGGCCCAAGTCGGCGTTCGTCTCAGTCTACGCCTCTGACCTGGCAAATTCAAGAAAAGGTCGTAGAAAGGTTCCGGTGTATGTGTCTGGCAGTTGATTGGCTGCTTCGAAATTTATCGATTTAAACAACAACAACAACAACCACCAATGCCTCCCTTCGTACTCTCCGAATCTCTGCCTTGCTGACCTCATCTTACCAATTTCTGGCTTGAAAGAGAAACAGTTCAAATGAGGTCTCCTGAAAGCTCATTACTTTGAGGACACGACGGTTTTATGCTACTGGGCTAGGGCAACCATTTTCTTCTTTGCAAAATTAATTACTCCCACTGGTTACCGTTTTTTATTACCTGTTAAGTCAATTTTGAACGAGTTTTGAATCAAAGGTCAAGATGGCGCACCTCTGCTGTGTTAATTCTGCGCACTTTCGATTACTTTGAGAAATATCTGACTTTTAGACTGGCGGTGAATTGTTCTATGTCTGGAAGAACGATTCCACGTTTCGAACTCGCCTCGATCCATGTAATCGGCAGACGACCCAGCTTGCACCGAACGACGGTGCACCACACCTTGTCCACCTGGAGCTCCTTGGAGCGTTCCTCCGCGTAAAAGTCGATGGAATTGCCTTCTATCCTCGCGCGTCAACACCGCCGACGTGCGATGCTTGGCGTTACTTTGCCGGTGGCTTGGATGGCAACGGTGTGTGCTTCTGAGCAAACACAAATTTGCCCCCAAATACCTTGATTGTTGTGAATCTCTCAGATTCCCGACAGCATACCATCAAAAGTTGGTTCTTTTCGGTGAAAAGTCGGACATCTTGACGGCAAGCACTTGGCCACGAGCTTACAAAGCAACTTTCTCATGCTGATTGAAATTGCATTTGAAATATGCCTTCTTTATGCAAATGCACAAATGTTTTATGCCAAAACTGGCTGCGTCAAGAGCACTTGCGCAACAAAAGGTTGGTTCAACGTCTTGGTGATAGGGAGATTCCAAGCTTGTTAGCGGACTGGGGTGGTACTTCGAAGCCACCTTGTTTTGCGTTGGTTTAGCCACTAGCGTGTCCTCCTTTTGGGCCAATTTGGTACCCTCATGTCCCTCTTCTTAAGCTTCCTGTTTCACTCTAATCTTGTCAGTTCTATTCATTCTTCTCGAAAAAAAAACCTAAAATTTTGTTAAAAAGAGAGCTACAATACTGTGTATGTCAGCTTGACGTCTTCTATTTGGTACATCTGTAGGTAGCACAGCGGTAGAACCGGATGCTGCAGATGAAAAAGAGGCCACTGCAGCCTTCCAAGTAATCACCCTCGGAGCTTGGTCCAACGGTGACGACGCATTCGACGGAGCTATCGGAGGTAAGTTGGTTTTGTGCTGTAGTCTAGGCGATTTGGCTCCAGGTTTGGCTGGGAAGCTGGTGGTCAGTGTTGACAATGGGTCTTCTACGACGTTGAGTGGGTTTAAACAAGCGCCTCACAACCCAGTCAAACCGTAATTCCCTCGTGCCAACATTTCTGACCTGCTAACTTATCATCTATGAGAGCACATGTGGATCGGTTGGTGCTGGTCGAGTGTGGCTGTCTTCTAAATGTGCCTTTGCTTTAGGTTGACGAAACCTGCCGCTTAGTTTTTTCTTTCGTAAAAACCCGATCACCAGCACACTAAATTTTTAGAAAAGGCACTTTTGGTCGGATTTGGTTTCCCTGTCACATCGAAGAAAATGTTTTCTCCCTATTGATTCCAAGATACAATTTAATCAGCATTGTGTTCGTCGATGTTATGTGCCATTTATTAGTCATCAACCCGTTTGATGGCATCTCTGCGTTAGATATCTGTAGGCTTCAACCCCGATTACGTTGGTACTAAAAAGAATTTCTTCCAAATTGTTCGTTAGCGGACGAAAACAAGTCTGGAGAAAGCGGGCAATGCTGCATGAACTCTTAATTGAAACGTTTAAATTGATAAGTTTGCTATTCTAACTCTCCTGCTGTGGCAGGTTGGCAGTACGTCGCCAACGTGGCTTTGCCCAAATTGTGTTGATAAGGCAGTTTGTTGAACATTTGGATCTTCCACGAGAACCTCATAATGAATGTTGCCTTCAAATTCAAGGAGAAAGCTCCCGCTTCAATTGAGATCTTGGTTGTTTTTTTGTCAATAGTAGAACCCAAAAATACGAATTTTTTTACATTTTGAATTGATTGAAAGGGATTTTGAGCAGTTTTTTTGATCAATTGCTAATTGGCTAGCCATTTTGTGTTGATAACCGCGTTCTGTCAATTTAAACAACCCGAACATGTTCATTGGTTATGAAACTCAAAATTAAAGCATAATTGAAGCTGGACGATGACAATTTCGTCTTTACCGCAGGTTGGTTGGTAACGGACGCCGAAATGATCAGACCGAAGTTTGTGGAAGCCTACGACACCCCGAATACCATTTATCGACTGAACAACAGGTTTGATCTCTCCGGAGGTAGATTCTACTGGGTCCGCCTGAACTCCCTCACACCGGTCATCGTTCTCCACGATTCGGGTGAGTTGAAAAACACGCTGTCTAGCAACCCAAGAAGTTGGTTTGGGAAGAAATCTCGAGGTGTGTGGAGTGGACTTGGTGCCAGAGTGAGGGCTCTACTTACGTCGTTTCGGTGGAGCCCAGACTACCAACTGGTAGGGGGTAGAATCTGTTCGGTGTCACGGTCACCAGTTGATAAGGCTCCGATCTGCGACCCGAACCCGCGTAGCGTAACTCTCTGTAACGATCAACACGCCCCTCCAAAACCCACTGGAGATTACACACTGATTGGTCCGAAATTCCCTGATAAAATCGATAATTCAAGTGGTTGGTTGACTAAGCATCCCAACACTACGTGATCCTCTGCAGTTGCATCCCGTTAATGTCGTTTTGTATTTTATGAATTAGTTCTTGAAAAAAACGTTTAAATTTACCCCAAACTTTTAATAATCGGGCATTTCCTAACCGAACGGTCAATTCAACATGGTGACACGGTTTGCCCAGAATCAAGTTCAAGAATTTTAGTCTCGTTTATCGTGGATTTCGCCTCTTCATGAGTCTCGGTCTCATACAACAAGTCGTTTGTTTTGCACTTTCATGTGTTATCGTGACAGCCACTACGACACTGGGGGACTTGCCGGTCGCTGTTTGGTTTTGGATCGTCGGTTGCGTCGTCCTGGGCCTCCTAATGACACTGCTGGTCGTCTGGATGTGTCTTCGAGTGCGTCGGCGCAGGAAGCCCGACATCAAGGGCACGTGGCGTCGCGGCTACGTCTCCATCAAGCGCATGACCAAGTCGCCTGCGCCGCTTTCGTCGTCGACGACACGTCGGCTGACCACAGACGACGCCGCACGACCCCTCAAGACCAATGGGCATTTGTTACCCTCCAGTGTTTACCGGATGAAAGCCAGTAAGTGCGGTGCTTTGGTCTTTTCGGCACAACCACTCATCACTAACAGCTGTGCCTGCGTTCTGTCTGGCATCTTACCGTTTTCAGTGGTGCTAACCTTTAGCAAATTATCAGAGATCTTAGGTTGTTGAGTTCTCTGACTTCCATGGCATTTACGCGGGCTGTCTAACGAGCACAGTGCAACCCGAGATCTGTTTACCTGGTTAATTTGCATAGTTTCCACGGCTACTGCACCAACACATGAAAGCAGATTTAGCGCCGTTTTTTCCCTCTGTAGACACAACTGCCAACAGCGCAAGCCCGACGGAACCAGTTGACAACCTCTGGCGAGCAAGGATGCTGACTCTTCAGCCACTCAATCGGTACGCACCTTCAAGTCGCTTTTGGTTTTAGTTCCTGTTGGGTAGTTCGTGGTTGGGAAGATCCAAAAGATCCATCCAATAAGCTTCGAAGACGGACTGCTTGACGGTGCTTCCAATCCACTACTGGAAATGTTGCCTTGAAACATATTTTTCTCTTGCATTACGGACACAGCCAAATTACGGTCGTTTCAACGTTTATTTGCAAATTTAGCTGTAGATAAGCAGTCGATGTCTTCAGTGGCACTATTTGCAAGATAGTGGGTTAGTTTACCAATTAGAACATCTGAATGAGCCTTTAAACGTCCAGTGGTGTAAACAGAGCGTCGTTTTTTTGCATTAATCGAGAACGACACCTCTTTAGTTGACCTCATGATGTGCCACACGTCAAGAATGTTTTTCTGAACTGATTAATTTTTTCCAAAAAATGCTTTTTTTTCAACCAATCAAATCGCGCTCTCTTGCTTTCATCTTCACAAGGCCGGTCAGTGTGATTGGTCCGACACCGATTAACGCCGGGTCGACGAACAGCCTGAGTGAGTACGACGATACGGACGATATTGAGGAGATTCTCGTCACACCTGACGGCGAATCGGTTATTACCCTCTCGACCAATCACGGCATCTCCGTTAAGCAGTGGAATACACACGTGAGTGTTGATTTTTTTGCGTTACGCCATTGGATAAAAGTGGCCTACATCTTGCACCACCACCGGACCCCCTTCTTACTTGATTTGTCCTTTTTACTTCGTTATTTTAAGCTGTACACTCGCCGACTTTCATCTAGTAGCCGTAACGATACTGCTGTCTGCACTGTGGTGCCTTGGAGTTGTTGGATGGCCACGACGTAGGCAATTCCATGCTAAAGCCATACGCAAGCCTATTTGACACTTGTAAACAAAGAAGTCGCACGCTATTCGTTCTCTAGAGGACAATTAGTCCTTGATGTCTGGACACAAGAGGGTCTTCTGAGGTGGTCGAGCGTTTTCATTCAGCAGAATGACCTGACTGCTTCCTTGCCCAGTTACTGATCCTTTCTGATCAAGTTCCTTGCTCAGTATGTCCAATTGTCGACTGTTGCGTTACGCAGTCACCGTCCTACACCCTTCATGTCCCACCAGACACAGATACCAAATACCCTCTTCAAGTGGGATGTCCTGTGTCGGCCTCGATGCATTGGGTTGCCCGGCATCTAGCTACGACACCTTTTTACGTTTGGGGTCCTTGTAACAAAAAAAGGTATACTTTTCATCACCCGTAGTGATTTTTCACAAGTTCTTTTTTGTGTCGGCGGGCAAGCACTGAAAGGCGTGTGATCATACGTTGACCAAGGAGGATGCGTTCGGTCAGAACATGCGGTGGAGGGTGACCCAACTCCCAACTTGTTGAATTTTCTCATTTGGTGCAAACGACTAGAAATAGCTGTTTGGGCGACTCCTAACTGAGCCGGACGCTCTTGTTGCGGTTTGGTTGAGTATTCATCCAACAGAGCCTGTGATTCTACACCTTCAAACTTTCGAGGCTGCTGTCTGGGTCGCGGCTGGTCGCTAAGATCGAACTCACCACTTTCAAAACGTTTGTACCAGTAATTACTCGTTTCATAAGCAACACAGCGTCGGCAACAAGAGCACTACAAACTGACTGCCATGCTGCAGAAGAACTCCTAGTTGTAAATCGTATGAAATGCAGTGCCATCGAATGTGCTGTTCACGAGTTGCCACCTTAATCTCTGCTATTTTGAGAGATTGTCGCTTGGTGTTCTGAAACCGCGCATACGACCCCCTCAAAACCACGAAAATATTCCAATATTAAATATACTTTAACAGCTCGAAGGAAAAAATCGGTGAAAAATAGAATGTAAGAGTTGCCAATTTCAGTCTGAGAGGTACCACTCAGACAAGGGCTAAACACCAATCAGCTACACCAGCGTACTTTCTTCCGGAAGGATCAAAAGTGGGTGTAGATTCTACTTTCTTGGAGATCAATGAGTCATCCGTCGTCTCTGTAATCTCCCTCATTTAGCGGCTCTTTGAACCGATCTCCACCCCACGAAACCAACAATTTAATTGTCGACTTGTCAGCTGGCCTTTAAGTTAGGTCTGTCAGCGAGTTAGGGGTGCCACAAGTGTATGCGAACTGTCAAAACATTGCCAAATTTGCGCTCTGAGGGTAGCAATCAAAGTTCGCTTTGCGGATGTCAAAAACCCGCCCTGTGTACCCGCCCTGTGTTGCATGTTAAGTTTACTCGTCTAGTCACGTGGGTGTCATCACGCAAACTGCTGGCGGTCGTGGTCGTCCTCCCTCAAGCCTCCTGTGTCACCTCGTCAGTCTGCCGGCGATTTATGCATTCACACACACACACACATGCATTCTCGCAACATAACAGTGGCGCGCACGCACCAGGCAACGCCCTCTGACCGCAGTGGTACTTGCACCACCCCCCCTCCCTTGCCGCCCGCTTTGTGATCAAAGCACAAATGCAGCCGACGTGCTTTTAATCCACTAGCGCGCTGAATTAACCCGCTCAAAACAATATCGCGGGTGCCGGAGGCAGAATTCCACGATTAGGCAGGGTGGTGTGATCAGAGGTTTTGAGGCGTGAACCATGCGGTCTGGACTTGGTCGAGGGGGCATAGTCGGGCTTCTGATGCCCTTGTTCCACGTTAAGGGTTAGTGTGTTGAGGCCCCTTTTAAATGGCTCCTGTCCACTTAACGAATCTACACACAAAATTCATTTACGACCCATGTTAAGTGTGGCTGTGTGTGGTCTTAGACCGATTAGCCACACACATTCGCGCTAGGAGGTGTAACAAATCGAGTTTGACTTTCGCGGAGCACTGCTCACCGAGTTAACAACTTCAAAGTGGCGCTCGGCGGCCACACTAGATCAGTAAAACAAGACTAAAATGACAAATTTTACATCGGTATGCTACCGTTAGAAGATCAGCACGATTGAACCTGCCCTCAGTCACGTGCCGCCTCACAGATTTGGTACTAATTTTTTGTTCCCAAGGATGGTATTTGCCACAAGGAGATTTTCTCGCGACAGAAGACCCGTTCGACGGCGTCAGAGACGCGTGGGTTTTTGGCGCTTCACAAGGAAGCTGGACTGTTATTCGCGGACGACCAGAACCTAGCCCAGTTGCATCCATTCAGTCCCAAGCTGCCGTCAGCCGCGGTGCAGTTGCCGTCAACGATCTGGGGAGTTTTCCCGTTCGGTGACCTTTTCCTCATAGTGGCTGCTCCACTGGCAGACGACAGGGACTCCTTCGCTTCTCTCCACTTCTGGTCGCCGGTTCTCAAGCTATTCGTGGTCCAGAGTCGACTGAGGATCAAGACGTCGTGGCGTACCAAGGGCTACCTGCCATCGAACGCCAAACGCTTGCCACCTCTCCTCAGTCCGAGTCAAGAGAAAGTCCTTTTGCGCTGGTCCTGTCCTGCCGTCAATACCTACTCCTTCTGCATTACCGTCGACATGTCCGCCGTTTCCAAGGAAGTAGCTTCAAAGCCGAATCCAGTGATTGCCACCGATCCGCACATTTCAGCTACGTTGACAAAGCACCCCATAGATCTGCGTAGAACTACTTTTCTCACGGAGGATTACGGCGTTACAGGTGGGCACTTGTGTGAACGCAAATAGCCGAGGGAAATGTGGTGTAAATGTGAACATTTTTCCTCTAAATGTAGGCGATAGTCGTGGATTCTTGCACATCTGGGATGTGCAATCAGGCACTGTCTATTGCACAGTGCAGAGCGACCCCGTGCCAATGGATGGTCCAATTTTAAACGACTTCTCGCACCTACCGGTCGATCCTCGCGCCATCCCCATCACCGCGTTGGCGACGAACGAGTCGACCGCGGTCGAAAACGGCCGGTTCACGTGGCTGTGCTCGGGCGACGAGTCGGGCTGCGTGGTGGTGCGTCGGTGCGTGGCCACGGAGAATGGCGCGTCGAAGAACATCGCCGCACGAGTCCACGCCAAGTTCCGGCCGTATTCTCGAGTCACGGGGGCCTACTCGGCGGACACCGTCACTTGTATTCGTCTGCTTAACCGCCCCAGACGCCAGACGAACAAGCCCGAGGCATTTCTGGCCACCGGTGATTCGTCGGGGTGCGTACGTGTCTGGCTGTTGCCGCAGTGCACGCAATTGGCCCAGCTCTCCGCCTCCTGCGAGTCAAGTCTCCGTGACCTCGTACTCACCCAGCCGGCGAGTAGTGCGACCTTGAGCAGCCAATGGGTGCAGGTTGTCGGCCTGGTGCGCCGTGATAGGTCAGCGGGTTCGAGCTACGAACACGGACGCGTCATCATCGTCCACCTCAGTGCAAGCGAAGATAACGGCGTCAGGAATGCCATGCACAGTCCTAGGATTAGAATTATCCAAAACCAGATGACCACCAGACCAATTTAAGTGACTTATATTACCCACCGGAAACAACCAATCACTGAGTTTTATTGTGTTTTTTTTTGTATTTTCTACACTCCCGTGATAATAATGTTAATATTAATAATAATGAGTCGGAACTCGTTACCGTTACGACGCGATATCCTCTGTATATTTCCTGGTTTCTTGTCATTTTATGTAAAAATACTTCGTTTTGGTTCGAATTTATTTCAGTTTCCTGTTCTGTTCTATGCCCTTTTCAATGGCCTTACGCATTGCTCAAATTTAAACCAGTCGACTAGCACTTCAAATGGAAAATTATCTTGGCAGCAGCAGATTAAGCTCTAACCAACGTACTCCCAGGAATCGGAGAATAACTAGGGAAGTCCGGAAGAACAGACGTTTTACACAGGTTATCCTCAAAAATTTATGGAAAGGATGAGACGGCAGAAGGCGATTGGACAGTAGTTTGATGGATCATGGTGATTCATGTGTCTTTATAGTTCCAACACGTAAGATCGTGTCATTAGTGCGTTAACTATGAGAATCAGTGGAAATCAGGAGGTTGAAGAACCGGCGTTGAACCAATAAGATAAACGAAAATTCACCTGAGGTGATGATTGCGGCAATACCAACCATTTTTTGGTAAATTTGCCATGATAGCTAATGGGGTGACGCTAACCAATGGTCGTCAACGTGTTACGGCCGTCAAGCTAATTCCGTCATGGTCTGGGAATGCACCATCTGTGCTCCGAGAGAACAAACTCAGAAATCACCGGCAGTTACATTTCGTAAATGAGTGTTTTCGGTTATGGTTTTTAGACCGACTTTGGCTGGGAACGCCAGGTAAGCATAGGGGTTGTTAGGAGACAATGATAGCTTATATCACCAGATCGATTGTCATGTTGATGTGGGGCGTAACTATCACATGGAATTTAGCTTTAGTATTTATGGAAATAACCAACCCTTTCAGGTGGAGAAACCAGTCACCTGGACTTCCCTTTGACGACTTTCTGGAGCAAACACATTTTGTGATGATTTGTCTTGATTGGCGTCCATTAGTCTGGTCGTTGCAGTCGTGGTCACACGTCCCCTTTTTCACGGCGTGCTCGTCAGCCATAGGGGAGCCTCAACCCGCGGGGTTAGCGCGGGTGTTCATCCTATACTGTCACTGGGTCTGATAATATTCACTCAGGTCTCGATGTTGGCACACCAATGACTCACGTTTTTTCACATGTTTGAGCAGTAAATGCACACGCGCAGGTGAAAAAGCATTTTCTTGATGTAAAAAAGACGAAATTTTTGAACTAATAAGCTGAAATGGGACATGTTAATCGTTAGAAAATGCTGAGGCTAGTATTGTTCACTATCGCCTTCGTGGAAAAGCGTTGCATTTGAAGTGTTTTCTAAATTGTGCACCAAGTTTAGAAGTCACTCAACATTTAAAACTGTCGTATTACTGATGTTTTGTGCGGATTTCGGTCAGTGATGTGAAATGCGTGCGGAGGGTGGTTAAACGTGGAGAATGAACGTTTAAGTGAATTTCGAGGTCAAGTTGGTTCAGCGAGGTGCATAAACACACAGGTCGTTGGCGCTATACTTAAACAAACACACACGGCACTAAAAAGTTCGCGTCCTGGTAGGCCAGCGTAACTCGAGAATAGGGCCGGAATTTGGCGATGTTCTTCGACGCTCCACGTAGACGAGGCATTAACAGTGGTGCATCTTGGGACAAGTGGAAGACGACAAGCCCGGGAAAATAGATCAGAGAGCACTCGGATTCCGAAATTGTGGATACCTCAGGCATTTTAAATTCACACGAGACGTGAGTGCCGGTAAGGCGTCCAAAAGAGTACATTTATGCAAATCAGCCAGTGTCTCAGAGTCAAAACAGACGTCTACCCACATGAATTCGTCACGCAGTTCGTTAAGTTAACCGCTCTTAGGACGGTTACAGAGTTCACAAGGGAGGCAATCCATCGGCCCATAGGAGGTGTCCATCAAGGTTAAATCTCGACGACCTTGAGCCTGATTTCAGAGCCTTGTCTGCAGGTGTTCCAGGTGGGCTTTTTTTATATACCCTCAACTGCGCATTTTAGC
>UXSR01000968.1:0-13473 GCA_900604375.1 Mesocestoides corti | reverse complement strand
GAAGCGAAGTGGAAGGCGTTGGAACCACTTAGGCATATCGGTGTGCCAGCGAGGAATGAAACACACTCTTTGTCGGGGTGGGGGGGCACTTGTTCCCAAGTGGATGTACAGCGAGTTCGGAGTGGTGACTTGCGCTGGCATAATTTGCATTGTATTCGAGTTACAATATTTGACCTCGTGCTGTGTGTGGTCGCTAACTGCTTGTATTTTAAACGAACACTTTGCAAGTTGATTTAGAATTTCCCTGCCAATGTAAATACACAGTTGCCACCTCTTCGAGCATGACGTTTGTCGTCACGATCAATGCCACCTTGCATAGTTGTCGCGCACTTTCCACAGCGATCCACGGCGCCCATGTTTATTGGACCAACGATGTCGTATTACGTCGGCCAATTCATCACTTCATCCTCTGACTGAGGGTTAAACGACAGACGAGGATGGGCATATCGGAGTCTTAATTTTCGCGACTAAGAACGAAAAGGTGTTGAAAGTGAGGATGTCATGTCGTTTCACAACTGCAAATTCGAACTAATGACCTCTCTTCAAGAGGTTTCCGTGATTCGATAGATCTGGCAGTTTGTCCGACGGGACCTATCTGGTCCAACCTCTCCACACGTCGGAGAGTGTGCCTACCGCTAAACTGCTCATCGATGGAGTTGGGTAGAATGGGGATGTCTTAAAACAGCAAGACCGGTGGCTCTGGAAATGTTTCAAGGTCACCAGTGAGGTGGTAGATATCTTGGTGTTAATGAGTTTTGACCATGCAAAATTAGTCAATGAGCAGTTATTTCAACACTTCCACCATCCCCAGCCAACGGCACTTCCACTGTGATCTAAATCGACAACGCACTCCTGTTTTCAACCACCTCTGCAGGTTGGACGGCTCAACTGTTGACATTTGACTAGACATTAGACAAAAACACTTGGTTCTGAAGTTGCAGCTGCCAGTTACTGGGTGGTAAACCTAGAATGCATTAGACCAGTTGGTGGACGTTCGAGGGAGTCTTCTACTTCGATCTGCTGCCACGCAGATGGTGTTGTGAATGCAAGCTCCCAGGAGTAACTGCTTGGAGTTAATTTGGATGGTAAGGAACACGCGTCATTCACCATCGGTTGGTTGAGGAGATTCGCCTTCTTGAGGCCTGTCAGTGTCTCGGAACATTTCGGTAATTCAACCAGTCAGGAGATCGTTGAACTCGCTCAGATGAAGGCGATTTCTCTAGGTAAATAGCTCTAGCTCCTGACAGACAACGATTCAAGTCTGCAGACCTCTGTCCAAAATGAGGCTGGACCGATTTTAATTTGCAGTGTTACATTCAGTTGTCCTTCCACTTTGTTTATGTTTCCGACCGAATCGTTTCAAAGTTAATGGCAATGTTGGTTTTGCCGCAACGTTTTGCCTGTCTGGACGCCTGTCTCCGGCCGTCTAATTGGTGCTGTCTGGGTGTCGCAACAACCCCAAAATAGCGCCCTTTATGTTCACCCGGTGGCCGGCCGCTGTGGCCGTGGGAGCGCACAAACGCACCGCGTTAAGCGACACTGAAACCTTCTCCCGGAACCCTCTGGCCAAAGTTTGTCGTATTTCAAGTTTCGACAGTCATTTCGTCAACCGAGGTGCAATGAAATAACCACGCAACCCCGCAACCATGAATGCGTTTAAACAAACAAAGCGCGGTTTGCTCGAGTTTGAAATTGGCACCCTCTCTCCAAATCATAACCCGACCTGATTGGTGCTCGAGGTGCGCCTAGGTTACCGTTTTAAGTAATAGTCGGTTGTCGGATTCGTTTTCTGTTATTTCATAAACTGAGATACAACAAAATACCAAACAACCACCCAACCAACCGCGAACGCATTAAAACAAGTAGGAGGTTTCTGCACTTGTTTGAAGTTAAGCATTTAGCTCCTTTTAAACTAACTACGGTGCTGTCAACTAAAATGGCCGTCTTTGTTAGAGGAAGGCACTGCTGTTGACCAGAGTTTTTGAATTTCCAGCGAAAAAAACGACGTGCAACAGCAGCATCAACAACAGACACGCACGCGCACAAACTGCTTACTTTGAAAATCCGAAATTTCGTCGAAATTCCAGGCTCCTCGAGGCATCGGCGGAGGTTTGACTGACTGTCCACGAAATGAGCTCCAAATTTTAGAGGTTGTTGGCCAAAATAGGCATTGGAGGGAGTGCCAAGCCATTTTGTACGCTCCGACCAATGGGGAGCGTCTTCGCTGTGTCTGCGTTTTAGTGGATCTTATGAAACGCACGCCAAGGCGGTGCTTTTAATTGCTTTTTAACCCCGCCTGTCATGTGATTGTTTAAATCCTCACGCTGACCTCGTGAATCGGCGCGCTGTTCGGTGTGTTTTTTTGCCCAATGAGAAATCGGTGTTTTTTCGCCACGAAATGAACGAAATCTGCACAAGCTCGTCCACCTTATTTTTGTTAAAATCCAGTTTATTAGTGGGAATATTTGGGATGAAAAATGTTGTCTAGAAAGTTGCCTTGCACCACGCTTTGAAATTCAGCAGCATTTAAACAGTATCGACTTGACACGAAAAAATTTTTGTCAATTTATTTTCCGAAACGTAATTTAGCAGAGTGGTTTGAAAAGTTGACAATAAAAATAATCTATGTCGAAGTTACAAAACCCCAACTTTGTTTAAATTATCAACTACCGTTGTGAACTCGGAATCGCAAATTTATATGACAACTAATTTTTAGGAAACTTTTCCAGGAGCTAAATCCCATTAATAGTTCATCTGACAATATGCACACATTTTTTTACGACGATTGACCTTCAACAAGTAATGAACACGTCAATTTTTCAGATTTGGATTGACTTTTATCTAAAACGAACATCAAAGTAATCAATTTCTAACGAACTCAATTCATGCTACTTACAGATATTAAGTACACTGGCTAATAATGTCAGCGACACCACAATTTATGCTACCTTGCCACTACTAGCCCACACGGGCAAGCATTCGTCATTTACTGGGTAATATCGATGCTTTACTCTATTCTATTGGTGGCCAAAAGTGTTTCAGGGTGCTAGTTTTAATTCGTTCTTGGCAATAAATAGTTTTAACGTTGTACTTACAAATACCAAGTAGCTTGATTTATTAGGAGCTGTGGCGTGGCTTTGAATTCCACGGCTCTAAGATTTGCACTAAAATCACAAAATCCATTTGGTTGTGCCTCGAGGAACATTACCTTAATATTATTTTGGTTTAATTTCAGCAAAAAAAAATAATTTTTTGGAAGCAATGATCTCGTAAGGCAATACTGTAAACCATCATAGCATAAACTGGATCGGTACATCGTAATTGTTTAATGAGTTCGCACAATCACGATTGTTTAAGTTGTGTGCATGGCGCCAAAAGTACGACCTGTGCACCAGTTGCGTGGTTTGTTTATTCATTACAGCCCGCGTTTTTGAATAATTTAAAAAAAAGATGCCAATCCAAGTAAAAATGACACGAGAGGTATGATTTGGCCATTTTGATAGGCTAATTTGCGTTAAATGAGTCAAAGCGTCGGCTTGGTGTGAAGGTCATTTGAACGGTTTGCCTCCCCTCCCACTGCTGAGTCATAATTTCTGTCAAAACAAACGCGTTTGTGCAAATTTTTGGCGCTGAAAACTGCTTCAGCCAACTCGGACAAAGGCCCAGGCAATTAACGCAAGCAGTGCCATCAAAGTGAGAATCAACCAATGGGCCACGTCCGCTGTCGATGCGGATTGGTGTGCATGACGATTCCGAAAATTGGAAAAGAATTAGACTATGAATTTTGCTGAAAAAAACAATGTTCTAGTCTCAACTAATTGACATTAGCGAGGACAGTTGAGCTGATTAATCATTTCGGAGGCACCATATGTGAAGGTACAGTGGTCAGCTCAACTCGATCGTAGGAACCAATCAAAGTTATCGTAGATCTGTGTAAATATGTGTGCTTGTGACGCCATCCAGGGAAAACGCTGAGGTAGGGGGACATGGAATGATTACTTGGTGTTTTGCCACCACCACCACCACCGCGTCCTGTTGGTTGAGGTCAGAAGGGGACGTCTCTAGCACCCACGCGCAAGAAACACTTGGCCCGGAGGGTGACTTGACCTGCTGCCCCCTCCCCTTCCCCCCCTCGACACCACCGTCACCCCATAAAACCAAACAAGGCCACTCTGAACGACAGCCTTGACTTTTATGGTCCGCAGGCTGGAGGCAAGAAATACTGCATTTTTATATGTTTTTAAAGTCCCCTCTGTGTTCTCAGTACTGCACATCACACAGTCGGTGAGTCAACAATGCCTTCGCAACACGTCCGACATTTTTCAGGTGAAAAAGTTATCCGCCGTGCATGCTTAAGCATCCATTGAAAGCCATTTGGCGTGATAACATCGCCTATATTTAGGCTCCGCAAGTGTTAGGTTCGTGTTGAAACGACAGTCGTTCCCATGTGGAAGTTTTTCGGCTTCAAGAGTTTTCCCCCAAGTCCAAATGGTATGGTTCGGGGTTAAAATCAAATAGACCACATTTCTTTACCCTTTAAACACAAAAAATTAAACCTTAAATGACGTGCGTCTGGTTTGTTTTTTTTTCAAATTGAATTAGGCGCCATTAGTATCAAGGGTGAGTGAACCAATACGATTGAGGCGGTCGATTTAAATGTTAAAATGGTGTGCATGGACACACAAGCATCAAACATGCCATGGCATTCGGCAACTACACGGAAAGGATGCTTTCATTCAAAAATGCGCAGTGTAAGACCAGGCTGCTAATGTACTTTTAGTGCTTACAAACATGTATCGGTTATTTTAGGTTCCGATTTAGGCAGACCCCGCATTCACCATAAATTGGACGCTGAAGAAAAATGAGTAGCATGAGCTGTGGTGTTGCATGCTTCAATTCAATGGACGAAATCTTTGTAATAAAAATAGGCACTATGACGACAAGCGGGTGTTCTGCTAGAGCACCTGCAGCTCTCAAAAATGCCGTAATTGAACCATCAGAAGGGTTTATACTCTCTGACGCCTTTCACAAAATTGCCGCCGTGGGAAAATCCCACGAGCCTTCGAAAAATTCCGAGTGCATTTTGACCATTCAAACCAGGTCTGGAATGCGAAAACCGCACAACGCGCTAATAAATCGAGGGCGGTGCACATGACAGGCCCGCTGTGCACATGGGGTTGCCAAAACGGCCACGTACCCCCATGAGTCATCCAGCAGCCCAAATTGGAGGCGGTGCGGTGCCGTCTGACTCGGTTGGCAGTCGGTGCATTCAGGGCGATGAAGGCATCGCCCAATAGGCCTAGTCGTAACCCCGTGAATCACGAAATGTTAGTGACACGGGAGGATGAACAAGGTCCACGGTTTGTGCAAAGACTGACTTCAATATGGTGTAGCGAGGAAGACGCCATACAAGGTGATATGCTAATCAGAGCATTTGCAATTGTACCGCACGCAGCACACACCTAACTCCAGTCTATAATTGTATGCAGGATAAACCAATAACGAAATTGGCTGAAGCGTATTCAACTTGGAGCAGTCCGAGTATCTGGTGGCTTCGGATTGCTGGAGGGGAAATGACTCACGCAAATCAATATCCCACTCACGCATCTGCACATTCCCAAACATGATGACTCATAAACGGGCACGACGGCCACCGGTGTTCTTGTGGTCCGTTTTGACTCGCCTGAGGCGCAGTTTCATCAAAAATCAATATTTATTTCAATTGTCAACGATAAATACTAAAGTTAGCCCCTGGATAAATATTGTGTAACCTGGACATGGAGAATTAGATCTGTGCTTGTTTCAGCAAAACTTGTGCCTGAGTCATTCAGATTAGCAGTTTTCTAGAACTGATCGCATTGATTTATTGATTTGAACAAACACATTGGGCGCTTCATTTGAATATGCCGCCTCCACAGTTTTTACAAATTGCAAATTCCTGAAGGCAAAAGTGCAAAGTAGCTGCGTAGAGACAACCATTAAACAAAACTGAAAGTGCTAAAGTTGACTATTCAGACGTTAAGTTAACTGTTGTGACTGGCGAGGTTTAATACTTACAGCAGAGCACCTGATTGACAGTAACGCATCACGCATATCTTCTGACAAACGTTTGCGGGAATTTTTTTCTTCGGCATCACCCGACACACACATCTCTAACCGTCTTTTGGGAAAACACGATAGTGTGTTTTCATGGATTTATGCTTCTGATTCTCACTAACCCCACGTTTTTTTCCAAAATGGCAATTAGAGTTCAAAGTATGAGGTTGTGTGTGGACAAGTGAGTGGTTGCCAAGTGATCTAACAAGCAAAATCCCGGGTTATGGCATTCAGAGACGCGTAAAATGTGTCCTATTCTGACCCAAGGGTTCAGAAATTTAAGTACAAACATAGGATCACCGATTTGCACAAATTAAAGTGAGTGATATTGTAAATAATCGCGCGTCACCAACTAACAGGATCGAAAAATGAACTGCAGTGAATTAAAGTCCCTGAACTCTAAACAATCACGATTCACTTTGATGCGAACCTACACTAAATCAGACGAACAGATAGTAAACATGAGGGTAGACATTAATCGGAGCCCCTCGACATGGTAAATTGCACTGAAACAGTCTCCTGACAACAAATTCGGCCATTACAGGAACCCTAATGACTGGTCTAATGCGCTAGTTCGTTTATAACCAATTTGTTGTTTAATGTGAAAGTCAGGCACAATGGTAATTTTTTTGTTTCCGCATCTGCCATTAGAGGCTTTTATTTACCGAAATTGGCACAAAATTAGGGGCGTTTGTTTTGCTCGTGAATTCAGCGAAATGATAAAATAGTTTCGGAGGCCACACCAAATAGCAGATTGTTTTGGTAGCACAAAATTTTCAGAATACAGAATCAAATCTTTTTCGCTTACAAAGGTGCAACCATAGCACCTCATTAAGTCCAAAAATCTCAATGCCAAACACACTGAATCAGGTGATTTGAAAATCTGGGAGTTGGCCAATTTTTTTTTCGAGATTTCGTAAAGTTAAATTATTGGCTTCAAGACTTAAGCAACGAATTTCACCACTGTTCAAGCTGAATCCATTAAAATGAACTCTTAAAAAATGGGCCACTCCTTTCCGATACAACCTAGGTCCGGGTTTTGATGGCGTTGCGTGATATAATTAAATGAGAGATAGCGTGGTTGCATTGTTAATACATTGAACTGGCGTGCCGTTTTCGTGAAGCGATGATGCTATTTTAACCCGCACCACGTAGACATTGTAGGTTGGGACATTGGAAAACTCACATCAGACAGGGTCAGGTATGGCTGACACCCACGAATTGATTCATTCCACCTACCAGTGAGATCCAACCATCATTATTCACCATTCGTAGAAGTCTGATTAATGTGTTTGTTTAAGGATGGCGTCTTACGATGATAAGTAGATGTTAGCTTTCGAAAGATAAACCACATCCGCTGCTTGCTGACGACTTTTTTAAATTATTTAAAAACGGCATTTCAGAAAAATTGGTTTTGATTCCATGCGGCGCATATGCACACTCCATCCCTCCACCGAAACCGCTAATTTACAAGCTCTGACTGCGCTCGCGTCATCCTCACTTGCGCATGTGCGGCGCTGCTAGAATTCTGCCCTCAGCTGATTAGCTAGCCAATCACTGTCAAACTGGCAATTTACTCGCACACGATTGGTTTTCGTGTAGCCAACCACCAGGCGGACAGTTTAAACATATACTAACTGTCCTCGTGCAAGTCATTCACTGCGCGTGCTTGTCACTCGTTGGGCGCTCTAGTTGTTTTACTCTTGTCGTCTTTCCCCTACCTGGGCATTAACGTTATTTAATCTTCTCGCCAACTAATTATGGGAGCTATTCTTTCCAGACCTCGGAACGGAGAAAATCCCCCGAAGAAAATTCGCACTCGTTCTTTCAGTGGAGGAAGTATTGGCAAGCGATCTTCACTCTTTCGATCTTTCTCAAAGCGTAAAGATGGATCAACAGCAGCAAAATCGGCAACATTACAGCCAACCAGAACTGCCACTGATACAAGAGCATCCTCTGATGTTATGACAGAACCGATCATGCCTTCGGCGCAGTCTGCTCTCAAGTCGTCGCCAGTGGCTGTGAACTCCAAGCCTGATCACGTCGATGAGCACGTGATTCAGGAATCTGCTGCATTGGCCGACGAGGCGATAGATAAGGCGACTGAATCAATTAGGAGAGAAGAGACCACAGTCGTCTCCCTTTCCTCACCTTCGCAACTTGTTGTAGTGAATCCACACAAGCATGCCGGCAAACACTCACCGCACAAAGTCCATAAACACGAGGACGTTAAGGTGGAAACCCAGCCTCTTGCTTCAGGAGAACAGGCTGTTGTTGAGGTTGCTCCTGAGGGTCCTAGTCATGAAGAGCATGAAACCCTAGCGAAGGAATTTACGGATGACGTCATTCAAGCATCAATCGAAAAGGTCCAGGAAACGTGCGCAGAACCCGAGTTCGAGAAATCTGCTGTAGAGGAAGTTAACAATGAATCGGCTGAGCCTGAGGCCAAGGGTAGCACAGGAGTCGTCCCTATTCAGCCGTTGGTCGCTGTCACCGGACCTGCAGAGGAAAAAATGGCAGTTGAGGTATCGGATGGCGATCAGGAGCATGAAGAAACGAAGCCAGAAGAAAATCTGGTGCTAGAGGCACACCCAGCTGAAGTAGAGGTCACGGAGGAAAAGTCACAGGAGCCAGAGGTCAAACCAACCACCGAGCTGGAAGTGGAGATGTCAAGTCAGCCAGAAGTTGAAGTGGATTTGAAAGATCAGGAACAGGAACTAGAACAGCCAATCGAACAGGCGATTGAAGAAGCTCCTGTCGAGGAGGAATCATCTCCTAAAGCTAGTGATGAAAAACATGAGAGTGAGGAAGTGGCCCCCTTGTGTGAGGTTGAGCAGGCTCCCGTAGAAGAAGGTGAACAACAACCGAAGGAGGAGTTGGAGCCTGTCGAGGCCCCGATGGAAGCTGAGGAGTGTGAGCAAGAAGCTGAACCTGAATTACCTGAACCGGAGGTTGATGATGAAACGAGTCATCCCGAAATGGATGTAAAGGCGCCCGAAGACGATCAATTGCCAGAAGCACCCGCCGATTCTGAACCTAAGTTACCTGATGAAGAACAACCGGGTGGGGAGGCGACTGCACACATGGTTGAAATCTTGACAACAGAGGCTGAGGATGTTAAACCCCCTTCAGATCAACCCTCAGACTACGTGGAAGTTGTTCAACCAGCTGGAGAAGAGGCACCAGCGCAAGTCGACAGCGTGGAGGAAAGCAAAGATGGAACTGTCGGAGAACAGGGCGAATCACTGGTGGAACCAAGTGAATCCAATGAGGCGTCAGACGAAGCACAGGAGGTGCAGGTAGTTGGTCTATCTGATGACGCTAAAGGCCAATCGGAACGGCCTCCTGTTGATCTCGCACAAGATGTTCCTCGCATGGAAGCCGTTCAGCACGAAGCCGACGTGAATTCGGAACTCGCAGTCAACGAGGAGGTGACAAAAAGTGAATATGGGGCCCTCCACGAGGAGATTGTTGGCGACACCGGATCTACCGCCGTGGAACAACAACCCCAAGACGATGCCAACGATGCCGCCGGGCACCAGCCAGTTCACGGTGACGCCTGCGACACCGGACCTTTAGACGGCGGCAACGTCGACCACGATGCCTCCCTGAAGGCTTCAGGCCAGCTCTCGGAAAATGGTGAAACTGCCGACACCGTGGAATAATCCCCCAGCCTCGCTAATCTACTATTCCAGCAGCCATGGGCAAGTTTCGTCGCCTTTCGTTTGGTTTACCCACTTTTTCCTTACTTTTCACGCGTAACTTCTTTCGATGCATGTATTCTTTTAAGTGCGTACTCAACCAGTCTGACATCGCTACACACACTGCCCCCCTCCCCTAACCCAACCTCCCTCCTCCCTAAGATGTTCTGCCCTCTGACCACCTTCTAATGCGAACCGCGTCGCTCCCTAATGACAGTGGTAGCAACGATTTAATTTTGTACTACCCAAAGAATTATATTGTGTAAACATTTATTTCCGCCTAAAGAAAGCCATCCCGCCTACTCGCGACGTCTGATTCTTATCTGGTGTGCCCTCCTTTGAGGTGTGGTCTGGCTTGCTCAAAAACCTTTTGTTCAACAATTTTGCCCCTAGTTGAAGTGGACGCGTTTGATTGCTCTTGTTATTTGGCGTGTTAACTTATCGATTTTCTGTTTAAACGACATGTAACAGCGACTGGGGCACGTGTCTGCTGCTTGCGCACATTGGTCGCTGGTCGTCTCGTTTAAATTCAGGAAATAAGCCCTATTTTTTCGCGGAATAATCACGTATCGTCGTAGGGGGTTGGGACGTGGTGACACCCCAGTAGACATGAGATCGTGTTTTCTGTGACAACCGAAGGCACGAATCAGCCGTGTTTGTTGGATGTGGTTTGTCTTTGCTGGCAAACCAACCCACGTCGTTTGGGACCTATTCGGAGAGTTTACTCTTGAAATATGCATGCCAGTTTTAAAAAACATTCTCTTTCTTCATTTCCTCGCCTTGCAAGTAAGAGCCAGCCATTAAATTAATAGGCAGAACACGGATTTTCAGATTAAGGAGTTGATAGCGTGGGGCGGGAAGCAAATGGCAGACTTTTTAGCTTAAAATCTTTTGTACGCCTCCGCAGAATTATTTCTAATTTTAACACCAAAAATTGTATGCCTCTGCTAGTGCAACAGCCTTGATTGCGCTTGGTATCGCTTGGGAGCCCAGGTTTTCGTGAACACGAGCCTTTATCTAGTTCCTGGAAGTTGGCAAAGGTCAGAAGGCCAGTGAGGGGGGGGGTTTCGTGGACATCCTAACTCCTAATCATCTATTTTGGACGACAGGAAGCTAGGTTACTGGTTAATTAACGTCTGATTCCTCACTTCGTGGTGATCGCTGTTCGAATTGTGTCAAAAGACGCAGCCAATACCACCCAACTTGTCCTGAATGAACAAAATATGTGGCCGCCTTTTCGATTACATTCTTGATAATCCCGATTTTGTGATTGTCTACCCGCACGCCATAGTTGTTCATCACCTTCTCTATGGCAATGTCGGATTGTCGAGCTCAAGGCTTATATCACATCGACAGGGAGTATACGGGGGCAATAATGTCGCATCGTGTTATTCCAGTTTGGTGTTACACGACCGCCATCTCAAAAAAATAACTAACGAGCAGCTTATGCGGTTTCAAAACATGCCAAAGTGTTTTCTTTTTCAAAACCAACCCAAAACAGAATACTTCTAGATCAAATGAAGCCTTTTGTGAGCGCTACAGGTAAAGCTTATTGTCACCCATTTGTATGCTTGTTAGAAAAACCACTGATACTTAGACATTGAGAGTCCTCATTACTGAACTTGTTGACTGGCATCGTTGTTGCTATCTCATGTAAACAAAGGAAGCACTTTTAGCCAAATCAATCACATACAAAGAATCGGTTGTCAGTCGCCAAACGCTTCTTCCGATGCCAGAACACCGCCCCCTCCCCTCGTCTCGTTTCTCGGGTTGTTTAACGGCTTTTGGCAGTGTGTTGATAAATATACTGTTGGGGTGTCTAAGCGGAGAGTTAAAATAAGTGACAGTTCAAGGCATCAGGGTTACCCGTGTGGCGCCAGGTGTTTACGGTTCCTGTTGACCGACATCCTGTTTTAGTCGTCCAAAGTCGAAACTTACGTCAATCCGCTAAACAACACATTCACGTGCTGTACAACAAACGCCTCTGATGGTGGGACACAAGCGATTCTTTCCATACCCTTCCATCCCTGAAAGTATAGATATCCAAACTACACAGTCGAGTGCTAGCATTGAATGCCAAGTCTTCATTAACCAATCAACGGACACGATCCGTCTCGTGTGGGGCTTGAACTCACTTCGGCTAATATGTGCCGGGATGATTGTCATCTACGGCGAATGGGACTGTGCAGAGTTTCTGTAAGCAATGCAAGTAGAAAACGGATGTGATCTGATAATCAAACTACACTAATTGGAAAAACTAAATGCACTTCCAACCCGGTCATGGACAAACTGAACAAGTGTTTATTTGACACAAACACCGCGTGATGTCCATGTTTGTCAACATGTGTTGACTCTCTCCCCAGCCCGGATACAGCTAATCAGGAATTAAACTGCTGCGACTGCACAAATCTAGGTCACATGTCAACCGATGTCGTGGAATCTGTTCTTTGACGACAGTGGTCTTGGCTGTACGCCGTAATCAGCCCGTCGCGCTTGTCGCAGCATTTGTCAGCCCCGTCAGACGTCTGACTGTTCGACTACCCTTCGAACGAGGAAATTCTCCCACTTTTTGCACTAAGCCACCTGTTCTAGATTCCTCCCTACACCTACCTTGCTGGAAACTGCGTCGTTGTTGTGGTTGGGAAAGGTATCGCCATGACGCGGCTGACGCTAGGATGTGTTCGTCAGGACTTCAAGCGATCGTTAGACAAAAGCAGAGCCCTCCCGATGTCCACAATTTTAAACATAGCAAGAACATTCACTAGGTCCCCTAATTGGATGTACTCGCTTCATAAATCAAATCAAGTGTCTTTAAATCAAAACTCCATCCATGTCACTAAGTGGAACCCACAATATTTTTGACATCTCGGTAGGCTAACGGGCACATTCCGGTGTTAATAACGCAAATCCCGACCTCGTTTACTTGGGCAGATGGTCCTGGTTTAACTTGGAAGCGTTCCAAATTAGGGCTCTTTCACCGAATCTCTGAACCTCCCCTGAACTTCGTCCTGATTGGTGCTCATCCAGCGTTGTCATTGGTCAGTTCTAACAGAATGCACAAACCGTGATTGACATGATCTTAGGGGCGGTGGTTAACCAAAATTTTTTTCTTTGGAACAAATGACTTGAGGCGTCAATTCACCCTTGTCACGCAGCATTAATTGCTGTGTTCTGGCCCACATATGGCCTCTTCAATCAGAGCCGGGATTGGCGGTGTTGGCTTGAAATCAGTTTTTTCCTAAGTCTAGTGATTTTAGCTTTAGACCTCTTCACTGCCACAAAGATGGGCTCTAGTTTCGATTATAAACGAATTGCTAGATTCCGCTTCGACTGGACGTGATGTCTGTCCCACACTCACCTCTCCACAAACTGGGTTTTCATGACGTTTCGTCAGTGTTCTGGGTAGGCGGAAATTCGAGGAAAACCAGATGGCTGGTGCCTCCCCTTCCCACAGTAAATTTAATCACTTGAAACAGTTTTAAGATGGTCTGATTGGTTGTGGACTGGGATTGCCAAAGTGCCTCCTGAGTTCTCCATCTCGACGTCTGAACATCGCTTTCTCGTCCCCCTGATTGACATACGCAGCTTTTCGCATCAAATTTCCTCTCATTGGTGAAAGGATCGTCAGTAAAATTATCGATTTGCATCCTAGTAAACTCGTTAACGTAGAATCCCT
>UXSR01000967.1:0-13476 GCA_900604375.1 Mesocestoides corti | reverse complement strand
ATGAATTCTACAATATACATCATTTTCTGCACAACGCACTTTCCAGTCTCAACGTTTGCCTTTGTCCTCCTCCTCCTCCTTTCAGACTAGCAATTTCTTCATAGTAAAATCCACTGACACAAAAACTGTAGAGCGCATGTAAACGCAACACTTTCGGACGAATGTGTATAGCTTACAGGCTGAACGTTAGGATAACAGGAGGAACTAAAGCATCAAGCAGAAAAATATTTGGGCCTAGTTCACTTTGCCTATTTTCAACTGGGTCAGTTTTAATGGCCGAACTGAGTAAATTGCCTTGCGAATTTGTTGGAAACCGTTGGAGCCCTGAGTGACTGGCAGGTGCATGCGCAAACTAAACTTTTCCCATTTTCGAGACTGACAGTTAATCCTGTCAAATATTTTGTAAAGTAAAAGCACTGTTACAGAAATCAGCATATGTAAACTAAACTGCATCAATATTGGTTGGTACAACCACAAGTATTTAAATTGCTTAAAATCGAAGGTTGTGTTAGAGCAAACGATAATAATAAATTCATATGAATGACATAAGCCCTTGTCAATTGACAGTGCGAGGTACGTGGTCTAACACTTTTTAACTAAAGTCTGTCCTGGTTTGTCTTAATTGCACGTTCAGTAAACTGTACGGTAAAAGCACCTATTATTCTGATGTTTACTGAAAGACGAAGTTCACTATTATCTAACGAGAGCTGTTTAAACACTTTCATTAAGGTTAAATCACTTGACAAGAGGCTCTTTTAGAGGCAATTTGAATAGGGAATCTAAGTGTCACTTGAAGCAGAAATTTATTGCATTGTTTCAATAAAACAAACAGAATCCAAGCACACCTACCAGTCTTTAATCTTACCGCAACAAACAATCAACGACTTTCGGACTCACTCTGCGGTCTTGAAAGCGAGCTCGAAGTTGGCTCGTCGGTTCTCCGGCTTGAGTGTAGAAAAGTCGAATGCGTCCGGATAGAAGTGGTGGATGAGTGCACAAAACGCCAGACCGTCAGCCCAGCTGCTGCCAAAATTTTTCACATCAACGTTCTGAGGACAACAGAGAAAGTCATAACACGTGTCTATCATTTACAGGTCGAACAAAACTGGCATTGCAAAGAGGAAGACGATTCTATCAGTACGCAAAAGTCAATTAATATTTGTATGAATCAGCTTTTGTATTTTGTGTAGTTCAATATCCGTAAATGTGCCAGGCTTGTCAACGTAGTGAAGCAGTTTCGAATTCAGGCACTCCTATCCAAAGGATTTGTTTCAATAATGTCGCTAAATCTGCTTTTATTTTCGGTCACAACATGTGTCCAATTAGGAATCTGTTTCTTCAATTCTGTCGGAAATAGGTTCAAGTGTTTTTATTCAAGACAGTCATCATTTTCTAAGGCCAACATATGTTCCTAGGCGTTTTCTGATTCTCTGCTAAAGTAATCGATTTTCAACCAATCTTGATTTTACCATTTCTGTTAAATAGGAAATAATTCAATAAAAGCGAGTTGGCCATAGACTTGAAGTTGATTTCTTGAGTGTACAATCATTAAATCTTACTGACGATAAGGCAAACGTGCATAAGCATCCTAATTGATAATGGAACTCTAAATGGACTAATCGAACAGTTCCACTAAAGTAATTGACTATTCCATATCACACATCTCTCTGCCTCAAAGGGGAATTAAATACAAAACCTATATAATGATGGTGCAGAAGATGTGATTCGACGCAAAAGGTTAGAGTGCCTGTAAACATTCACAGAACACGACGATTTTATAACCAGAGGGTGCTTCATGGCCCGCATTAGACGGCCTCTGCACGCGATGTGAATGCATCGGCAATACACTCGGGCATCACCCACTGACCGGGTATCCTTTTGTCATGGCCTGGCACCAGTGCAGCATAATCTCCTTGGGCGAGGCAGTGGCGCCGGCTCCTGGCCGCTTTGCCCCCAGAAAACTACAAGAGACGCGAAAAGTAAGCTAAACCTTTTAAACTTATGCAAGCGCAATCGTCTGAAACGAGGATCTGAAAAATCAGATAAAAACTAAATTTCCTTTCATTTAAAATGGCTATAGATGAGAAATATGCTTGTGTGCTGTTTGACAATTTTATACCTGGTTCACAAGGGCTAAATGCACATTTTTAAATTCGTAAGAGCATTGCAAGAGGGTTATCAGTTATTCGGATTGTCTGAATGTGCTATTCACAAATATTACCCACTTGACACATGCATTTGGGACAAAGTATCCACAAGATTTAATTTTAACCTGTTTATGCCAGGCATTACCCTACATTTTCGTGATATTCTTGAATAATGGGACTCGTGAAATTTTAAAGACCTATACCGTCAAGAAACTCTAGTGTAGGTACTTTGGTCACGACATAACTCATTACGTGCAACGATCTTCAACTAAAATTTCCACTGACATCTCAAGTCACAAGTAGGGTATGCGTTAATTATTGGCATTGCACGTCATTGCTGTGAAAAAACTCGCCATAAATAACAGCCAGCACTTTCTTTATTTGGGCAAAAATCTAAGCAAGTATTTAAGCACGCAGGTAAGAACATTTACCAGTGGCACAATTAAAGGGAAATTAAATACTGCACATCCAGTACCACTTGACAGGAAGCAAGAGAATTTGCCAAATTAAAAAAACACTGGTGATTAGTCTATTAGTGTAGCTTTGTGTGATGACCTGACTACCAAACGCATCTGCTCACGTGGAAATCATGCAGGTTCTCAGAAAAGACGTTTACGTTGTAGCAATTACCTTATTTATGCAGCGTAGGTTGTCCAGCATTTATTAAACTGTCGTGGCCATCTTTCATGTATGACGACGGGACAGTGTTCAGGGTTACGGAAATCTACCTCAAGGTGGTTTCGAGATGAGAAATTTTGAACTACTAGGTTAATTGTGTGCGCGGTCAATCAAGTGTTTAATTGACATTGATTAATACAAAAATTAGGTTCCACTGTCGTGCTTTAGTGAAGATTAGATGTGCAGTTTGGATGTCGGGACCTGGAAGGCGCATTTAGCCTGAATGGTGCAATCATCACCTCTCTAATGGAACTACGTGTGCCAGCGCGATTGCGAAAAGCGTGCTGTCACTTGGGCGGGACGTGGGCTTCTGCAACCAGGATTTGGCCTGAACGAGTAACGAATTGGGCGGAACGGCTGTCTGCAACCACCGCAAAATTCCCACCGACCATGCATAGTTCATTTCTAAAGGTGCATTTGCTATTACCTGTTTACGTCAGGATTTAATTAGCAAACTGAACAAAAACATGTTCATGGAAGTGGAAATCACTAAATATTGGGTGTCAGGAGTTTTTCACAAAAACAACGTCTTAGTCGTTTGAACAGGAACTTTAGGCACGTTTACTGCACGAAGTTTGCTTTCATAAGATCCTGTTTACTGTGTCTTAATTTTCACGCCATTGTTTGGTGATTTAAGTAGTGCATGCATTTTCAATTTGATTAAATAATACAGGCCACTTTTGCACTTACGAGTAATTTCTGGTGACTGACTGGAGTGAGGTTGCACAGGGCCCCGACATGGCAACTCACTTTTGCGCAAAACTACTCTCACCTACCTCCTAGAGCGCAATAACGCAAACAGACCAATCACCAGATGTCTTGAGGCAACGTTAAACTGAGTTTTCATTGGTTAATTAAACTGCTAAGCATAATTCAAATATATTGGCTGCTTCCAATTCTGGGAAGTGGAGTTTTCATTCTTTAATATCGGCGGACATTTGGCAAACTTAGATTAATTATTGGCAGGTGTGTGTCAGCAATTATCAATGTAAGTCAAAAGCAGGATGGCAGAGTTATTAAAATCCTCTGGCAAAACTACATTTTGCCATAACTTTTGAATTCCTTCGCAAACAGACAATTTGTTAGAATTGATATGTAGGTGAAATACGGATGTAGATGGTCTACATGCGTTCATTATCGCAAACGTTGACAACTGCGTACTCATTTAAACGAACTTTTAACAATACAAGTAAAATATTTGTTTAGCATGCGGATTTCTACGGTTTTATTCCAAATACTGTTATTTGAATGAGTTCAAAATACTGGACAAGTTGTTTATGAGCGGTTCTACGCGAAGTCCTTGTGAGACGACAAAAGAACCAGCTAGGTAGACAGATGTGCCGGGTAAAATTTACAGTGCTACAATTTGGATACGTCATTTTGGAACGGGCTAAAGTTGATATTCTGATTTCAACAATTCTTATAACAACACAAGTAAATCTGAAAACGTTGGAAAACCACTCACTTTGGCTTTACGCCTGCAGGATTGCTGGCTTTGTCCGCTTGTTTGAATGGATTACTCGACACGCTTGGCAGAGCTAAAAAAAGGTAATGGAGGTAAATACGTTGGAAATTACCCCAAAGCCTCTGTGTAATATGTGGCTAGTATCTGCTTAGCCGAGTAAATCATGCTGAACACAAAGTTATTCCTGTTCAGTTCGCATAATAACGAAAGAAGGCGCGCTGTGTAAGTCGTCACAGACTGTTTCCACCGCACCTCACCACGCACCATTTGAGGAGTTTTGACTACTTACAGGAATAATGCTGACTTGTGCTCTCTAGGTATTGTTTTACTTGATGGCGGTCATTTATAAAATGATTCGCACTTTAATACTGATTAAACATTTATGCAAAATTGACTTACTCTTCCTCGACATTGCTTTGCACCACCTACAAAACACCAATAAAAAGTTAGCAAGTATTAGAATGTATCTTTAAGAACCTAGGAATTGATCATCATTGAAGACTTCAGTGTATGTTCTAGCCCAAGTCCTCCTCCACCACATAACTAAGTCGCGTAATTAGTATCAAGGTGATTTTTTGAAGCCAAACATTTCTACTTTCCAGTATTCCAGTTGTAATTTTGTCCACTGATTTTTTCTGTGTTTAGCGCGTTTCCGTGGATTGTACATTTACGCAGACTGTCATTGTGTGGACTGACCACACACTTAACCAGCCTCTTAAATTTGAAATGAATGGATTATGGAGAATAGCAATAATGAGTAGTGTCATATTCGGTGTATTTATGGCTACAATTCGACTCCTAAAAGAGACCTTATTTATCACGTGGAATCTCAGACTGCTTCCAACATGCAATTGCTTTGCGCTGGGTACAAATTCTGTGGAAAAAGGCGTATTTTACATTATATAGCCAAGCATGACCTTTGCATTAGTTTTGCTTACATAAAGAACGGTCATGTGAGAGATTTAAGCCTATTTAAACTGCTGTTAATCTTTAGTCAGCATTAGCCAGTGCAAATTATTGTAACACAAAAATAATATAACACACATAAGCACATTTTAACTTTTTGTAAATGAGTAAAATTTTCTCAAGTAATATATCTGTAACAATTCCTTCTGTATCAACGAAGACAAGCCTAATTGAGGCAGATATCTGGCTCATGGAAATTATGTTTATTCAATGCTTTGCCATATTGTTCTAAATACTAACTAAAACAGCTGGCTGGAAACAAAATCACAAGAAAGTATGCACGTTTCCATGAAATGCCCATTTGAAGTTAAATTACGTAAATTTGTTTGAATGAATAATCTCTAAATTATACTACACAATCCATTTCTGAGGCACATGACAGCAACAATGAAGTTTGCTTTGCCAGCTATCTGCTCAGCTTGGGCCCGAGCATTTGACCATTTACCAATTCTTAATACACAGTTTCGTGCAGTTACAAACAACCAATGTCGATGTATGTGTGGGTGGCACCACAGCGCTTGTCAGTCGCTTCTTTAATTGATCAGCAGGTCGATTTTTACTAAACTGTTCTTTTTAAGGAACATCAAAATCGCATTTAAAACCCTAAATGGATTTGCAATATCCGCATTGCTAAAGTGGCTGCTTGTGTGACTGCTGCGCTCGGCTTTGTCATGTCGATTGTCTCTTTCACTATACGCCTTCTTCATGACAGCAACTGCTGCGGCTAATTACAGTGCTTCAACCTGCACGACTACGCAGTGGCCAACAAAAAATGCTTGGTGCAATTAATTATATGTCGTAGGATTTAAACTGCTAATCGAACAGTCTTACGAAAACGCATGATTGGTTGTCCTAAAAAACCGTCACGGCAAACCTTATTTAAATTATACCACAAAACCACCTCAACCTATCTTGTTTCCTGATGGCACACACCAAGTACCTCTAGTCACACAACACTGTGGTTGCAATTAGTTTTGGTAACGGAAGCTGATCATTAAGCAGAATACATGAATTATCATAATACAAAAGTTTACCGATTGAGGCCTAGACCGCCGTCCTTGTGGTTGGGCGATTCTGAAATTCACTTGATGATGCAGTTGTGCAAGTTCTGTTGCAGCCAATTGATGCACCCGAGGCCCACCAGTCAAACGCCCAGCTGCAGGGCCTGTTTTGGTAGGTCAACTTTGGCGCAGGGAATGCGGACAGGGAGCATCGCTGCAGCATCGGTGCAGCGCGAGTGTGCAGTCACGTGGAGGCGAACTTGCGTGCGTTCGTGCGTGTGCTGCTGTGTCTAAACAGTTTATCGTCTTCGGAATCTAACCAATCGCTAACAAGTTGCCTTGACCACGAGCAGTAAAAACCCGATCGCCCGCGTACACAAGGTCTCCAAGGTGAATTTTCAAAATGACCTCTCAGTTATCGGAAGGGCCCCGATTATCAGTAGCATTAGTGAAAATAGCAACCCCTAACACAAGCAACAAGAGCAACGCCTTCTTCCGGTCTCAGCGTATAATTCCTTTTGCAGCAAGCAATTTGTTCCTCGCTCCTTTTTCTTCACTTGCCTGTCTGACTTTCGCATTTCGCCTTCGCCCGAATTAAACAAATTTGCCACCCATGACAGTATAACAACATCGAACAACTCCAATTCACTCAGGGTTCAATTTGTGTACTTAAAAGCAAGTAATGCAATAAGAGTTGCTGTAGTAGTAACAGTAATGTCTCGATACAATGAAATAACCATGACGACGACGCTTTGTGTGACAATGTTAATACAAAACATCAACATATTTCACAGAGACACTGTCCATGGCCAAAACATTTCAACCTAAAGGTTTGAAATGCACTCGAAATAACCACTTTCCCAGGGTTGAATGCAACTTCAACTTTGCTGGGATTCCCTTGTTAACGCTTTGGTTTGGAAGTCTCAGACCGAATCTTTCTTGGATACGACCAGTCTTAAAGTCAAACGATGGACAGTTAGGATTAATTCAGTGGGATTGGATGACATTTTACTATTTTGCAGATTTATTTTATGAGATTTTGAGCAGTTAAAGCAATCCGATCACGTTCGCAGCAACTAATGCCACACCATGTTTACAAAGTAAAACCTGGCGTATTTGCCAGGACTGTGTACTTTTACCACATCACCATCGCGTGTAGTGGATCGAAAGTGCAAATGAGGGGAAGACTGGTATGCAGCATAAAATGGCAAATTTAAGCAGTTTATAATCTAGAGAGGGCAGGTTTATCAAAGCCTAGTATTCAACAGGCCTCTAACGAAATTCAACCCTTGTCTTGTTCAATGGGATATTTTTAGAAAACACATCAAGCAAAGTAGCATGGCCATTAGCATGAATAGAATAAACATCATCGAGCATCAGGGCTAACTCTGTATTCAACATCTACCCAACAGTTAGCCTTGTGTTTTGCAGCGTTGCTTGCGGCGACAGCCTGGGATACATGTGTCAGCAAGTGGTTTCCCACTATCTGGATTGGACGTTACAAAACGCGACGCATACCTATTTTTCACGGACAATACTTAAATCAACGTCTCATATGCCCATAATTAAGGTTGCCATTTTCATAACCTAAATGTTCGCAACATCTGCAATCAAAATCGAAAACTTTCCGGCAAGCCAAATATTGTAAATATTACCTTCAATCCTACTAGTGTGAATCAATTTCACCACATTTCGCCTCTAGTTATTTCCTAGGGGCGTTCTAATTTATTTGAAGCGTCAGGTAGCATCAGGTATTTCATTACTTCAAGCCATGAAATGTGAGACATTGGAAAAACATGCAATGACCTTTTCAAATACCCATTGATTCAAGGTGGTAGTTAGAACAAAGTAAGTGCTATCAGCCAACCAAATTCAGGACCTCATCAAATTTCTTGGGATGGCAGTTAATGAACGGTGCCGTTGCAGTGACTGTGATTGACTAGCAGAAGGAACATTTGCAACATTTGAAACTGCAAAAAACCATGGTCAACACGAACCAAGTTTTCGTAGATTATTCAGTGCCTTCTGGTGAAGCTGCTATCTCGCGCTTAGCCCTCTTCACCAATGTCACCAAAATTACTCTTACAAATACACTGGCTACCATATTTAATGGAGTTCGCCAGAAATGACTGCACATGCATCATCCTTCCCGCATCCATTGACAACGCGTTAAGCTTTGCGGGGAGAAACATGAAGTCAGTGTGTACCATAACGAGTCATCAGTTTTCTTTTAAGAAGTGCGACTTTAGAGTGTTTAATAACCTCCCTATTGAAAACAAGGTACTTTGCGTGCATTACTATTACCCAGCACGTCTTTGGAAGCTCAACCTGATGACTCGTACCCTAGCGTAACCTGGCTATTACACACCACGATGCCTCTTCTTCTACCATGACTGCACGTACTCTACACTTATGCTATTTCGTATTGCCCGAGGCAGTGCCGCGTCAACAAAGTATCAAGAATGCATGATGTTAAATTGCGAATTCGAAATGGCTAATTTTAATTTCTTTACAATTCTTGTGAAATTAATGGCTACCATGTGGAAGGAAGAGGCCACTCCTTGAGTCAATCTAACTTCCGAGCACTTCTGAATCCTATTAAACTTCAAATTCCATTCCTTAATCGGGTTTTGTTTTAAAAGCCCTCGTCATTCTTACTGTGACCTTGATGTTTTCCACCTGTCGTCTTGTAAAATTATGTCAATCTTGATTCAAAAGTTAATAACCACCGCATTGTGCAACCCACACAGGACGTGAGCATCACACAACAATTTTAATGATACCTTACCAAAACGGATTCCACCAACCACAGCAACATCGCTCTGGACTTGCCATTTACATCGCTCACAGCATCATGCTCACAAGGGACAAGTTTTCAAATGAGGGGTAGCATCATGAGTCACGAGTTGTGCAAGCGTTTCATCATCTGTCCTGTTCGTAAAAAACTCTCTTCTTTCATGCAGCATGTGAGGGCATGTTGACGCACAACCAATGCACTATAAACATGACCAGGCACCTGAGGGAGTCCTTAAAAGCAGAAAGCTAAAGCGAATGTGTCCGCCAGGTTAGTTAGACACATCCAGAAACAAAAATATTCCCCTAGTTGTATGTCGACGTTAGGCGTGCTTTCTTTGCCTTAACTGGACAACGGTGCATTCCTCGTTGGTCAGCTGCCTCCTCTCACTCCAGACCAGCGCTTATGCATCAAACGTGCTTGCTGTAAAAAGTGAGGGGCATTACTTCCGTCTCTCTCGGTCATTCGCTCGTGCACAATCACGAATGTTTGACTGGCATTTAACGATAATATCACATCTTCAATTTGCACACTGGGTTTAACTGCTTGTACATTAGTTTTGTGAATACATTTGCCTTCTAATTAATTAATTACAGTGGGCTTAATTGAGATCGTTTACTACAAATGACCCAATTTTCGGCTCCAAAATCATAGCTTGTTTTATTCAAGTGTTGGAAGCAGGCGTCGATGATTGTGGACGGGAGTAATTTACCTGCGTTCATTAAAATTGAGCTATTTTTTGGTGGAAGAAAATTTACTTCTTGGTATTGTGTTTGCACTAAGCAAGGTGAAACACTAGGTCTAAAACAGGGGTGAGCACTGAAAACAGAAAAGGAAACGCGGGATGAAGATAGAAGGGACAAAGTAAAGCCGTAATTTCGGACAAGTTAGCACCAGTAACTTTGAATAAGAAGGTGTACACGCAGATCATGTCAAATTATTCTCATGGTGCATATAGATCGTATGAAACTATTTGGAAGCATCGGCCCGGAATGGAATAATTTCACGTCTTTTTAATGGTTCTAAGGATATGATTCACACAGATTGGTTGCAGTACATGGAGGCTTGATTGCACAAACAAATGTCTTCATAATTAATTTGACTCAATTCCTAGATGAGCACATTAATTTTCTAAAGTCTACAAGTTTATTTTCGCTTTGATATAATTTTCAGCGTTTTCCCAATCATATTACTTTGGTTTTCATTTTGTCCGCATTCGTAAAAGGAGGCCTATTTGACGGGACTGACGGTGACGCAGCATCAGGCAACCTTGGATTGCTTTACAAATGAACATCTCACTCGTTGCTGAGATTTGCAAGTGTCAATCCATGTTTTGACAAAGTAATTATTTGATCATCTTTATGTTAAAAGCTAAACATATTGTGAGATAACAAGGGGTCGCAGTACACTAAACTTTACGCCTTGATTTCTTTAGTTCTACACTTGAATTAAGGCAAATTAAGGCTCCCAGTTCATGCTGATTCGCCGCGTGTATGATACAAGCTAATGTATAATGACGCTTGTGGTAGGAATTACAAAAACGTTGAAATCGCTCCACATGTAAATTCTTCATTTACTCAAAGGTAAATTGTCCAATGTTGGGTTTTGTTAAGTTTTACATTTTTAAATAAATCACTTATCAGAAGTTGGCTATATTGTTTCGTACTGAATATTTTCCATTGCGTTGTGTGTAGATTTGTTCTCTGCGCAGGTGCCTGTCAAGAGGGCTTCATGAATGCCTTTTTGCGCTTCACGAAACGGTTGGGGTGCAACAGATAACACGTTCATCCCATCGCCTGCCAAGCACACAGGTGGAGAGAAATGCAAAAACCAACTTTAATACCGTGTTGTGCTTGTCCTGTCTTCTTGGGAAATCGCTTGACATGCAGAAGTCTATTCATGCGCCTACCAATATTGCTAGGGTGTAAACTAGGCTGGGTGGGACATTTTGCATGTTAGTGTTTCATCTTTATTCGTTCTATAATTATCCTACTCGAAGTTAAGCGTAAATCAGAATTTTTTCACTCGGTGGGAGTGCCAGCATAGTACGGGGCCGACGGTAATATAGGCTCAAGGAAACATTTAACACGCCTCCTTATTTACATTTTGAATTTGTCTATCTTTGAGTTGCCTTTGGTTTATAAGCAAATGACTCTTACAGAGCATTTTTATCCAACAACTCAAAGACGTTCCCCGGTAAAATTGTCGTTAATGTATGATAATGTGATGAATATTAACAGCTGATTTGACGGAAAACTATATGTGCAAATAGAAAATTAGCATTTACATCTGCACCGCATAAATGAAATATCCACATTTCTGCTTGCAATGCACTATACCAGGTAGCAAGACCTACTGGAAAATATAGATCAGAATTAAGGAATCCATTCGGTTTCTATCACAGAATCATGTATTTGCTAACTGCTATATTCTGAACCATGGACTGCCTTGAACGGCAATGATGTTCAAAAGGCTTGTCAGACTGAGAATGTCCTTGCAGGAGTCTTGCACTCCAGCAAAGTATGTGCTTTATCTAGGAGTCTTCAGAAAGCTGCACTAAAAGGACTTTGGGTTGAAAGATGGTTGTGCATGGTGGTTGCCTTTTTGAAAGAAAAAAATTTGTTTTAAGGCAGGAGCGGAGTTTAACTTACTGGCAAACTGATTTGAAGCATACGTTTGTGTGTAGGGGAAAAAATTTTACACCTCAACTACTTAAAACTCAATAACTTTCCAATCGTTTTAGGGCTCAGAATTAGTATATCTGGTCACTTGTGTGCTGGTGACATGCGCCTGGATGCAGACTGTCCAGTAAACAACCCACTAAGAGCCGATTCGGATGCACATGGATAATTTTTATGCCCTTTCTTAAACTCTTTTCAAGGTTAGAGGTGGTGTTAACGTTTATTTCACTCTTCGCTAACGCATCATATGTCTTTCTTTAGCATTATCCTGCTGTGTGGCCATATCTACATATTTGGTTTCCACTAGCAATCAATATTCCCAAAATAGTTGGTGGTACGTTGATCAACCAAAGGGAATGCGAGCATTTATGCTTTTTTATATTAGCCCAAACGTGCCAAGAGCGTTTGAACAGAGTTAAATCTAGGCGTGCAAATTGCACATGTGCTAAACAACTTTGCAACTAACAGCCACATTTCCAGACGTTATTTTGCACTACAAATGATACTACAAGTATCTTCATTTAGTGAAATTTGCAGAGCTAAAAACCCAATGGATTTAGAAAGGTCATTGTAACGTCATCCATGTCAGGTTGATACAGCGATTGTCTTAACTCGTTTAACCACTTCAGAGGACTCATTAGGACACTTATGTGAAGATTCTAGGTGTGACAGAACCTAACGGAACTGCATGCAGTCCAAAAAAAAACAAAACAGGGCTGGATAATGAAAACTGCACAAAGTGTAGCTTCCAATGATAGGACTCAGTTGTTAAACAATTCAGTTCCATGAAGACTATCACACCAGACGACAAAGGTGATCTTTGGTGCAATTTTGCAATGCAATGTGTTAAACGGATTCTGCTAGTTTGTCAGTATGAGTCTGAAACCTTGTCCATATAAAAAATATTACATATATTCAGATTCGGCTTTTGAGAATGCCACTAGCGTCCACCTGACTAGCTAAATTGTTCCTACCACTCACTTGTATAAACATGAAGAATCACATACTCAGTTTGATATGTTGGCGAAATTGCACTTGAGTGTTTTGGGAGAATCAAGAATGGACTGTCACACTGACCATTTGAGCACAATCACCACAGAAACACTTGTACGTTGCGTCACTTCAAACTGAACTGTTAGCGACAAAAAGCGCAATGTCAGGTGCGATCGTGGCCTAACACCCAGTCGTCTCCGTTTTCGTTGCTTTCAAATTTTTGCAGTATGTTATGAAGTCCTGATTGAGCAAAGTGGCTCCAAGTCAAGCGCCTGCTTTTGATTTAACCTGCCCACAGTGCAACAGCTGCTGATATCACATTTTCGAAAACATTAAAGACGTCATTATTCACTGTTTGTCCAATATTTTCCAAGGTGTTGTAACAGCGGTAATGAACACTTTACAAGCATTCCCACTCATTAAAAGCACAAGGTGCTTAATTCGCATTTACCCTCGCTTTTGTAGTCTAAAACAAGTAAACGGTTTTATGCCACATCTAAATGATGTTGCTTCTACTCAGGTGAAGGTGCAAAGGTGATAAGGTGTCTATGGTTAGACAGGGTGATTTATGTTCTGCAGAATATGCAGCCCATTGATTAAAATTAAATGAAACCCACCGGTTATGGCTCACGGTTATGGCTCAGTTACTGCTGCACACACCTTTCACCACAGTTAGCATTTCAAGACTTGTCATTGATTTGCTGACACTTATTCAATAGTCGCTATGTCTCGAGAATCATAGTGTCAAAAC
>UXSR01000966.1:0-13483 GCA_900604375.1 Mesocestoides corti | reverse complement strand
CCACTGAAGTTGTCACAATTAACCCCTTCAATCGTTGCGTGTCCAGTGCACCGCAAATGAGGCAGCCTCGCAAATAGTTTGCAGCTGCCGCAACTGACCGTCAGCTTTTCGTCTTTGGTGGATTCGGCTGTGGCCGGTGTTTGTCGTCTTGCTAGATGTTTTATCTGTACACGACCAAGCGAGTTTATACTATATAATATTTAAATATATAGACAATTGGCAAAAATAAACTAGGTTTGTTGCAATCAAATTATTACTACAGTATGCAAAAGCATAAAAATTTGTGAAGTAGGCAGACACTCGAGGATTCTCAATAATTCCCTGCTCACACTTGTTAACTACACGATGGTTGACAACTGTGACTCCTCTTTGCCGTCCGGTGGTTCATAAAGGCAGCAAATTCTGCGACCTCTGTTCCTGTGTCTGCGCTTTTAAGGCGGACACATGCGTGGTTAGTGGGTCCGTGTACATTTCCACTGGTTGAATGTCTAAAAGCAAATGGGAAAACAATGCAATGACGGATCGACGAAATTTTTGATTCCATGCTTCCGCCAATCGGAAATGTCGAACACTAAATGCTACTGAATTTGGGCAGGTAAGCATTCGATTCTAGCCCTATTGCAATATAGCCTGCTAATGCACGAAATTTTATATATGTGTAAATTTAATGGTCTAAATTAGGCAAAATTCATCAAAAATATTTGAATCTTCAATAATGACGGATCCTGACGCAAAGTATTTTAGGTACAGCACCTTTGTTCATTGAGCCGATTTAATTAATAGTCGCAGAGGTGGTCAGTTTTGGTGTATGTAACTGAATTACACAACATATGTTTAAATGTAGCTGCACAAGCATCGTATATAATTCCTTTAAACAACGGAAAATCGTCTGGCAAATTTATTGTGCATATTTGGTGTTGAGTGAAAAAGGATATTCTTGAGGTGTCGAAAAACATGCTCTGGAAAGGGCTTTAACACTACAATTCAGCAGAAATAGACATTACGAGGAAAGGATAACTGGCAGCCAGATTCTAAACTCCAATGAGACAATCATTAATGGGGCGGGTCGGTTCAATTTCAAATGACCAATTAACGATGCCAGTTTTAATAGCTCCTGCTGTTTCAATTGACAGACCAATCGAGAAATTTGGATTTTAAAATTTATCGAAAAAGAGGTAACAGTGTGGATGTATAAAGCAACTTGGTCGTGCTTCATTTGCAAATATTATTCACATAAATTGCCATGGAAAAGCGTTTTATGACCCAGCATATTAGTTTTGCCGTACAGATGAAAAGACACTTGTCAACATCAAGCACATCAGGAAATTCTGGCTATCCAGCTATGTTTAAAACTTTCAAATTCACGGAAGTCAAGAAAATTTGCCCAAACGGGTCTTTAGCAGTAACATGAGCCTCTACTAATGACTCAAACAGCATTACAGGCAATCACGAAGGCAATGATCAAACGCAGTTTGTGCTGCCTTGTGTTTCTACTCCGTGACTGTCTATGCTGTTGCCAGAAGCACGTGATTTGTCCTTCAAACAGGTGATTCACCATTCTGTGTAGAGCACAGTAGCAGTGTTGACGTCTTCAAGGACCACGTTGATCTTTGCGAAATCATTTTGGAACATTTTGTTGAGTTCTACGCATGTAAACCGCCCAAATGATAATCCAATAAACAAGAATCTAACAAAGGACAGTTTGGTCGAAAATTCCAGGAATCTTCCGGATAATGTAAAGCTGAAAATTAAAATGAATCAAATTTTAATAAGTTTAAAATTAATACACATTAAGTTTCTTCATACCTAATTAATCTTAATGCAATTTTAAAAAAACCCTACTTTTTTTAAGTTTGCTAGATATTCGTAAATTGTGTATATTTTTTAATATCCACCACGTCATAGCTAATAAAAAGGGTCTTCTGCTAAATACAACCGGCAAGTTGAACCTGGTGGGGGCTTGTTCTGCTGTGATAAGTTGGGTCCACTGACCGAGGTTGCTGTCGCCACAGACCAGGTGAGGGCTCTCCACGGTGATGTTCCGTCGAGCGTCTCTCAGGCAACGACAACACAGCCATGGAATCAGGCATGAATGAGGGTTTCCACAATTAAAGTTTGAGCTAGTCGAGACCGTTAGTGCGTGTCGTGAGCAGTTCGGTGGCACGCAAGTAGCAACTCCCTTTGTTAACTCCATCAACCACGATGACACTAACACTGAGGACGTCTACTTTCGCAAGGGTGAATATTTCAAGCAGCCGCATGCATCTTAAGACAAAATAATATTAACTCTGGCAAACGTCAATGAAGTGATTCCCAAGGACCACTGGTCTCATTACAGCCTTAATTTAATTTAGAATGACAAACAGTGCCAAAATGTGGTGGGCATAACCGAATATCGCTTAGCAGAAAGTGTTGCAAGGTTCAATGTTTCAACATAATCATGCACAAGCCGTGTTGCTTTTTAACACACACTTGCGTGTTTTTAAAAAGGTCAGCATTTTCACCCGGGGACAAAGATTCACGAGAGACGCTTAGAAATACGAGAAGCTGTTGACGACCAGTGACGTCGGACATTGGCCCTGCACTGCAGCCATGACTGTCGAAGGGCTTTACCATTTAACTTCTGGTAATCAGCTCTTCCTTCGTCACATATATTCCAGGTAACGCAGTCGCAGTTTACACAAGCAGGTTGGATCATGGACGGGTGGACTGATCAGCGACAGAAATTGTAAGATATTGAGTATCAATCATGTTGTCTAACTGACTCCTAAGCACACCAACGTGACAAAGGTAAGATTTTTAGGTAACAACTTAAATAACTAAACACAAACGCAAGAGGTCGGAGTAGGGTAACTTGTGGCACAACTTGAAAACGCGGTGTTGAGTAAAGGTCAGTTAATATAATATGCCTACCCAGATAAACAAAACTAACTATTCTCTCATGCATTATCAACAATTATTACAGTAAACAGTTAAAAAAAATTATTAGTAAAATATTAAAAATTGTCGCGACTGCATGACAAAACAGCTAAGGTGAAGATAATTTGCTAAAACAAATGATTGCTACAGAAAAAAAACGTTGGCAAAAAAGTCCTTCAAGTTTAAAAAATACAGACTAAGGGTCCTCGAAAATTAGAATACCTTTCTCCGCATGGCTTCGTCGAATGTTTGTTTACACAGGGTGTGAAATCTGGTTCCTTTTTGAGTTGCTTTGGTTCTCATGTTTCACCCATCGTTATGTTAATATTACTTCAGTATTTGTGATTGTATGCAGAACGCGTCGCTTGGTTTAATTACAGTAGATAAAATTGACTTGCTGATGACTGTTGTAAATCTTTTTAATTATCCGTGCTGAACGGAAAATTTCTGATGACCTTTTGTGTACATTGCAAATTGTATTCTGGGCATCCGATAACTAACGCAACCGTTTTATTCTTTGCAAATGAATGGAATAGCTTGTTACTACGCGATCCTACATCGTTTTAAATGTTTGCCGATGTCTGCTGTTTAAGTACGACAATTTGAAGTTGTGGTAATACTTTGTTCTACTTACCTGTATTATCCAAATCTTATTTATGATGTCATGAATCTTTAATGAGCGTCCTGTAAAATATAATTTTAAGATAATCAGCGAATAAGAATATACTCTTTCACTGAAGTGTGCGAAAATGCTTTCAAGGCTGTGATATATAATTGCCCTGCTTTTGTGGTTCTTTCTATGACCGTTGATTTGTCGCTGTCAGTAATTCCAACCGAAACAGCACCTGCTACCTAGGGTGATGCAGCGTTTTCTTGGACGAAAATGTCATAGTACCGAGAGTTCGCATTCACGCAAATTATTATTTGTATTTTGTGTATGAGTGGCGAACTTCTCATCCACCGGGTTTTAATTGTCAAATACGTTTGTGGCTGATAGGAAATCCAACATATACTATTTCTTGGTTTAGCACAAGTAAAACCCGTGTGTTAATAATGCTACGTACTCTTTATAGATCAGCCTTCCTCACGGAGAATGAGCCTCACCACCGTGACCTCTGTACCACCTGCGAAGCGGACCCTCGGACAGAAACCTAGCATTTGGTGTGCCGTTGTTTTTAGTGTCGTTCCCCCGGTATTTTCTCACCCCAGCCTCCACCTTCGAATGGTTTTTCCGTTTTATCAGAGAAAACATTATGTTTTGACCCCTTGGTGCCACCTGTTTCGATGGTGCAATCAATAGTCCATGCTCTCTTCTGGTCATGTCACTCTCTGTTCACATTGGTCAAGCCAATCTTCAGTACCATTCTTAGTTGTATTGTCGCTCTGAGTTAATGTCTACCGATTTGAGCACGTGCTTGAGATGTTGTCTGTGTGGACCTGTTCCCTGCATATGTTCTGGTAGCCGCTTTTTCTCGGGCTAGTAACTTACTGGCTCGTGTTTTGTTTAGGGTGTCAATCAACGAACTCATTGCAAAGCACAAGCCACTCAATCTCGGACAGGTAAGGTGCACAAACTACTCTTATTCCATTTTTATATTGATGAGTCCCCTTAATTGATAAGTCCCTTTTGCTTTCACAGGGGTTTCCTGACTTTCTGCCAACCGGTCACGTTCTGGAGAGCCTTGCCAAGGCAACCGATGATGCCTGCGACCCGTCTCTTCACATGCTCACCCGCTGTCAGGTACTTGAGCCAGGATCTCTCGATTAATTTCGTGTTTTTTTTCTATTCAATTAACCCTATGATCTTATTCGCATACATCTACGGCTCTAGCGTTATCTGGCGGCTGATAACTCTTTTCCACCACAGGGTCATCCCCGTTTGGTGAACGCACTTTCCAGAATCTACACCCCCCTGACCCGTCACGACCCCTCGGTTAGCGGACCCTGCTCTCCAGACCTCCTCTCCGGCACCTTCGTCGGTCCGGAGCGTGTTATTGATGCTGAAAGGGAGATTATCATCTCCCCTGGTGCCTATGGCGCCCTTTGTGCCGCCTTCTTTGCCGTCGTCAACCCGGGCGACGAGGTCATCATCATTGAGCCCGCCTTCGACTGCTACACCCCGATGACTTTGGCAGTCGGTGGGAGGCCGGTGTACGTCCCTCTGCGTCCGCCGAAGGTACCTGCCGGCTTCTTGTTCCATGGTCTTTATTAGGCCTTGTTTGGTTTCCTTGCAGATCCATCGCAATTGACTTAATTTGCAAATTCTCTTGCAGTCTGTCGAAGGTTCGTGTTCGGCCAGTGACTGGATTCTCGACTTCGATGAACTGGAGTCAAAGGTGACCTCGAAGACCAAGGTTCTGGTCTTGAACACACCAAATAACCCACTGGGAAAGGTATGCAATCCCGCCGCCATGGCTGAATCTCAATCCTTCTCCACCATCCATCTCTAACCAACGAAAACGATAACTTTGATAGGTGTTTAGTCTGGCGGAGTTGGAGAAGCTTGCTGACATCTGCATTCGCCACAACATCGTTTGTTTCTCCGACGAAGTCTACGAATGGATTGTGTTTCCGCCGAGCGTGCACATCAAAATCGGTGCGTGTGTATTCGCGGTAATTTAACGTACTTCCTAACAGCTGATTGGACAAAACTGTGGAGTGACATTTTGCCGCTGTTGTATCTACTGTTAGCTTCACTGCCTGGAATGTGGGAGCGAACGCTGACAATTGGCAGCGCTGGAAAGACCTTTAACGTGACGGGATGGAAGATTGGGTGGACAATCGGGCCGGAGACGCTCATCTCGGCCATGGCGACAATCCAGGCGACCACCGTCGAGGCCTGTCCGACGCCCATGCAGGAAGCCCTTGCGACCTCCCTGGAGGTAGAATTGCCCCTGTTGCACACGCCACAGTCGTACTTCTACGAGATTACTCGAGATGTCGCCAAAAAAACTGAGGTGCTTGCACATGGCCTGGAAAGTGTTGGAATGCAGCCCATTTTGCCGCAAGGCGGTTACTTCCTGATGGCGAATATTGAGAAGATCCGTAAGTTAGTTGCGCTTGAAATCATTGTCGTCAGTTCACTCAGTGTCGTCTGGGCTCGACACTGGTCCTCGTGTTGGCAACTGTGCCGAGCGTTGTTTGAGGTCCTGTGCGTGTGGGACACGCCTAATCTGTGAAGGGTGTGCTACTTACAGCTTATATGTAGCACTGTGATTCTAATTACTTCGAGACGTGATTTTCGTGCGGAGGAAAACGCAGTCAAGTCAGTTATTTGGAGATTTGTGCCTACAAATTATGTCGTCTCTTCGATTTCAGCCTTTCCCATGACTGCTGCAGCACATTCCGAGGGCAAACCCAGAGACGAGTTGTTCAACGAGTGGATGATGGAGAACAAGGTACACTTCTTTTCGATGTCTTTGTCCTATTTGGAGTGCAAGACCACCGGTTAAGGCGAATTTCACAACTGGGTGTAAGCTAATTCTCTAGTCGGTTCTCACCAATCACACACAAGCGTGAGTAGGAGAGGCTTAAGTTTGCGTTAACGTGTCATCATGTTTTAATCCCCCAAGAAACTCAGCGCTATACCGACAAGCGTTTTCTACTGTCCGGCGAACCGACAAATCGGCGAGAAGTTTCTGCGTTTTTGCGTAATCAAGGCAAGTCCCTGTCTGTCCGCCCAGGCGCCCAGCGTGCTTTGTGCCCCCTAATTATCGATCTTTTCTTTTGGTAGGATGAGAAAACCCTCGAAAAGGCCATCAGCATTCTCCGAAACTGGTAATCCCCACATGACCGCCAAAATCCATCATTTTGTACTTGTTAAAGTCTTCATTCTTTTCAAAATATTACACTAGGGAATACAGTTTTACTATAGGTTAAAGACGCATAACAAAGTTCCATTAAGTCGAAGCGTTTTGTAATCACAGCAGTTGGCGTTCACCACTTCTTGAGGCACTCCTCCACTTTGTCGATTGTGGAGTCGTCTTTGATGATGCAGAAACGAAGGTAGTCCTCTCCTAGGGATCTATGCTTATTGCACAAGAAGGCAGTCGGTGGGACGCCGGCGATGCCCTTGTTGATCATCATCCATTCGTTGAACACGACGTCGTAGGGCCGCTTGTCGTCCTTCTCTCTCTTCGGTCCCTCTAAAGGCGGAACAGCGAAAGCAGTGACATGATTGGGTGATTCGAGTGGTGAAGCAGAACTAGAACTGCAATCTGATTGGTTGGGATTGCGTATGCATGTGTGGTAAACGTACTGACATTCGAGATGTTGGCAAGCATGAAGAAGCCGGCCTGTGGGATGATTGGACACATTCCGACTGACGTGAGGGCGTTCGCAATGCGGTCTCGCTTCCCTGCCAGCTCAAGAGACAGTTTGCGGAAGAAGCAGTCCTTGGTGTTCACGTCGGGAAGGATCTCCTCAATGGTCTGGGCGAGGGCCTCCTGAAGAGGCGTGCACACCGTGTAGATGGTGTTCTGCTGAATCAGCTGCATCGCATTGATGAATGGCTCCGGTCCAATCGTCCACCCGATCTTCCAACCCGTCACACCGAACGCCTTTCCGGCACTGCCGATGGTTATCGTGCGTTCCCACATGCCAGGGAAAGAGGCTACAATTGGTGAAAACGTCGTCCTTATCTAGTTTATTGTGTTCAGGAAATATAGGAAGCCAATCAAGGTTCATAAACTCATCTGAGAATGGCGTGGTTATAGCCAATAGGTGATAAAGAACTAGTCATATTGGTCTATGAGAGCAGTCGAAGTCAACTGCCAATAGTGGCTGATTACAGGTCAAAATAACATAGCAACGCACCAATCTTGTAGTGTTTGTGAGGTGGAAACACGAGCCACTCGTAGACTTCGTCAGCTAAGCAGATGAGGTTGTGGCGAATGCAGATGTCGGCGACTTTCTTGATCTCCTCTTTGGTAAATACCTTCCCCACTGGGTTGCTGGGAGTGTTCACCAACAGCATCTTGGTCTTCTTCGTGATTTTCGACTCGAGCTCCTCCCAGTCTACCGTGAATTCGCTACTATCGACACGGCCCTCCGCATTCTACAAAGTCGGGGTAGAGTGGGCGGTGATTGCGCGGTTACTTGAGCAGTGCAGTAGACTTGGCTAGGACTCACTAACCTTGGGCGGATTTAGTGGAACACACACGTAGACGCCACCTGCTGCCTCTATTTGGGGTGCGTAGCAATCGAAAGCGGGCTCAATCACGAGAACCTCATCGCCGGGGTTGATGAGTGCAAAGAATATCGTCCACAAGGCGCCGTAGCCGCCAACAGATGTGATTATCTCAGTCAGTGGATTAATGGATCGTCTGGGGCCGAAGGTGCCCTCTCGCAGATTCTCCGGGATTTCACCAGACACACTTGGGTTGTGACGGAAGCGTTCGTTGAAGAGCTTGGCCAGGGCATTCACCAGACGAAGGTGTCCCTATGAAGAGCAATTACCCCACGTATAACCCCCCCATTACATAATGTGCATTCAAGCAAGCGTTATTTGTCACAAACTAACGGTGGCTCTGGTGTACTGGTGCAGGAAGGGTGACACGTCGTCACGGGCGGCACGGCGAAGGTTCTTTAGCACGCGATTGGTGCATATGAAATCGGGGAAACCCTGGCCCAAGTTGAGAGGCTTGTGTTTGGCGATGGCGCCATTCACTTCTAGCCAGACACTCGGTTTCTGGTTGAGGACGCGTTCAGCTGGGCGTATGTTCGACATGCCTCACAGGTATTGGCTGCAAGTAGAGAAATAAGCCATTTGGTACATCTGTAAACAATCTCGAATCACTTTACTGACGCGTGTCTATCACAGTCTAGCACAAGGAGAGTTGTTGAACCCGGTGAGTTCCCCTCACAAAGCCCCTTCGGTTTGCCCCCTATGATGCTTCTAAGGACGCGAATACAAAAACATCTGTGGTACTTGGGCGTATTCTAAGTCTAGATTCGTGAGGCAGCGCTGTGTCAAAAATTTCTCTGATTATTTGCAAAATCTTGCCGCATTAGCACAAGCGATGGGGATTAAAGCGGATTGTGAGTGAAGCGAAATCAGAAATAATGTAGGTTTGTGGGGCAAAATCATGTATTTATAGAGTAGGAAGTTATTGATCTGACTGGGAGGATGGTGGTGGTGAGTTGGACGAAGAGAATGACTCCTTTCTGTGCCTCCTCCGATGAGCCTCTCGTCTTCGTCGCCGACGTCGTCGTTGACTTCCGCTTGAACTACTTCTGGAAGATCGATGTCGACGTCTGCGGTCTTCGTGGTCACGGCTTCTCCGCCTCCGATGGTGTCTACAAGGTGGTGCAGATTGTTAACACCGCCGGTTGCTGAAACCAAACCTCTACCTCAACAACAACAACAACAACAAAGCACCACCTGCGTTTTTAGAACCCTAAGCGTCTCTGGTAAAATAATCCGACAAAAAGGTTAAAAAAATCGCCAGAAAACCTTCTCCGAGAACGCGAGGGAACTGGAGGAAGTTCTGGAAGTCCCTGGTGGAGTGCTGCCAGGACGTCAGGGCCGGTTTCGTCAGGGTTGAGGAAGAAATGCAGAAAGTTGCAACCCGAATTGCCCTTTGGGCATCTCTCTCGGAAGTGAAGGCCTACAGAGAGACGTGACGTCGTGAGCATAGTTCTATGAGGTAGAAACAACGCAAAACACCACAAGCTGTTCAGTGGCACAACACCAGGATCGTGTCCACTACAAGAATGCCAGTAGTGTACTCACCACACGTCGCCGCCTTCCACCCGCCACCGAGGTAGGCCAGTCGGCCAACGATCTGGCGTCCTGCGTACCAGCGTCCTTGGCAGCCCTCCAGAGCCGCTGTTGTGACGGACTCTTCGGCGAACTGAACGTACACATTGCCTCTCAAGTGGTCAACGGTGTTTCTACAGCAGCGCAAACCGACAACGCGACCGTAGCGGGCCTCGATTTCGGAGCGCACGTCCACGTAGAACTTGTGGTAATCCGCCTGAAGCAGGCCTTCATCAACCTCGAGTGCCTCGTCTACAAAGATAAGGAGACCTGCCGAATTGCCTCGGCGACCTGGAGGCTGTTGTTGGGCCTTGGACTATCGGAAACTTGTGGACAATTTTGTCATGTTGCAGGCTAAACAGCCTAGACTGAGTGCTACTCACCATATTCTCCTTTGTCGTAGTTTGTCGTCAGGTGCATTAATTCGCCCTCTGGTTTAGACGGTGATGTGAAACACGAGATCTGCGAGATATCGATCTTTAGTGGGAGATAGCTACGCACCAACAAACGACCAGCCAATCAGTGCCTTAGAATGGGGGTAGGGTGGCAAAACTAGAGTAGATATGTTTCCGCTCACACACACACAGAACAACACTGACACAGTGAATGCGCTAATGGCCCATAGGCTGAAAGTAGCCGCTTCTGCCTCAACAAAGCGCATTAATCTTAATTAATAAAAGCAATCAGGTTTAGCCCGGAAAATACATGATCGGAAACTACTGACTTCACTAAAAGATGTGAAGTTACACGACAGTTACACTGACAGCCAACCACCGTGCCAAATACGACGACTGACCGGAATGGACACGATTAGATAAGCAGTCTATCACCCGCGCCAATAATGTCCTGCCGCCGTACCCTGATCACGTTAATGCAAGGCACAAAGCTAGCTGTATTGGCATTCCATGCCACTAGAAGCAGCTTACATGTGAACAAATAACCTTTTATGCGTTATAAATGCCTTTATACCATTTGCCAAACAAACCGTAAAGGTGCATCAAGATGATAAGACAAGGACTCACCTCTTGCGTTGACATCGCCACAAAAATCTGGCGTGGCTCCGCTTTTATACAGAGGCTGTTAAGAGGGTGTGGCAGGTCGATGCGCAATGCATGGCGCCACCCATTATGACCTGAAAATCTGTGATTGTAACTAGACAAACTCCACCCATCACCAACAATTTCGCTTGTGCTTCCTAAGGCTGCTCACCTTTGGTGCGAAATATTGACTAATGAGGCTGTTATGAGTGAAAACTAGCGCCCAAATGCAACGAATCGCGTGCAGACACTTTAGTTTTGCTACCTGAAGGCTTAGAACTTCCCCAAAAGGGATGAAAGAGGGTAAAAGAGGGGTTGGAAGCACTCACCCCCTCCACGATAGCCGCTCTGAAGGGAGAAATTGACGAACATGTTCTCCAGCACAAGCACAAGGCAGGCTCGACCGCCGCTCGGCTCTTCCAGGACCTTGAGGTCGGCGGCGTCGAGTGGAGGAAGCGGGTGGAATCGGGAGCACCTGGAAGACGATGGAAGGGCCTGAATGTGGTTACTGGATGCTCCAACTACCTCGGTTGTGAAAGCACGGCATTTGGACCAACATTAGACACACATATTACCTCATGCAAGGGAGTTGTTTGAAGAATTTCGACGATCTAAGCACAAATTCTCGAAAATAATGGGGATTATCACGACTAAACGCTGCTCTAACCACAGACTTCCTTCGTTTAGAAGTGCAAGAAAGGAGATTGCAACAATACTGAGATTTTGAGCGACTTTCAATCTCGCCGTGGTATCATAAATGACCAAAGAACCCCACAAAATAAATAACACGTGAACACAGCTTCGGAAAGCAAGTAAAACCCCGGGATCTACAAGTCAACATTTTAGTGCTTGGAAATTATAAGAGGAATTTTTTTTAGCGATTTGAAAAGTGCAGACTCTTGCCAAATGAAAGTCGAAAAAAACAACGTGGGTGTGTCTCCCGATTTCGAGTAGATAATAAAAAAGGGTTAAAAATTTTCACTATCGCAGAGCACACTAAGCAAAAACACATCAAAGTTGCCGCCTCACCTGTCACCGTAGCGACAGGCGCCAGTTTTCCAAAAGAAACCGCAGAGTTCTTTCGCTTTGGCATCAGCCTTGGAGTAGTCGTAGGTTGGATAGGCGCGGTATTTCAGTGGCGCTTCTGGTCGATGATTAGGGGGCAGGTTATCGGTGGTCTACAATGCAAAAAGAGCGCGATCTAGAACAAACCCCCCTGTCACCTCTAAAGGCAAGTCAAAATCTCCTGAAATAGCATCAACGTGGGCAGAAAACAGCACTTTATAGCATTCCAGGAGATCGCCAAAAAATACAACAGATCCGATATGAGAGGCTTCGCCGAAGCGGTCAGGAGGGACGTGAAATACGATTGGGTGTTTTCTCAGTTAAAGACTACTTGTTTCAGCTAGTTGAACTGATCGATGATGCGAATCGGGACAACCGTCAGCTCCAGATCCCCGTAGCACGAAAGGAGCATTTGTCCTCGTGCGTCAAGTCGCCAAGTCGCTTAAATGTTTGTCGGTGCAATCAGATATCGATTTTTGATACAATTACACAATCGCAAGGAAGTGCAATTATCGTGCTAGAATTAATCGTTGTTGTGTAGGATAGGGAGGCGAAATAAGTGCGTTTTGTGAAACAGAAAACCACCTTTTCAATTCCTTCCCGAAGACGCTGTAGTAGATTGGCCTGAAAGTGACAAGAAGAATTAAGGCGTCTGCATAAAATTATTGGCTGGTTCGAAAACGAATGCAAATGACGAGCTTAAATTATTAGTTTCGTGATCCAAGGTAATGAAAAAAGGCAACGTCCACTAAACCAAACACTAACTAGGCTAAGGTGTTTCATGCCATCTACCTCAACAGAAACCGATGAGCCAAGTTTTTCCCGCATCACCATTTCATCGAGTTACTTTAACCAATGTTGGACGATAATCGATTAATCAGGAGTAACCAATGGCAAGTAAGATCAGGATAAATGCACTGACTAATTTGTTTGAGTAAACGTCTCCTCCATAAAAGTGTCCTTTGGTAACGGACCACATATTTAAAAACTTTAAAATAGAAATGTCCATTAAACCACTCAACCGAATGTAGAAAAGAATCACGATTCAGCGATAGAAAAACAAGTTTGTCGGGGTGATCAGGACATCGCAAAAATCAGCTGATTTTCCAAGGTTCTTGAACGCTGACGCGAATACATGATCTAGACGCAATTTACAACCGAAACCATCGAGGAATTGATTCCTGTGACTCGATTAAAGCCCCAAACGGCAGCGTTTCGGAGTGAATTACATGATAACTTGGAGTTGGCGCAAAACACGTGTCACGCGGTGCCAACACGCGTTCCGACGACATGCTCCAGGCTGCACCATGGCGTCTGCCAATTTGGCAACGCGCCTACAACCAAATATTCACGAGGCATTTTCGAAATCCTTCAAGTGGTATAGGACACATCAATCTTGCATGGTAACTTTGGCAATAAGTCTACATCGCATTTTGAAATTTGAAGGATTGAGAATCGACATGGGATTCACTGATGGACAATGACTGTTCCGGAGTGTTGAAGGAAATCTGCAATGGCACTGTGCTGCCTCGAGGCTCAATGGCATGAATCTTCGAACAACCCATCGTTAATGTACTTCATCCAACGCATTCCACCCCTTGTTGTTAAAACCCCAAGTACTCTTACGACATCATTATGTTCTGTTTCTTCAGTAGCGCAATCTTGTTGGCACAATTCATCAAGTCTACCAATTGCGTCACAA
>UXSR01000965.1:0-13486 GCA_900604375.1 Mesocestoides corti | reverse complement strand
ATACTTTTCTCGCACGCACACACACACTGGGTGACGTCAATGCCATTGGGTGTGTCGAATGCTGGTTGCCAGTAAGGCAGCAATATTTGATGAGCACAAATCTGTCTCCATGTATTCTAACAATAAACCACCTACTCACGCATTTGTTCAAATTAACCCTCTTTCTGCCAGAATGCTATTAGACTGTGTTTCATATTTTTTTCACATGACAATTGAAAACAACCAGCCACAATGGACTCACGCAAAGCATGCTTATTTCATTTCGTTTTGCAATAGAGAACCTAAGTACAATCAAAATGACCATCATTAAATCATGGTTTACGCGCAGTCTGAAAGGTACTTTGTAGACAAAAACAATAAAAGGAAGAAATGGAGAAGAGTTAAATTCATTTAGAAGTGTAAATCATCACTTTGTTGAGCGATATAATGATAAATAAGCTTCTGCGCATGTAGACCAATGACTTCAGTAATGCTGAGGAGAAGAAATTACTCCTACCTTCTTAAATTTAGCGGTGCCAAGGAACGATTTGCAAGATTTGACGGACCAAAATATTCCTCCGGGAATGAATTCAATTAGATAAATTGTGTTGCAACGAAGAGTATCGCAATGTTGATATGCAGGAACACATTGACTCAGAATTGGGTATTCTCAGTCACATGGTGGTTATTTGCTTTATGATTGAGACCTGCGAGCAAACGGTGTATGTGGTGTTATTTTGAGCCTGGTGTGTCAGCACACAAAGAGTCGAACTCTCCATCGCCTTTGCTATTTGCTTAAAAAATGAACACCTAAAGGGCAAAATCCGTTAGAATTAAAGTCATTCGTGGTGTTAAAAACATCCAGGCGTATTGGCGATCTTCAAATATCTGTCTCACAAGCAACCACGATGTCACTCAATGAATGTACTTGATATCACATAGTGTGCGTGTAAAGAAGTAAATGGGTCTGCAGTGAAGAGAATCACTGGGTAATGGGGTTTTTCTCAGGAGCCAACAACTCCATAAATGGCATCATGTGACAGCACTCCGTGGCCTATTCTGCGATATGCGCGCGAGACTGCAGGGTGGCAAGGCAGTTTCTACTCATTCACAACGTTTTTTGATAAATGTTTGCGAAGGTGTTTCTAATCTATGAAATATTGGCCCTTTAGTGTTAAGTAACATGAGTACGCGTGCGTGTTATGCATAAGCCCGTCAATGCCTTTCCTCATTTCATCTTTTCGGTAGAAAAGATTTCAAGTAACGCACTGCGTTTTGGTCAGTTAGTGAATTTGTAAAATGCCTGTAATTTCCATTGCGAATTATTTTCCTCTCAATGGAAACAAAGGCATTCACCACCTCCAGCGTCAAACACGAAATACCCCAAAATACACTGTGAAGATAATCACTGGGCAATGCCGTTTTCCTCAGGAGCCAATAACAGAATAAGTAGCATGATGTGACAGCACTTCATGGCCGTTTGTGCCAGCTGCACACAAAATTGCAGGGTGACAAGACGGTTTTTACTCATTGAAAATATTTCGATAAACGTTTGCGAACCTGTCTGTAATCTCTGAAATTTTTGCAATGGTTCAACCAATGAGATTGCGTGACTGCTTTTACCCAAGTATGTCTTAGCTAGACATGTTTAAATCGTCATTGGTTGTTGTACGTGGACGAATTTACGAGTGCGTACATGGTTGCTATTTTGTAAGCATTCCCTGTTTGAAAAGGCTTTTGACGGTTATTTGTTTTGGCGATGCACCTTCTGCAAATTTCGGTGGATGCTTTCTTCATGCAAAGCTGTCTTACGAAATGCGTTTGACTTCTTGTCATCCTATTACGCTAGATTATCTCAATTTGACTCTTGTCCACAGTTAGTGCCTCGTCCAATGTTACCAGTTAATGACACTTTGTTATATTTATTAAAAGAACGATAGGTAAAGTAGTAAGAACAACAATTTGTAAAGTGTTGCACAATTCACTTGTGAGTAAACAAAAGATATTTGTCAAAACACAGTTATTTCACCAAACCTTTTATTATTGCGGAGAAAATTGACGCATGAAGAATAATCTATGTATCACTAATTGAAAGACGAGTTTGTCATTAATCAGGTGAATTAAAGACCACCATGTTCGGGATTACTTGGGATTACAAAATCTGACGTAAACTCAAGAGCAGAACGCCAAGTATTGTGACGGTACTAGAGGCAGTCTTTGCTGACGGAGACGTTGATGGTGTCGTGAATAAAGGCTCATCTGAGAACAGCGTCGTATCATCAGACGTTGGGAGATCAGTAGGCGGAATCACTCTGCACTGTTTCTTGTAACACTCGTATCCGTCAGGACACTTATCGCAACTTGTTCCATTTGTATACGGCCTATCAATTACTTTGGGCACGCTAAAAGAATGAAATTGCTGATTCGCAAATTAGTGCAGAAATTAAATTTTACTGAGTGGACAAGAGAAACACTTATTGATAACATAAAGTGACTATGGCCTAAGTAAGCATTTTTGACATTAGACATGAATCGACTCACCCTGGTTTAAAAAGGCACCCAAACACGTAGCTTGTATAGTTGCCTGAATCACGACTGCAATTTTGCATTGCGCATCCAAATTCCGTTGTGTTTGCATAAATGAGCTGTGAAATAGCAATAAGGTAGTAGTTGAAAATTAAAATGTATGGAACACAAGTGACAAGATGTGAGCATCAAAATGTAACCCTATTCAGTATGTGCGTTATCAATTCGTGAATAGGCATCACAAGTGGCTGTGCACTCTAATGGCTCGTTTATCAGTTCTTAATTTTCCTCGTCTATTTCCGCACTTCGCAGCAATATGCACAAGCTACGATGAAGTTGCCACCAAGGCACTATGGAGAGTGCAGCACAGAATAGCGCATTGTATCTTTTTTGTGATTTATTTACGCAATTTTAATTGTAGAAATCGTTTTCCTGGAAGCGATTTGGTTCGTGCAGCATGCAATTTTAATACAACTGACGCAGCTACATATCCTGAGACTACGAATAATTTCGTGTTTTAGCAAGGGCCAAGGGAGGAATTACGTCGTACTGACGTAAGACAAATACCTGCATGATTTTATCAGTTCGTATCAATTATGCACCATTAGGCGCGTTTAGTATATCGCAAGCAAGCTTCATTGGCTTTAATTAGCCAGATCACTGCACCTGGTTCTACCCAGTAGAATCATTTATTGAATAAGAAATAAAGATAATCAACGTACCTTCTTATATTCCTCACATGGGCCCGAACAATTGTTGGTTTCATAATTGTAATATTGTTTATCGCGGAGATAGAAAAATAATTTTTCTGCATAGGAGGGCGTCAAATGAATATGTTCGGTCAAAATCATGCCAGTGCCTTGATATGCTATGTCGGCAGTAGCATTAGGCAGCTCAACTTCACAGCGGTTCGCCCAATTGAACATCATGGTTTCTAATTCAAACGAATAGTTCTAAAAGAAAAGAAGACGCTGTTGTGTGAAATGCAAAAATAAGTATGTCAAGAAACGTTGCAAAGACACTGCAACGCATGTAACAAAAGATGAGTGTTAGTGTAAAAGGGATGAATCATTTTGCAGAAATGCTACTTCAAGTCGGACTGGTGTTTTACTATGACCAGCAAGTTTGGGAAACACGCATTTTCTCGTCATGTTTGTGCGTGACATGTTCTCCTTACTATTTGAGATGATGCTTACCAGTCAGATGATCAGGAAAGCACGTTCTGCTTCTTTTAGTACTTCTGAGTTATCTCATTTTACTAGATTATTCAATAATTCTAACCTGTTAATTAATTAGGATGCATAGTGATTGAAACCTTTTAAATGACTACGGGACCTACAAATAACTAGAACTCGCACGTTCAATTTAGTCTGTTTCGCGTAAATAGCCGACGTATAGCTGATGCACATACCATGAGCATCATGTCACTGGCAGGAGGCTTGACGTATTCGCGCACATTTGCGAGTATACTCGTTAGGTCTTCGCGTTCTTGCTGGGTCGGGAATTGCGCCCTCACAATCCAAAGCAAAGCCACAAGCACACAAATCGTCTTCATAATTTCTGCGCAATTCATAAGGAAAGACAAAATCGCAACTTAGACAGACGTGAAATGTGGTGGTGATGAACTGTCTGACAGAGTGCGCCTTTTTCGCGTACGTTGCTGCCATTTATAGTTTACTGAAATTAAGCGTAGGTGGTGAGACCGCATTAAATGAAATTGACTTACCCGTCACCACCTTCTCGATGCACATTCAACTGTGACGTGCAAAATCTTGGCAGGAAGTAATCACAGCATTACGCATTTCCCATTTTGATATATTCATGTTTGCGCCGATGTGCTCGTGGGCCAAACTGTGCTAGTGACAATGTCTGTGCCCGCATATTTAGTCTTGTTCAAAGTATCTAAGTGTGTATTATCGTGTCATATCGTATATGATGGATACAGTTGGCAGTCAGCTAAACATGCAATGACTTCATTAAATTGCGCATGCACAACCGTCTGATTTCGTGTAGAAACGCAATGGTCAGCCAACGTCAGTCAGTAGGAGGAATTAGCTCTAAAATATTATTTTCTGAAAAACGACAAGGCCTTCGGTTTAAAGAAAGCGCAAAGTAACATTTAACCACATAATGCCCTATTTCAAGTAACCTAAATGGAATAGCATCAGATTTCAGATGGTTACAGCGCTAAGATGACAAATAATGTTTACGCTCGTTCACTCGATCACAATTTTTGGTCGTAAATTAAGTCAGCAGATGTGTTGATGGAGATAGTTATTGACGATGTTACACTCCCATTTGATATCGCCCAGATGAGTAAATCAAAAAGGCCTAGATTTTAAATATCTGTTCATGTGAGTGTTGCAGGCGCAGAAGCCTTCTTGAAATCAATGATGTGGAGATGCTTAATCTTAATTTTGCCTTTCAAACAAAATCGCTATTTTCGTATCAACTGGTAGACGCTGCGCTTCAACGTCTTAAAAGTGTGGATGAACGATCACTGCTGTCACTCTTGGTCCACGCAGATCCTTCATCTACCTACCTAAACTGTGTTTTGTAGCACTTTATTGAACAACTTAATTGTTAGTCGAGACAATTCGAAAAGCAAAAATTCCTCCCGTAATGAGGTCTTTGTCAACAACACCTTTTACAGAAACATCCGTGAGACCAGATTATACAGCGTCTGAATTCATGATTTCTCGCCACATCGTGATTTCCTCAACTGATTTGAACTTCAACATTTACGCTGATATTGGCTTGAACACAGTCATGATATTCCGTTACCTCATGTAAATGGTAACATGGTCCTCATTCCAATGCTCCCTCACGCTATTCGGCGCAAACTAATCTCCACAACAGAATGTGTTTAGTATGTCTTCTGTAGTTGTGACTGAATCTATCTTTTAATGAGACCTGAATCCTGCCAAATGCAAACAAGAACAGCAGACTAACATCAGATGCCTCAAATAAATCCGAGGGAAGTGAATCATGAAATGTGGCACGACACGTCGTTGAGTGTAGACGATTGTCGAAATGAGGTAATCGAACATACTAGACTGAATCGGCAGCACACTAGAGCGTTCCTAAAATCTTAACCAAAATGTGATAGCTTACAAAATTGGAAAAAGGGAACCATCACATTTGTACGCCATGCATCAGATTAACTGCGTTAGTATCAGGAATAGTTTTTACTTGAGAACAACATTGGCTGTTGTGATCGTTGTCTCGAATCGTTTAAAAATTTGGAATAATAATGACCTTTCACTTAAAAAGAATGAGAACATTAATCGTCCAGCTGATACTTCGAACCAATTAGTGACAGTGTCACGCTATGGAGGTTTTCCTTGAACTATAAACATGAGGCGCAGAAAAATTATTTACAAATTCACGGTCTTCTGAATTGACGATTAAATTAATTCAAGTCGAACAACTTTAATTACTGCTACCACACCTAACAATGCAGATTTGTGTCCGTTGAAAGAACGATCTCGTAATCGGACCACAGCATGCATCAATGCTGTTTTAACTAAAAGACCGAAGTGGTTGTAAATCCATGTCGAAAATACACAGGTTGCCGCTATCTAGACCTCGGTCGTGTGTCTTTACATTTAATAATATTCTGTTAATTAGCCAATAATGCCGGTGGAAATACATTAATTCGAGTCCATCAACCATAGTTCAAAATGAGCATGTGGTTTTTTACATCTGCTAAATTAGCCATGTTTGCAGATTTATATCCAAAATGCGTAAGTAGAATTTACTTTATAAATATTAGTGGCTAAAGAGTTAGCCATGAACTTGTGTGCAGGTTGGAAACGATGGATGGATAATTTTTTGCTAAAACATGAATCACTTTTCTAAACTATAGTCATGCCCAGGACAAAGAACACACATAGCCGCTATGGTCAACGGCCATAATTTTTATTTAAAAACTATTTCAGAATACAAATCTTGCTGACATGTGTGCAGTCAATGGCATTCCTACCGAACACATAAGCGACTTCAGCTACATGCCATGGGTGCCTTTAAAGTGGTAGCATTTTTCAGTAGCATACTTGTAAGAAAAACTGCTCTACAAGGCAGTTTCCACCAGTGCAAATACCTATTCAATCATCAGATGCTACGCGAGGCTAATTAAATAAGTTGAGTTAAATCGTGAGTTTTAGTGTGGCAGAACTATGAAGGACTCAAATCTGCCCTAACGGTTTTGCATATGCCAACGAGGTTCTTTATGTTCTGGTAGGCTTTTCTGACACTCAACGCTATCTCACACATTTTCTTCTCCATGATTCTCAGTAAAGTAGTTAACCAAATTGCATTTTATGGAATTCAACAAATGCAATTTTGGTTGATCCACACATTCTAACCCCACTGATTAATTTCTACGATTCCTAATTAGGCTGTATATATCCATATATGTACTCAAAACATCCACCTCATCAAATCATTAATTATAAACAGATTCGAGCTTTGAATGTGCAGATACGTTTCAATTTACCTGCCACATGACAAAATTTGGCAAAACTAACACATCAAAAGGAATCAGCCGTTTATGGAGTCAGTTAGGAGAAATGTGGGCCAATGAAGAGCATCAGAGTGTGCATATGACAAAGCAAATTGACTTAGATGTTGGTGCTATTTTTACCGAATCTGTGTAATAATGACTTTTGTGGGTGTGGCAATTAAGATTGCTGGATGTACGTTGGCGCCAACTCGCATTAAGGTCTAATCGTGTGATAAATTTCATGCTTCATTAAAATCCACACTTCGAGTTATGCATGACACACATTGTCATCTGCAACGACTAGCAGTTTTCATCATGCAGTGCTTCGTTTCCTGTTGGGACTATCGGTGCAAGGTTTATGCCTGCCACTGTTAATTTCTCCTTTGAGTGCGAAACCCAATCTCTATCAACTAACTTGCAATTTTCTCCCTTTTAACCACTCTAACGTGCCTGGTTTACAAGATTGTGCGAACACAGTAGCTGCTACAATGTGGTTTCAGCCGTGTGTAGCATTTGAAAGTTGGCTGCATTATAGACGCTCTTCATTTAGTGGCATGACCACAAGGTGTTGCGATTTATTCTGTTGCCAGCAGCAGCAAGCCTGAGTGACCATGATTTTTTTGGTTCAAGTGAATGCACTAAACGCAACTGTGTTCATGCATGGATCGATGATTAACCCATCGTAAATATAAACCCAATTTTCCATAGCCCACGACAGTTACGATAGCCCTATGAACAAATCGTTTAGGCTACACGCCATCTACATTTCTAGCCTTGTTTTGTTAGTCCCTCTCGGTGAATATCGCCGGTGCTGGTGTACTACTGTATCTGCATTAGTGCCTCCTACAATGCAGATAGCGCAACCAAAAGGTGGATACACCATGATATAACAGGGTCTAACAATGTACTATCATTGACTAATTGCATCATAGTCATGCGAGAAGCTCAAAACAGTTGTTCCAACACGCGCCGCCAAATTGATTTTAGGAAAAACCTACCACCTCAAAGGTTTCAAAGACCTCCAATAACAGCCACATCTCATGGAGCAGATCTCCACCGGCAACTGGAACACACATTGGAACGGTTCGTGGCATGACTCCATGCTGGTTCAGCGGGGGAATCGCATTGATAACATCTTTAAAGCGAATTACCTAGCTTTCAGAAACCCTCACTTTCCAGCTGACCCACACACACACCCTCTCAGGAACCCCCTCTCTCTAGCTGACACACCGTTTACATTCTACTCGTCGACAGCCACATCGAGAAGTTCACTAACAAACAGGAATTGAACTTGGCCATTTAATCTCAGTATACATACGAAATTTTTAAAATTCCGCCAATAAGTCCATCAGTGCACACAATGTGGCGTCACAGGTAATTAATATTGATATGAAATAAAAAAGGCCTCCGTTTTCAATGAGCGTCGAAAATGCATCGGATGAAAATAATATTAGGTGAATTTATTCTATGAGATAAAGAGTAAGCCCAAAACTTAGGTACGAGCATAACTCTGGTGAATGAACTGTCATTGTTTAATAACTTAATGCTCTAGTCCGTACCCCAATTGTACACGGTAAACAAATGACTTGGGCACTAGGGGTAACGGTGGCAATTAATTATTAAGGCATAGATGTACAGCATATCCTGTGTACACGATCACAACCACTCTCCGTTGTTACCAAAATATGGCATGAGATATGGTAGCAAGATGGGTTATTGAAGTATTTGGATGGCTAATGATACACGGTGTTAAAAAGTGGCACTAGTCACTACATATTCTTCCTGCACAGACACACTGCTGACACTCAGTCCTATTCGATGACTGCATTTGCGATTGGCAGTGAGGCATAAATTGATTAGGGCGTGTCCGCCTCCATGTTTTCCATATGCCAAGGAAGTTCTAGACGTTTCCGTAGTTTAATTGGCATCTTACTGACGCACAAAGTCTTCATACGAATGCTTGTCACACGTCCAGTGGAACAGAAAGCAGCCAAATGCATTAATATTTTCACACCTCGTTGCAACTTCTACTTATTTTGCATGCACGCCGACTGACACTTTGCGGGATGGATCAAATACTAGTCAGTGGTAGACGTGTCCTCGACAGCTAAAAAGGCGCTAAAGGAGGGCAGTCTGACTGAAACAGACAATTGCGAGAGTGCCAAATTTCAATTCAACTCTATTTCTTTTCAAACCTGCATAGCACGACGTGGTCTAAAAGCGATTCATTGTCTGACGAAGATGGATGAGTTAAGGAAGTAACACTACTTGATGAGTGTTGTAGTGAGCACATGATCAAAATGGCAGCAGGGCTGTAACCCAGCAAATAAAACCTCAGTGGAGACACCTCATAACTCACTGTGTTAATTTACTTGCAATGAAAAAATTTAACATCTCCAACAGCACGTATCGACGTGCTGTTAGAGCAAGCGATGGCGTAAAGATAAGGGGAAGATGAAGTAGCTCTCTACTGCTGAGTCTATAAACTCAACTGACCTCAGCAATCCCAGTTAGTAACCGAGGACAAGTGAGAACGTGTACGCACACGGTGCCTTAAGCCACACGACTGAATCACCATTGTGGTGTTGTGAGCAAACATGCCTAAAGGAGCTTGCACAGGTGGAAGTCAGGTGTTGAGAATCAAAGAGTGTGACAGATGTTGAAGAGCCTGGTGTGACTAGAGGAACATTTCAATTGGATACACTTGATGGCAGTGTCAAACGTGAGCGGCGTGTATCGAATTGGTTGTAGCATAAATCAATACTTGATCTCGTGGAAGACAATTTCAGTTGTTTCGTAAACGCACATCCAGAGAGGAGATGCTGCAAATGGCTAGGACACAAGCGTTTGTCAAATTATTACTCTGATTTTGTAGCACTATTGTTCTGTTGCGCGTAATTATCTCAATTCATCACCCATCCCCAATCAGTGCCTTGTCACTTCTCATCAGTCAATAGCTTGCTTGTTTATTACAATTTGTTGTAGGCGTTGTGCTTTTCTTCTTTGATCAACCAAAGTGCGTTGTTTCTGAATACATCAGCTGCAAAATAGCAATGCAGACAGTTGAATAGTAACAAAGTTAAAACACAAATGACGTGACAAATGTATCCAAATATAACAAACCTTTATTCTGTTTTATGCACCTTTTGTGATAAAATATTGCTATAAATACCAGCACCTTGTGAAATGGTCAATATCCTGATCTCTAGACTGCAGCGTTCGTAAATATTGCGGCGTCCTATACTGCAGTGCAAACAAGTTCAGGAAGTCAACAGAGGTCTTGGCCATGCCAAAACAAGGTTTCATTAAAATATCTGGTCTAGCTGCACATCAATGCGCCCAACCCTGTACGGTGCGTGTGCATACTGAAAGAGCATGATTTAGTGCCTGTAATTCTCGACTATTTCAACATTTTGCAACATCATCCAAAAGCCACGGTGAGGTTGAGGATGCAATGAATATCTGCCAATGGATTGTGCGATATTGTAGAATCTGCAGGCCACAACAGAGAGTGTGGCAAAGACTACCGCGTTGTACCTTTTTGTGTTTTATGCAGGATCATTGCATTGGGAAGCTCCGACTTGGAAGCAAATTGGCTGTTGCGACCTACAGTGTTAATGCAACTCCTGCAGCTATATATCCTGACTCCATGAAGTATTATTATTTTTAACCCGGTATATGGTGGGAATCACGTCGTCCTCGTTAGTTAAACAAATGCTTGCGCATTTTGACCAGTTTGCGAAAATTAACCCGAGTGAAGCCAGTTAGCCTTTACTAAATGTAAGCACACAAATTGAAATATCACCGTCGATTTTCTCAAAATTGGCACCTAATAAATCATTTCGTTTTCACGCAATCAGCGCCATCCACAAGGAATAAAAATGAGGCAACGATTTTCTAATCATAAAATATGCAGAATTTTCAAATACCACACGAAGCATCACCAAGAGTGTTCGAGGTCCATCAGGTGCAGTGCGTTTGCAACCAAACAATGCAAAAATTCAGGAATTAATCACGTTGGCTAGTTAGGTGAGTTAGCGTTCGAAGTTGCTTTCTGTACTCAAAGATGTGAGGCAATAATTCAGGCAAAGTCGCTGCAACACTGTCCAGTGGTCGCGCATAGTTGTTGAAAAAATGCCTCGATTTTGCTTATACGCAAACGCCCGTGAAGAATTTAGCATCGAGACACACCGTGACGAATGCTGCGCCGGTTTTATACGTTTTTCGCCAGCTTAACAACGTCCTACTTATAATTTTTATCAAACATCATTCACTTCGTACCGATTTAGCATGTGAAATCATTTGTTTTGACATAGAAGCATGCCGGTTTTTGGTCTGTTTTATCCAAGCACGGACAAAGATGAGAGAGCTTTCCCAAAATTTTTGATAAAGTCAACACGACGTGAAGACCACAATTTCGTTTACAAAGTAAACAAGGCATTGAACAGATTCAATCATGGTTGACACAATTGAAAGACACGACCTTTTCGAATTTAAGTTAACACAATCACTGCGTCGAGTAAGTGAGCAGTTAAACATGCTAGACATCAATCGTCGCAACTCACCGCCACAGATTTAGGACACTGACTTCACCAAACAATGCCTATGCAAGTCCGAATAGTGTGAACACTTCACCTAACCACAACAAAATCTAACTAACACATAAATGGCTACTACGCATATACAACAAGTACCACACCAATATACCAATGCGACTCATCGGGTTGTAAAAGGTGAGAGCCAGCTGGTTGGGTTTACACGGGAGAGTGTTCTTGGGAGTTAGCTGTTCCGTGTCACTGTTGTCATTCTTGATCTAAGCAGACCAGTTTACGTGGTAAAGAAAGTCAACGGTTCCATCATTTATCACAGCTCATCCATTGTCACGTGCCATCACTAAACTTCGTTGAGTAAAACAATCCTAGAATATCAATTCAGCGTAAAATCCTTGCCTCTCCAATAGCCGTCAACAGGGAGTGTAAAAATGCCTAGCTGCACTTCCTAGCAAACTGCCCAATCATTTGTATTTACTACTTTATTTTGCAGTTGCAGCTTTCAAGTCGTGAAAATCTTGGTTAATTTGTCGAATGGAGTATCGAAACTGATCAAGGCAGGATTCTACTGACAAGGAAAGCAAGCAGTCGACAGCATGAATGCACGTTGTATGTACTTGGAGACAACAGTGGTTGTAGGGTCAACACGGATCACAGTCGCAGTGCAAGAAACTCTTCCCTGGAGTCTTAACGAGTGATCTCAGTTTGCTAGCGCGTTTGGCGGTATACGTGCCTCGTTAAGTGATAGTAATGCCAGTGCAACATGAACATGAGGTATTGTGGTTTACAAAATTACATTTTGTTTAAAAATGCACTAAGCACATGAAAGCCTCTCCTCCAAATTAAAATCAAATTCACCATCTAAAGATATAATCAGACAAAAAATTGGATGGGATAACGATTTGACAGGTAGCTTATGGTTGACGATTAAAGTCTTGCGTTTGCACATTCTGTTTTAAGAAAACTCACTCAGAAGTGACCAGATTGAGGAGCAAGGTCAGGTGCGTGATACTGCTTGTCATGCCGTCAATTGAGGGCTTGCTGACAGGAGTGGTCTGTGTGGAATGAGACTCAGGTTGATCTGCCGGCATCAGCGCCAAGCACAATGCGCAATCAGGTGTGGCCACTTGTGTTTGGCAGGGGTAGCCTCGAGTGCAGCGATTTCTAGTGTGCAGACGTATTGACGTAAGAATCACGGTTAATCTTTTGTGATTACATGGGTAGACGAAGTATTTTAGGAATGCTTAGAGGGAGAAACTATTCCGACCTCCGAAAATCTTAAGAGCGTTCTGTATTGACTTAACACATTTTTTAAATTAAGCCGTGACAAGAGGCACTTCGTAATATATGATAGAATGAAATCGTCCGCTGGCAATGAAATCAATTAGAAAAACGGTGTTGCAACGTCATATTCACGGACACATTGACGCAGAAGTGGGTTCTCTCAATCACGCAGCGGCTGTTTGCTTTTTGACATCCATCTGTGTAGGTATTGCTATTCTGAGCATGAAATGCTTATCGTTGTGAACAGTCATTTATTTCCTTTAAATGGCATGTTTTATTACGGGAAAAGTCCATTTCAATACCTTATACACTGACGACGTGTTCGTTCCCACGGCGCTGGTGCGTGTGACGGTGCAGCTTGAGTGTGGACAACGCTGGTCTGGTGTACATGCGTTAGTCGACATAATATTACCTGAAGAGTTACGAGCAACAGAATGTCTCGATATCTTGGAAGCAATATCAGAAACAGCCACACTTGCATAATCACATGAAGACGTTTAAGACGTTCTAGTGTAAAAAGCACACTGAAATACCATTTGCAAAGCATTTTCGACTACTCACAAGCTTGACGTTGTGCAGTAACAATGAAGAATGATTGGGTGATAATCATGACAGACACTGCTGTATTTCATTTTAAAACCTA
>UXSR01000964.1:0-13500 GCA_900604375.1 Mesocestoides corti | reverse complement strand
GTGTCGAACTGGATATTTCTTTTTCAACACTGGATATCAACAACAGTGCAAGGAACCAAGCCAGAAGCTGGGGACAGCTTAACTCCTAAGGGGGAGGCAGTGTGGCGTCGGATTAGGGCGCAGACATATTGGACCACCTGGCCTCAGCCAATCCTGTGTCTCTCTGCGATCCAATGGCATGCGGGAAAGGAAGGCAGCCAACCAGAGAAGGACACGACTGACGAGCAGTATATAACGAGCGGCGTGGACAGCGTGGTGGACTCGGATGGGAGGCGCCTGACGCGTGGCTCTGGCTTCTGATTGGTCAATAAAGCCTGTTCTGTTGTACTGGTCTTTTACCTATTAGGGCTCGGGTATTCTACAGTGGCGTCGGATCAGGGCGCAGACATGTTGGACCACCTGGCCGGAGCCAATCCCGTGTCTCTATGCGTTCCAATGGCATGCGAGGAAGATATGCAGCCAACCAGAGACAGACACGTAAGAGAAACGACATATAGTGCGTGGCCAGCCAGCGTGGCGGACACACATGGGTGACACCTGACGTATGGTTCCGTTTTGATGTGATTTGTCAATAAAGCCTTGTCTGCTGTACCTGTCGTCTTCACACAATGGCCCGAGTATGCCACACATGTAATGCTGCTAACATCTATCATTAGAGGCAATTGTCGAAATACAGAAGACTCTCATGGCGGACCCTGACCTGAACTGCAGCATCCAATTCTCCATGTGGGCTCAACCACGCCAAGTTCCACAATGGCGATAACAAGCGAATAGGTTCCGAGGGCCGCGACTTAGAGTACCCGGCGGACCGTCGACGAATAAACCTTATGATGCTGAAAGTTCCGATAAGCCTCCATGAGAGTCAATTCCATGTCCAGACATTGATGCGTCATGTGCTCGTACCGCACCCTTCATATATATAGATGTATACTATATCTTAATGTATTTCCTTGTTTATAAGGGTGCCCGATGCTCTTTAGTCAACCCAAGGCGGTTTGACTCAGAAGGCGTTCGAATAATACTGTGTGATATCATCAGTTGGTGTTAAGGCTGCGAACCCTACTGTGATGCCTGTTAGAGGGTGTGTTGACATCTTACTAGCTATATCGGGTAGTCTTTACCAGAATATCTTAAATTTATGCTAGGATATGACATACAACGGACTATTGCATCAGACTTCCTCAACAGGTACGCGGGCGAATAAAGTCGACCACAGCGTTTCTTGCACCCAGAGCCTCATGAAGCACCGGTAGTGTACGAACAGAGTAACGGTATTATGGCCACGATTACAGCACTGGCACATACGACCCCAGAGGGGCTAGGCCGACTTGTAAGCACACAATCTGACAGCGAGGTGCTAGACCTTACTCAGCATCTTAAGTTGGTCCGAGAATATGCAGAAGCTTAAGCGTGTTAGCCTGCATGAAATTCACACGACAGACGCAAGCCCTATTCGACAACGTCCTTGATTGATATCTGTGGTGTATCAGCAGGCGGTTGAGAAAGCCATCGCAGATATGCTACAGAATAAAATCAGCAAACCGCAGCATCACCTATCGTTGTCGTCAAAAAGAAGTACGGTCCCACTAGATTATGTGTAGACTACGGGAAACGAAATGAAGTCACAGTAAAAGATAGCTTTCCCATTGTACGAATGGACGTCACGCTAGATGCCTTAGGCGGGTCAACATCGTTCTCTACTTTGGATCTTAAGTCGGGTTACTGGCGCGTCGCGATCAATTTAATCGATCGAGAGAAAACGGCGTTCATTATTCCGTCAGAGTTATAGGAATTCGAAACTAAGCTATTTGGATTATCTAACGCTCAGACAACGTTTCTGTGATTAATGAACTCCGTCTTCCCTTGTCTAATGCTACAAGAATGCTTGGTTTGTGTGGATAACGTGATCGTCTGTGCAAATATATCAGGAAACAAGTTAAGCCAATGAGCAATATCTTTGAATGACTTCAGATTGCGGAAGTTAAACTACACTTTGAGAAATGTGTTCCAGTACTTGCCTTTCTTAAACGTGAGAAATGATCAAATTCCGCTCATGTTTAACATGAACGCGTCAGAGAGACTGATTGGAGTAGTACCTTCGCAGGTTTAACCCGATTGTTCAGAACACCCTATAGCATTTGGTAGCAGAGACGTTTTAAAGACAGACAGCAATTTTAGCACTACTAAACAGAAAATGCTGGCCCTAAAGTTTTTCTTAAAGTACTATAGGCACTTTTTCTTAGGTAATGAGATGGTTGTACGCACGGATCATCAAGCTCAAAAGTGATTGCGTTACTTTAAGGGACCTTTGGGCTTTATTGCGAGGTGACATTAGGTACTGAGCTAGTTTAACTATAAAAATGAGTATTGCTCTTAGAAGAAGCACGAGAATGCAGATGCATTGTCTAGGATTCCGGAGCATAAGACAGACTTAGCTACAATTTCCAAGGAGAAAACATTAGTTGAGAATTGGGAAACGGCTCAATCGGAAGATCCGTACATAAGTCTCATGTACAAGAGGCAGCACACTGGCCCTCCTAAGCCACCCGACAAAGATATGGTGGAAGTAGGCAGGAAGCGCAAGCCCTTTGGTCTGCATAGAATAATCGTAGTTTCAAGGATTGTATCATACTGTAAGTTTGGACCATGGTATTTTTTCCGAGTGATAGTACCACGGGCCGCTGTGGAGCAAATTTTTAACGAAATACATGTTAGTTTGTGCTATCTGGGATCAGCAAAAGTGGAGCAAGCTGCTCGTAGTCGATACTGGTATTCATCCATGCGTGACGATATAAATGATATTTGCGAGAGTTGTCACTGCTGTGATGAGGTCATGTATCCACTCCAACTCATAACACTGGGTTTCTTAAATGGATTTATTGTCTTAGATTTCATGGAACCCCTTCCCAGTACGGCTAGTTGTAACCGGTACATTTTAGTTATGGTTAACTAAAAGGACAAACGTTGTACCCATCCGCAAGGCAGACCCTGTGTCTGTAGCAAAAGTATTCATGGCGGGATTGGTTGCTGATCATGGGGTACTCTACCACATTCACACAGATAGAGGTAGTCAGTTCTAAAGTTTGTTGCTTTTGGTGTTGGGTGATTTGTAGGGCATTCACAGAAGCCGTGCTACAACATATCTTCTTTTAGAGAATGGGCAAGCTGAACTGACAAAGAGGACGCTAATTATAATAACAAACATGTTATCAAGTTGTTATTATAATAGGAAGGTTGTTTAAAGAAGATTTAAATAAAATTTACAGCATTCTAACGGGAATTAATTTAATAAATTCGCAATGTGGATTCTTGCGGTGGAATTCAATTAAATTCGAAATACCCAGAACGATATTTCGTGCACAAATAGCGTAATTTTTGTGTTACATTTTATTATTACTTAAAAAACATCTTTAATTTTGCCTTAGGATGTAATATTGATGATGTTTTTTTGCATTTTTAATCTCACTCACTAAATAAAACACTTTTGTATCACCGCGTTACTCCCCGCGTAAATTGTCGTGAAACGTGTTTGTTGTTACTCGTCAACGTCCGACATGTCCTGGCTTTTTGGCTATTCAAGACCTCAACCCCCTGATATTTCTGGTGGAAGCGAAGGTCCAAATCCACCGCCGCCACCCCCAGACAAAAAAAATCCCAAACAGCTTGAAGAGGCACTCTCTGCGTTTAGCTTCGACTCAGCGGCCCTGGAAAGAGCTGCTAAAGCTGCTCGTGAACTGGAAGCATCCAGTAAATGCGATTATTTTATTTTTTGTGGTAGAAAATGCAAAGGAGGCTTTTGAACTATCACGAATGCAGGAACGTACAAAGCAGCTTGAGTATCAGGCCAAATTGAAGGAATATGAAGCTAGCATTGAGCAGTTGAAAATTCGCCAGATTCAGGTCCAACAGGAAGAACGGAGAAAAACGTTAGAAGAGGAGGCCAGAATCCAGAAACACCGTGTTGATTATCAGGATATGCTTGCAAGGAAACGGCAGGAAGATCAAATGGCCCAGCAAGTAACGTTTGTCATTTGAGTGCTTTTGTTAGGCTCGCATGCATGAAGAAACACTTAGAAAGCAAGAGGAATCTGTCCAAAAGCAGGAAGCAATGAGGCGACGTATGTTAATTTTTTTTCTTACATGAAACTAGAAACAATCGAATACGAAGCACAATTGCGTCACCAAAATGAACTTAAGCAAATAGAGGCACGACTTCGTGGAGAGGCTCAAGTGGAGCGCGAAAATCGCGAAATAAGACTAGAAAGATCTCGCGTTGAAGCCAGAGAACATCGCGAGACCATATTACAATCGATACAAACAGTGGGTTCTGTTATGGGAGCCGGTTTGGATGCCTTCCTGAAAGATCGGAATAAGGTCATTACCTCCGTTGGAGCAGTTACCATATTAGCTGGTGGTGTTTATGGTGCCAAATTCGGTATTGGCACTGTAGCCCGACTTATCGAAACCCGGATCGGAAAGCCTTCTCTTGTTCGTGAAACATCACGATTTAATACCGTGGATCTTATTCGCAATCCCTGGCAGGTATTCTCCGGTTTCGCATTATTGTCGTGTGTTGTAGGCCCTCAAGAGAATGTTTGCTCGTCCAAGCGATCCTTTGAAAAACGTTATACTCGAGGTTAGTTCTTACAATTCTCTCAACCAACGCCTATGCGTTATTATATGGTGGTTCGACTGCACTTTTTTAGCCCAAACTCGAAGCTCAGCTACGGGAGATAGCGGTAGCTACCCGCCACACGAAGGCGAATAAAGGTTTTTACCGTAACGTTCTCATGGCTGGTCCACCAGGCACAGGAAAGACCATGTTTGCAAAGGTTTGCGGGAATTTCTTTATCACGTAAACTTGTAGGGCTTGGCGACTCATTCTGGTTTGGACTACGCTATCATGACGGGTGGTGATATTGCCCCTATGGGTAGTGAGGGTGTTACAGCGATTCACAAAGTATTCAACTGGGCAAAGACCAGCCGCAGAGGGTGAGCCTCTTCAAATTTTCCATCGTACTAACCGGCTGTTAGCTTATAGATTGTTAGATGTCGCTAATTTAGTTTTATTTCCCAGCATCTATTGTACGAACAGATACCTTCTACAACTCCATTACTCTTCTTGTATCGACAAAGTTGCAATATTTATCGTTGTTACTAAGGTTCCTCTTTTGCACTGAAGTAGTTCTGAATCTGTTGGATTGTCCGGAATTTTAGCTAGCAATTCGGCCTTATGTTAAATCAGTAATGCGTCTGGTTGAGAAGGGTGGTTTGCGTACTGAAATCATGCTTTACATATTAGTGGTAGGATCAATTGCTAACTCTAGAATTTATTTGATAGCTTTCTTTTCTTCCCTGATGTAAGGAAATTGTTTATTTTTCGATTTTCAATTCCCACCATATACTCGACTCACTTGTGTGATGTGGTTTTTACCTGTAGAGTTTTGTTGTTTGTTGATGAGGCTGACGCCTTTCTTCGAAAACGAGAGCAGGAACGAATATCCGAAGGCATGCGTGCAACTCTGAACGCCTTCCTATACCGAACGGGAGAGCAATCGCAAAAGTAAGTTTTTTTACCCTCGCACACTCGTACCCTTATGCTTTGCATTTGTGCTCTTGTTCCACCGTTTTGTTTGCTTTGGTTTTGGAAGCGATATAATGTTTCCTTGTATAATTCAGCGTTAATGCTGTTTTAGATTTTTCTTTTTGTTACCGTATCACTTGGTAACTATTGAAACATTACTCTGTGTCTGCCACGTCAATTTTACCGTCCAAAAATACACTACCTCTTTACCTGCGATCTCTCGAAGATACTAGTGCTCAAAACACTAAGTTACATCTTGTCCATACTTTCCTCTGACTGTTTAACAGACACCCATTCACACGTAGTCGATTCACGTCGGTATCTCTAATCTTGCTAATGTTTTCATCGACATTAATGCACGCGTGTTGTTCCTTTTTTATGTTGAGCACTTTTAAACATCCCTTTACGTGTCTTTCCTGGTTCGTGGGCGGGGCTACATGACGTACCGTAGTTGGAAGCGTTTCTGGAAAACATATGTACTGCTGCTTATAGATAAGTCAGGCGAATGTAGGCAAGTGCCACCTTAATTACCTTTTGGTCAAAGTTCTTGACTATGTAATTATTCATTGATAAGGCTCATCAGAGTGGAGTTTAAACTAATGCTAGCCGGAATGTTGGCCAGCTCTTTGTCTTCTCAATTTTTCCTTTTAAGCGTTTTATCTAAGTGAAATGGTATGTTGTGTGTAACTATAATTCGCTTACCAAAATCGGGGGAAATGTAATGTGGCTCTACTTCTTTTTTTGTTTACCCAGATTCATGCTTGTCTTGGCAAGCAACCAACCAGAGCAGTTTGACTGGGCCATTAACGACCGTATGGACAAGATAGTATATTTTGACGTGCCAAAACAGCGTGAGCGTGAACGAATGATTCGCCACTACTTTGATCTGTACCTGCTTCAGCCCTCAATGGATAAGAAACAGCGTATTCGTCTTGCTGACGGCATTGATTATGCAGCAAAGTGTGGCGCGGTAGCAGCACGCACTGAAGGTCTGTCGGGTCGCGAGCTTTCTAAGGTCGCCATCGCTTGGCAGGTTAGTCCGAACTTTCCAGTCCCCTTTATCTGGTGTGGCTCTTGTTCACTTCAAATCTTTAAAGGCTATGTCGCGTCTTACTTTCACTATGATTTCCCAGTCTTTAAGTTTTTATTGGCGTATACAATTTTTGCATCAACATTCACACATCATTCGTATTAGTTCTGGCTCGTCAAATTCCAAAACAAGCTAACCTAACTGGTTTTGCTTGCCCGCATTGAACAGTGCATTTTGATTAGGTTTTACAGCGATGGTCAATGTCGTGTCTGGCAATACTTTGGTTCTTTGAGGTGATATTCTGTAAAATTTAAGCGGTGAACACTTTTAGAAGGAATAACCAACTCCAAGCATTGTGGGACTTAGTCCATCATCCGCAAAATCAATCCCTTCGTGTTCAACAAACGTTAATGCTATTAGGACAATAAAGAAACCATCGACAGGTTCGCTTCTTCAGAGTGCCTACTTTATCTCCATCAAATAGGTGCAGTACCTAACGCTTGTCGTGCTGTTTGAAAACGGGAACAAACCTTACATAACCACATAGTTTCTAGTTGTTTAATCTCGGGACGTGTACTTCTGCTTTACATATGATATCAGCTTATCTGTTTACTCATAATTTTCGAATGAAATTTTGTTTAGACGGCAGCCTTCGCAAGCGAGGATGGTATTCTGACAGAAACCAAAATGGATGAAATTGTGGACGACGCAGTGGAAGCAAACAAAAAGAAACAGATATGGCGAAAACACCGTCTCCCTGGGGTCCAGGCCGAAACTATACTGCCCTCCGATGCCTAGAAGTACCAAGCTCGAGCACTACGCAGTAGTACAATGCTTTGGTTCTCGTGTCATCCTTCTACTTAGCCATTTTGTATTTTACCTGATGATCCCTTTCCTTCGCATTGTTTATACGTGCCCGTTTTAGTCACACTGATCACAAATCACATATACTTGTAGCAGCGCTCTTTTGGCATTAATTACAACTTTTTTATTGTACTTTCTCGGCTAAAGGGATAGAAAACCTCGAAATTCTATGGGACGCATTCTGATGCGTTTGGACTTCTACAAGTAGTTTCTTGGTACATGGAACCTCGTTCAAAATGTAAATCATCACCCTCACCATCCATCTCTAACCAGCAAAGAATTCCTCTGTAAAATGTGTGTGGCTTAGGAGTAAAGTGCTCGTTGACTAGTTCTTATGGCTGTATCATTTGCGCTTTCATGCGAAAAAAGGTCTGCATTCATTGGGAGGGACTATGGTACGAGGTTGTTGAAATCTGGTAGCATTCGAATGGACTGTGCTTCCAAGTTCGAATTTTCTTCATTAATTAACCTATTACATATTGATTTTTCATGTTGTGGGATGCCATGACTTTTTTGAAACAGATCAAGCTGCGTGCAACGAAGTTTAGCCACGGCTGGGATCTCGATGGGTGACCTAAAATCCGTTCCCCCGCTTTAAAGGCCAGTGGTCGGTGTTTCACAACGTAGGAGTATTCTTCAAGCGGTTCGCCTCGGATTGGTTTCGATGTCAGTCATCCACCCTCCTGATTTTTATTTCATTAAAACGATACCAGCACATAAGGAATTAGTGACAGTTGCCCCGCCATTTCTCAGAACATCAACTGTCTGAATTCTACCTCGTATTCAGTTTGGCTCTTAGCCTGCTATTGAAACATTTGAGTCGTCTAAAGGTACTAAATAAGTACAGTATACTTAATTATTATGAATGCTTTGGTGATAGTGGAGGCGCCGCCTATAGCTACCCCCAATAAGACGTAGGCAGATTGGTTCGTCGGTGATGCTCTGATGATTGGGCCGGGACGGCGTGTTGAGCGTCAAAGTTGGGGGCAATTTCAACTGCGCTTGAATTTACAAAATTGCGATTTGAGGGTCATGTAAGACTGGGATAATCCAAATTATTTTAAACTGATTACTTCCAAAGAGCGCATTATCTGAAATCATGAACCTTGTTAAATTCAAGCACTTTGGTCGACATCCCGAGATTAGGACTTCCGGTTTGGATTCTCGTTTATACTGATAAAACCCCACCGAGGAGCACTCATCAGTTTTTTCGGAAAGCCACCAATATTCATTAACCAGATCTGGGCCGGTTATATATCCAGCGAGCACCCCCTCTGCGGTCTTATCGCTCTTTTGGGTAAAAGAAAATACTCATCATTACAATTTCAGGTACAAAAGGACCAATTTCCGGAAACCACCTAATGTACTATTTTACTAGTAATAGTTGAAGATATCAAGCAAACATCGGATGGTCAACTTCTAATAGCAGGGTTGGCGATTAGTTCACAATCAACGATAAAAGTGGCACAAACTAGGCAAGTAGTGCACGAGAAACTCATTTGAAATAACTAATGGCTACCGATTCAAGCCGCCGCATCTGCTTCTCATTGAAATAAAACCTGAAATGGATTTCCAGACCGCCCCATATGCAAAAGTCATCTCATGTCTTGTGAATTTACCATTTTACTTAACGCCTCAATAAAACACGATATAACAAGTGCTCGTGTCCGGATAAAAAATTCATCGTCTCAGGACAGCGTGGGCCCTCTTATGCATTTTAAAATAGCCTTCCACCAAATCCAAAGGTACGCTGGATGGGCGCGAAGTAGTGAGTGGGCCATCCTGATTGCGTTCCCTCCTTGTCACTGGCGGGAACATTGGTCTGGGTAAGCTTTAAGTGCGTCCCAGTTTCTGATTGCGTGAAATCCAGCTTCACAATGCTCTGATGGCCTTCAGGCCAACTGGCTTTTCGCCAGAACATGGATATCGATTTATTCGGTACCTAAAAGAGAGGTTCAGAATGCAAATTCTAATTGGAACTCCAGCAAATTGTTGCTGTTGCAACCGTGTCAAAACATGATCCAAATAATGTCTGAGTTTGCTGCTTATGCTGCCTTTCTAGGAATAAAGTAAAGGTACTGGCCAAGTTGTCCGCAATTTATTTTACCCACCCATCCCGCGTTTACCTAGGTAAGTATCGAAGTGAACATGAAAGTTGACAAGTAAATTTTTCCCGAATAACTATGGCCGACATGATACGTTCATTTTAACGTGGGCAGGATTAGGAACCAAAATTAGTGTTTCTTTAAAGTGGCGCCTAAACGACAAACGTAATTTGGGGCATTAGGGCTTGCTTACATTAAGATGTTTCAGGTTAAACAAACCAATAAACATTAGTCATGTAAAATAAAGGCACAAAAATTCATCGTTCTGTTGAACAAATAGGCAACACCCACCAATTCAATAAAGCTTCCGGTAACATTTCCACTGAAAATGTCATATTTTCCACCGACATGGGCCTGTACAGTTGCATTTCCTTGGGTGAACATCTTGGTAAGCTAGACAACGTCAAAATAACAAAACAAAAACCCCAATGAGTTGCTCTGGAGGCTGTCTGCTTCCTTGTCTACAATACACTGGGATGGTTCGTATTAACGCAATGAAAAATTATAGTCTCATATTCTTTAGACGATTTTTACAGATTGCATTGACTTCAGGAATAAATAGGGAGGAAATACACAATGTTCCTCTTTGAAGAATGCCATAAATTTCTACTGTATTGGTTATTCAATACAGGGCCTAATGGAAACAGTGAAGTACACGGCAATGTAAAATAACGGAAAAGCAAAAAAATGTCGATATTGTGCCTATAATTGTCTACATATTCTTTTATGGAGATGCACAATGCCGTCTGATATTGGTCAGGTTACTATCTCCAGGAAATCCCGAAATAACACGTCGTCATGAGGCAGGCGAGGGTAAACTTCGAAATCGACTCAACACAATAGATTTACGACTATTCAACTATTAATTGTTCCATAAAAACCACGCTCATTTATCCAAAATGTTCGGGAACTGCTGCTATTTGTCGTAATTTGCGTATCACAACACTATCACAAATCTTGCAGGCACTTTTCAATGGTGTAATCGTCACTTTTTTTGATAACAGAACCCGCGATATATTACAGACAATCCACAAAGGAGTTCTTGCTTTAGCCTCTCAGAACCGGTCTCGAATTATTACCAAAGAATAATTAACGCTAGCAATATACATCACGAGTTATTTAAATGTATCTGGCTCATGTAGTGGCGAGATTCGGCTTGATGTCTAAGGAATGACAGAATGATTGGATAGAGTTTAAACATTATTTCAATTATTAGTACTTAAAAATAGCACATGTCTTGCATGAATTCAACACGAGCAGTTGAGGTCAATTTGAGTTCGGATTTTTATGATATTCCCACAAGATTATGTATTATTCAAAATTGCCACGAATCACGTATGACGAACTAGCAAAGTGCTTTAAAAGATGTGGTCGCACAAATGGATTCTGCAAATCCTTTTACACCTTCCGTAATCAAACGCTAGCAAATACCTTCATTGAATACAATTTTGCGTTTATGTTGACGGAGGTGTGCGTGAACTCAGTAAGGCCTCATGTTGCGGGATATATTGGGTGCCCTGGGAAGCATTTTTCATGACAATTTGTGATGCACGAAAGCGAATATGGTGATACATTTCAAGACATAGCCAGTAGGAGCACAAATAGTGGAAGATTGCAGAAAATTCGAGCACTACTAAAGTCATTGGACCCTTTCTTTAGTGGGCATACTTGCCGATAAGTGTTAACTAAATCAGAAAGTAAAATGGCGATTATAATGACGTCCATTACGTCCACAAATATTGATCTTAGTTAATCTAGTTTAATAAATTTAACGCAAAACGTCAAATTATAGCTCACCTGCATTTTAAAACAGGTGATTACGTGAGTGTTGGAAAACACTGCGAAATAATGTTAAATACAATCACCATCATTAAATTATTAAAAAGTGTACTGAATCTCTTAAATGAAAGGATCTGATTAACATGAAGTAAGATGATATGACCTGTTGCTGACTAATTTCAACATATTCTTTGGAAACCGAAATAATCGGGCTAAGACTTTCCGGAACATAATGAGTACGTTTAAAAAGACATGTGTAGTATTCGGTCAGCACAAGACCGAAAATGGACAGGATAAATCAACGCACATACTTCTTCTGTAACCAAAACTTTGTAAAGATCTTCCGGCGTACACATAAAATCTTCGTTCATGGATATATTCACAGTTCCTAATGAATCAAAAATCGGAGTTGAGGTATTTTTAGTAGAATGGGGCTCGGATTTTCGCATGGCCTCCACCAAATTTCCACCAGTTGGCGTTTTGCTAGAGGCCGACGCCTGAGATCCTTGCTTATCTTTTGTTGGTAGTATAAGATCTTTGCCATACTCTAAAGTAAAGAAGTTTAGGGTAAAATATTACTTAAATTCATTAACTAGATAATCAAAGTACTTGGAAAGTGAATACATTAAATAGGACAACCGCTTTAGCTAAGCATACCATGCTTGAGGTCGGTAATGTAAATCCCCAATTGCTTGCGTAAATACTGCGGTCCACTTTTTCGTAAGAACTCCTTGACTTCGTTTGCATCGGAGCTGGATGACTCGCACGTCACGTCAAAATCCAATTCGTTAGCGGAATATTCTTCACTAAGGTTATTTACCACGATCTTTCCAAGAAACTTAGTGGGTTTCTCACTGCTTTTTTTGCTACCTATAGGAGTAGAAATAACATTAGAACTAATATGACGGAGTGCAAACGTTAATTTCCGCACAAACCTTCCGGTATAGAACTTACCTCGCCATTCGATTTCTATATCCCACTCATAAAAGAATATGAGTTTTGCTTTCCTATTATTTGCTATTGCTTCGCCGTTACATTTTGTGACGTTTGTTAACTCTACAAAAACTGGATTTCTCTATAAATTTAATGTTTGAATTACAGTCTTGTGATTCGAAAGTATAGCCAATAAGAAGGGACTTTATTCTATCAATTGACCATTGTGTGGCGTTTTTCTCAGTCCAATGCCAGTTATTTACGTTCTTCGCATCTGCTCTTTCTTCAACAATCCAACGAGGATCTCCCTCACCCCACTTAGCCATTTCGTAACAGACGCGTTTTAGAAACACGATGTAGTGTAATGTGTTGTGGTGACTGTGGCGACGGATCGGGGCGCAGACATACTGGACCACATGGCCTCAGCCAATCCTGTGTCTCTATGCGTTCCAATGGCATGCAAAGATAAACAGCCATCTGGAGAAGGACATGAATGAGGTGCAGTATATATTGAGTAGCGTGGCCAGCGTGGTGGACTCGGATGGAAGGCGCCTGACGCGTGGCTCTGGCTTTTGATTGGTTAATAAAGACTGTTCTGTTGTACCGGTCTTTTTCCTACTAGGGCTCGGAAATTCTACAGTGGCGTCGGATCATGGCGCAGACATGTTGAACCACCTGGCAGCAGCCAATCCTGTGTCTGTCTGCGTTCCAATGGCATACGAGGAAGATAGCCAGCCAACCAGACACAGAAACAGATGAGGAGCAGTATATAGTGAGGGGCGATGCCAGCGTGGGAGACTCAGATGGGCGGCGACTAATGAATGATTTTAGCTTTTAATAAGTCAAGAAAAGCTGTTCTGTTGTGCCAGTTTTCCACATTCTAGGGCACGGGCATTCTACAGTAGCGCTGTAGAGGTGCGCAGACATATTGGACAAGGCTCAGAGCAGAGACTCCTATAATTCTGTGAGTACAAATTGCTTAAGAGAAAGATTGATATGCCAACCACGGATATGGACAAAAAAAGGTTCCAAGCAATGGGCATTGCAGCCAAAATAGCCGACAGGTTTTGTCGAAATATCAATGCCATTTCTAATTTGAGATTATCGAACATAGCCTGAGGCGTCGTAACTGGTATCGCCACCCTTTAGGGCAGATATTCTACAACGACTTTGAACCTGAAACACTTAAAATGTCTCCACTTATG
>UXSR01000963.1:0-13505 GCA_900604375.1 Mesocestoides corti | reverse complement strand
CCCAGAACGACTGGAGATGGCGAAGACAACAGTTTGCAGGGTGGTTTAGCCTAGGTGTGTTGGTGTCGCGCTCTGTGCATGAAAGGTCATGTCTGGCAAATGGGGGTTATTGGTCAGTACAGTCTCGGTGGACCTGTTGAAGTACAAATGGCTGAGTGCGGGCGGGAGACACGAGTGACGGGATAGAGGTACGCGCACAGGGGTGTATGGGCAGACGACACGACAAGGGACGAGTGGCAAGAATGGGTTCGCGACGATCCGATTAATGGATCTGAATCAACCACCACATTCCATCTAACGGAGTCATGCATCATTATGTAGACTGAAATGGCATCGATCGAAGCATCAACAATGAACATGTTGTGGGCCCAGGCATTTAGTCTTTTCCCACGCCGGAGTTGCTGAGTTGACCCGGCTCCGAAAACTTTACTCAGCCGAGGAGACAAGACAGCCATTTACTAGGCAGCTCAACCTAGCTGAATGAAACGGATAGTGTAGGGAGGGGCTACACGCACAGAGCAGCAAGAGCAGACGATTTTGTGCGATCGATAACTGGATTATTGGACTAGAATCACCACGGTTCACTATAAACATAACGGTAGTAGCAGAAAACTAGTTTTGGGGAAATTGTGGTACATTCTTCACAAATGGGACCGTTTTCGGCATTAGGTGGCTTCAAATGTCACCTGCGTCGTGTGAGCATTAGGAGCGAAGTCCAACTCGCTGCAAAGTTATCCGGAAGTACCAATTCCTCCTGTTGAAGGTCATTTTAGTAGCATAAACAATGCGCCACCAAAAATAGGCAAGGTGCCAGGCCAAACTGATTTCCGCGTAGGTGGGTGAGGTGTAGTCACTTTTAGACACCTCGATTTCGAAGGGAACCGGCATTTGGCTACGCCGTGATCGTCTTCAAAACCTCGAATCGAGCGGGAACGATCTTCTGCGAAGGCCAAATGCCACGAAAAAACAGCCCTGGCAATATCCTGAGTATTCTACGATCCTACGCGCGGAGACTTCCCACCCGGACACCTGCTTCACACACTATAAAAACTACCAAACGCACCACAAGTGGCCTCTGAGAGTTTCTCACGCAGATTGAGCACTTGCTCTGCAACGCCAGCTCTCCCCTACTAACTTGACGTTTTAACCGAATTTAGCGTCTTCGAGAGTTTGGCTTTTAGAAAACGGACCGGGTTCGACCCTCACCAGGCCTCATTACACCGATCGGAAGTGTGGGTTTTGTGTCCTAGACGAACCCGACCCGAGGCATTTGTGCTGCAAAATAGCTCCAGAATCACAACCGTCAATGGAATTTTTTACTCCTTCCGCTAACTAAATTTTGGCTATCACCACAACTAACACGCCTCTCGTGACCGACGTCGAAGTCGTCAACTCCACGAGTCCCACAAGCTTTTTGGGAGTCGTGGACTACCCGACGGAGCTTTTAGCACGCTAGCAGTGGACCCAAAGCTCTTACTGCCAGTGCTACTTTCCTAGACACGAACACCTCACTACAGGGGCTTTCCTCGGTACGGGAATTGAGCTGGTATTGATAAACGACACCCAGATCTGCACTGTTCACAGATCAAAGTCGAAATGTAAATTACCCTATACTTAGTACAGTACTAGTCGCCTTGACCGACAAATCCAAGAGATGCGTACGCAAGTCCACATGTTCACCTATGACGCGTCAAAATGGTAGGCAAAGATAAGAATTTACGTATCAACCACTTTTTGGCGAAAACCACTCGATAAAAAAGAAAACGTCAACGTTAAATGCCAAGAAATATTGGTTAGTGGTGGCGACAAAACATTAGTTGCCACAACGGGGAGAAATATTATCTCTATATGTGGATGATAAGCAGGGAGTGGAAATAGGAGTTTAGAGGCAATGGGTTGTGCAAATTGAGTGTAGCTGTAGCGTTGCTGTAGGCGATGTACACGCAATGCGCGCGCGGACGTTGGGGGTAGTAAAAAAATATTTACTCATTAGACCACCAATCCACACGATCATTTCTTGACCGGCCGCCGCTCGCACCGAAATTGGAATAGCCGCCTCCACCGTTGAAGTGCATCGGCCCGCCACTCGGATTGTTGTAGCGGCTTCCACCACCGAAACCACCACCATCGGACTGCATTCCACCGCCGCGGCCCTGCTGTTGGCGATAGTCACGTCCTCCGAAACCGCCGCCAGTACTAAAAATGAATGTCGCCATATTTCAAAACGCCAAATCGGCCTTATCAGTGCACGAGAAAGACAGGCAATGGCACTCACCGACGTTGCCTGCCTCGACCGGACGGGGGATAGCGACACGGTTCATCAGGAATGGACCTCAGCCATGCAGGGACCAATTGATTGACATCCTCCAATCGCACAATCAGGTCACCTGCCAGATTGCGGTTTTTGGCGTTGAAGAAAGACGTCGCCTCTCCGAGATTACCTACTCGCCCGGTACGTCCGATTCGATGGATGTACTCTTCGATGTCAGACGGCAGGTCATAATTTATAACATGCTGAAAGTGTGTCAGTAGTAGTGCATCGGAATTACCTTAACATCTGGTATATCCAAGCCTCTAGCTGCGACAGCCGTGGCAACCAGGATGGGCGTAACACCTGTCCGGAAATAGCGCAAGGCTAATTCACGATCTTCTTGATTTCGGTCACCGTGGATACTGGCAACAGAAAATTTCTCTTGATACAAGTATTCTTCCAATAAATCGGCCCCTCGTTTTGTTTCAACAAATATTAAGACACGATCGCCAGGAGCTAGAAAACAGACAATAAGGCTGAAGCATTTGAACCTACCCGACTGAGTTAGCAGGTCGACAAGAACATCACGCTTCTCATTTTCTTCGACCCAAAGAAGTCGTTGTTTGATATTCGCGCTCGTACTGCCCACTCTTCCCACGGTCAAAAAGACGTAGTCATTGAGGAAGTCTTTTGCCAAAACTTGTATTTCATTGGGGAAGGTGGCAGAGAACATGAGCGTTTGACGGGTTCCACATGGCGGCATGTGATCTTGTTCTACGATACGTCGAATCTGCTGTTCGAAGCCCATATCAAGCATGCGATCGGCTTCATCCAGCACAAGAAAGCTAGGGAAATAAGCAAAATAAGAAAACCTACCGAACATGATTCAGACCGATTTTTCCACGGTCCATTACATCCAATAAACGTCCGGGCGTTGCAACCAATATGTTGCAACCATAAGACACTTCGAGGAGTTGTTTGCGCATATCCGCACCGCCATAAACAACGCAAGGCCGCACCTTGGATCTGTACGCGAATTTGCGAGCTTCATCGTAAATCTGAGAAGCTAACTCTCTAGTGGGGGCGAGGATCAAACCAACAGGAAACTGTTTCCGCCTGTTTGTTTCATACTAAAGGCTGATGAAAATCAAGAAGGCAGCTTACACTGGCAGTAATCGAATGTCCGGGGCCCTGTTCGAACATTAAGTTGAGAATCGGTATCAAGAAGGCGGCGGTTTTTCCGGACCCAGTTTGCGCACACGCCATCAGATCTCGCCCGGCCGATATAATTGGAATGGCGTATTTTTGTACGGGGGTGGGGCGGGAATACTGCGCACAGGTGATATTATCGCGCATTATGGAGGTGAGGGAGAGGTCGTTGTATGTTTGGATGGGTTCAAAGGAATCCGCATCAGGACCTGTGACATTGACAGGAATATTGTCATATTGGTCAAAGTTGATGCCGGTGTTGACTTTATGAAACAGTTCCTTTTCGATACGCTCGTCCCGAGGCAATTGATGGGACCAATCAACGGATACACCTTCTTCGGCGACTGGACGCCGAGACGGGCCACCGAATCCAGAATCCGGCCTTGCTCTGTAGCCCCGATCGAAGCCACCTCCACGGCTACCGAAGTCGCGACTCCCATAGCCGAACCCTCCGCCGCCACCACGACCCCGACCCGAACGGCTATAACCACCACCACCACCGTAAGCACCATTGTAACCGCCGTCAAAACCTCTCTGGCTACCACCTCCATAGCTGCCGCGACTGCCACCATAGCGGGCACCGCCATTCCCGATGGGATCAAAACCATCAACTCCTCCACGCAAATGAGGTGGCACATATTTCCGTTCCAAATCGTTGACATCATTACTCGGCGCACCGGACACCTTTAATTCCGATAACTAAAAGGCAATATTATAAACTGAGGACAAGAAAGTGAATCAGTGGGAATAAAACATCACACTCTAACAGGAGACGATAGCCAAAGAATTCTGAAATCATTCGTAACAGAAAGTTGGAGCGAAAAATATATGTCGGCTCACGTTAATCTATTGGCAAATGGGGGTCATTTAAAAGTACAAATCTCAATGCAGAATTAACATTTTAATTAAAAATAAGGCGAATACTAGCGGATGAATCTCCTAAGATACTACTGTAAGAATTTCTTGCAATTGAAGGGGTGTCAAATCCTAAAATTGGGGGATTACGAAGATAATGTTTGTAATTCAGTGATATCCACGAGCAAACCAAGACAGTACCAACGTACTGACGGACCAAAGGCACACATTAATTATCAAATATGATTACGTTGCTGGTGGTGGATATAAAGAAATTGCATTATGGTGATAGTGGGAAACCCGGTTGTGGTAGCGTATCAAGTCTTCGCAAGTATAAATATCAAATCGAAATGCAATGAAAGTGTTGACATTGGTTTTAGGCATGTAATTGCCTCGGGAATCCTGAAAGGTTGAGTTGCAACACAGAAATTCGGTAAACGCCTTTACGTTATTCTTAACCTGAAAATGTTTTTTTTAATGTGACCAATTTTACCCATTCAACGTTTACGACATGAACGCAACCACGTTCACGCGCAACCGATTTAAAGTTGCAATAAAGTAACGTATATAACGGGTGAAATGCATGCTCTCAAAGATAAGAAACTGCAATAATTGGCGGGTCCCGATAAACTTCGTTTAATGTGTATCACTTGGCACAGATAATCTGCTGATTTCTGGCTACCAGGAAACTGAAATAGGATATGGGTGTTATATTTATGGCTGATTAACAATGCCACAGACCTCTACTTACCTTATCTTCTAAACCTTCATTTTGAACACAATTATAAGACATCACGATAAAAACTGCTTTTAGAAAGCCTAAGTGTCTCGCCTTCCCGGGGTAGACGCAATGGCGCTAATTTAAACAATCCATTACCATTAAAGGTCATATAAATATTACAAGAGCAAATCATGGATGACGATAGCAGCAATTCACGGAGGAATATTAAAATTTCAATTGAGGAGTTTAAAAAATTATTGTTATAGTGTTTCTTTATAAAACCTGAAAGTATTTGTGAAGTAAATGAATTTTTAAATCTCCATATCTTCGTTAACTTTGCATTAATGTTATTATTTGGAAAGATCACATCATAGAAAATTTTTTGGACATGAAAGTTCATTATGACTAAGTAAATTTGAAAGTTTACAAGTTTGACTTTTTTTACTTTCAAATGGAAAAATAGTGGTGTTCTGCTTCTACAATTAATAATTATAAAATTAGTTTACTAAAGTTAGAGGCCTTCACTAAATAAAGCGCAGATGGTAGGCAAATGGATTATCCATTTAATATCATTTCTGAATATTATTATTATTATTACATTGCTAACATTTCCGCAATCATTAGAAATTTTAACTTGGCTTTTTCATTGACAGATAATGTTTGAAAAAAGATTTTCTTGTAACAGAAGCAAAAGTGTTGTTACATTAGAACTGATACAGGTTGAAAGAAAAAACACAGGGATAAAAATTATGGCAGTTGAAAAAAGCAAACTTTACGAGACATTACATTTTCATTACTTATCTGAGTCGACGATTACCTACTAGTACAACAAAATTAGTGCTTTTTCTCAGATTAGTTGCATTTCATGTGTAAATTTAGGGTTTGCTGTAACGATTTGGCCTGAAATGCGATCAAAATAGACACAGTATAGCCTAAAGTGCATGTTTTTTATGTTATATTGATTAAAAAAGTACACTATTTGAGGAGGCCTTATAAATTCCGTTGAATAACTATGACATTTTTGCCGGCGTTCTTTTGGAAGGACAACAGTAATGCAGGTAATGATTATTTCCATGCGTAAATAAATGAAGATCTCCAGAAGTTGGAATTTTTATAATGCATAGTTTTTCAATTGGACATTGTAACATTTTAAGGCAAAATCAGGAAGCTGAAAATTCGATATCAAAGTTTACCATGTAGACGTTTCTGATGCTTTCGGTTTTCAGACCTCAATTTGCTGCAGCCTGAATACCTCTTTTTAAAATTCAATAAACACAAGGGTGGCGTCATTTACATTTTCGTGTGAGGCATGAATTTCCACATGAATTTACTTTTAACATTTTGATCCACAACTAACCCTTGGCATCACTTATTGTCAATGTTAGACTTATTGATTTGTCTTTGTGCGTTTTAATGGCCTACGAAGAAGATCAGCAGCCAACCAGAGACATAGATGGGTAAAAACGTCTCATAACGTCCAGTGCCGCTAGAATAGAGGACCCAGTTGGATGGTGCAGAATACCCGAGTCCTAGTACGAAGAAGACTGAAACACCAGACCAAGCGGGAGATAGGCTCGTGCATCAGGTGCCGTCCATCCAAGTGTAGAATACCCGAGCCCTATTAGGAACAAGTCTGATACAATAGAACAGGCTGTATTGACCAATGACAAGCCAAGACCACAAATCAGGCGCCGTCCATCCGAGTCCGCCACGCTGGCCATGCCGCTTATTATATGTTGTACCTCATTCGTGTCCTTATATGGTTGGCTGCCTTTCTTCCTCGCATGACATTGGAACGCAGAGAGAGACAGGATTGGCTGGGGCTAGCGTAGCCCAATATGTCTACACCCTCAGACGTCACCACATAAGTCCACCACGCTGGCCTCTCTGCCCACTTTATATTACTCCTCATTCAAACGCACGATGTCAGGGAATTCGCTGAGCTCGGTTTGTTTTAATATGTGTGAATGACTCCAGCGTTAATAGTTTTGATGTTCGTGGAAGATTGTGCTTATTCAAGACATTTAACTTGACGCCACCAACCAATAAGGAAGTATCTGGAGTGAGTTACACTTCCAGTTACAAATTTCGGTGGCAATCTGTAATCTCCTCCACCTGTCTACCTTTATCGTCAACGTTTAGTGAAAAACGAGTGTTGTGAATCGTGTTTATTCACACCCCTTATTCCGGTCGCTCCACCTCCAACACAGGATCCCCCATTTTGCAGCATGTCGCCAGCCGCGCGGATCCTCAACTCCCCCCTCATTCACACAAGTCTTTATCTTGGATTATCCTCACACCTAGGTCTCGATGTTAGCGCATGTGTGACTCACACATCCGAGGTATAAATACACAAGCGAAAACCCCACGCACGACACAACAACACCGCGGTTGAGCTCTGAAGTAAACGGTTGTGTCCACGCCCTCTCCTATCCTTTTCTTCACCTCCGAAATCAGGCAAGCGTAATCGGACCTGGGTTAATTCCGTGGCCCCGGCGGGGTTCAAGACCACATGCTGGCGCCCACAGCACGGGAAAGCCGTGTCCGAGACAAACATTCACAAGAGTTTAGAGTGTGCTAATCCACATCTAGAAAGGTGGACACCTTCAGAATTTGCATTCCACTCTCAGAAGTCCGGATGGTAGCAGGTATATCAAATGAAGTGTCGATTTTCCCGGCAGATGGTGATGGTGCGCATTTTTAACCATGTTCCTTTGTAATAGAAATTAAGACCCAAGTCACCTGCTGTGTTTCGAAGTCGGATGCTTCGAACAGTAGACTACTTATTTGTCGGTGTAAGTAGTGGAATCAAAGCGGTGTCCTAGTTTCAGCTTGACTCTGAAATTCCTAAAAACTACTTAAATAAATATTATATTCGAGAATTTAGGTTTGGACACTTAAAAATTCATACTGACCGCAAAAACGAATGCAAAAAACCTCAAACAACATTTACAAGGCCCATGGAGGAATTGTTTATTCAGTGAGAAAACATGGCAAATGGGAAAATCAGATTCCAGCGGTGACAAATGAGAGGGATCTTTAGGCAAACTAACTGTTGTTAAAACACATCGAACAAATGCACCAATCACATCACATGATGCCACATCTCGCACACTTGATTGTATAAGTATGTGCTGGCTCATTGCACCGTAAGTTGTCTCCAAATGCGACGGTCCATTATTCTGCCTACCATTGCCACAGTATTGCTGGTATTTGTACTTAAAGAGACCGTTTGGTTTGACAGAAAACCGGAGATTGTCAAAATCTATGCGATCACTCCAACCTATAGGCGCTCCAATCAAATTCCCGAGTTAACCAGACTGTGCACGGTCTTCACAGTTGCCGGCAACATCCGATGGATTGTGGTTGAGGACGCGAACCGCAAAAGTGGGTATGGAGATGTTTGATGTCTGCTGCCATGCCACTCCTTTAGCTGCACGCATCTAAAGCTGGCAATTCATTTGTGTTCAGGAATCTTTCACACTTTCTCCACGAGTGTGGAGTCCCACATGTCCACTTGAACGCCACATCAGCCAAGTCGAAGAGGCTTATTCGAGGCTCGAATCAGCGGAACGAGGCACTGCGGTGGCTTCGGGGGAATATTCGACCGAACCAGGAACGAGGCGTGGTGTACTTCGCTGATGACGACAACACGTACCACCCGGATCTGTTTGCAGAGGTTAGTGTCGGTAGCAACCAAGCTTAATCACCAACGCGTTTACCTTAACATCCCTACAACATATGAAGCATGTGTTGGGGAAACTCAGGGATGTACGGTGGAACCACGAAGTGCATGGTTTTCGACCATCTGATGAGATTAGACACGGTGTTTGAGCCCACGATCATGTAAAAGAGTCGTGGCATCCCACTTGTCTACCATCACAGCTGCAACATTATCTTAGTGATTTCATTCATGGCAGAAGTAATAGCATCCAATCTGTGATTAAGGTTATTTCATTTGAAGCCGTTTGTTGACAGTTGGCTCACTCATTGGTCGCTGGAGTAGGCAGGCTTATTGACAGAATGGACAAGATATCCCAATTTTCGATTTTACGCTAAGCACTACTTGATTCATTTCGACACAGCATGGCTCTACTCAGTGTTCAAGAACCCTAACATCGACAAATTAACAACTTTTTATCTGTAATCTGGTAAAAATAGAGTGATGACGACTTGAAGACGGGAAAAGCAAATAGCCAACTTTTGACTGAAACCCGAAAAAGCAATCGAAAATTGCGCTGCAGCCGACCAATCAGAAGCCACTCTTACCTGCCAATGGATTCTCTCATACTTTTGCCCAATTGAGGAGGGGTGCAACGTGACCTGTGGGTCTTTATGGAAATTCCAGGGGGTATTTAGGCGAACTACGACTCTATTTTACACCAGGAACAAAGAAATCTCTCTTTCACCAAGGCAATCACACAATGAACTCTTTCAGCTAACGGCATTATTCCTTACCTCTGTGATAATGCAATTTAAACTGCGACATTGGTGGATAACCAGGACTAATCAGGCCGATTTCGAGGTCAAGTAACACAATTAAAATGTGCATTTAATTCAACCCATCGGATGATGGAAATTGGCGAGGAGTAATGGCTTCCTTTGGCGTGAAATTCATCTGCGATTCGTGGCACAATAGTTACTTCGACAAGAGATGAATCACTGTATAAGAGCAAACTTGAACGTAAAAACCAAGGAAACGGTGTGTTCTTCAGACATCCGAACCAGTAAAGTAGGATCGACCTACCTGGTTGGTTTTTTCAGCCTCATGACAAGTTTTTGCCGTGCAAATTACACGTGATCTGTCAAATGACGGCGTTGGTCGTCAAAACTCAGGCCGCACACTTAAACTGAACTACCTCCAATTCACCCCCAATCCATGGACCTCGGATCACAGATCTTCAGCCAACTTAGTAAAAAATAGAGAACAGTGAACTAAATCTTGGGGATATTCTCCATCGTTTACAATCACCCTGCGCCAGCTCTCAGATACCGAATGATTCTTGCAGGCTTCAAGGCAAAAGAGGCATCGACGTGTTTACCCACATTTTTTCTAGTGTTTTGAACTGTTTATTCCCATTGACCCCAACAAATGGTGGTCGGAAGGGGGGCCAAGTTTGGTGACTATGCCGTGAGTGGCAAATCTTCCCATTCCAAATGCAAGAGGGTTTTCTGAGTCGCGCGAGAAGCGTGACGTGGCTGATCCTCGCCATGCATCAGCAATATGACTTACCTGCTTCCGTCCTTCCTTTTTTGATCTCTGGCCTCTTCTTTCAGTTTGTTCAATTGTTAACTGTGGCGTTGCACAGTCACGGTCATACGACCAGTTTGCCAGAGTCTGCATTCAAGTATACCCATCATGTCCCGCCAGATGCACAGGTACAGATAGCTTCTTCATGTGGGCATCCTGTTTCGGCGTCGATGTACCTGGTTGCGTGGGATCCCCTCATGACACCATTTTGCGTTAGGAATTCTCGTTACTGAAGATCCACTTTTCACTACCCGTCGAAATGTTCCACAAAGGCAGTCCACTCACTGCTTGTTGCCGGTGGGCAAGCAGTGAAAGGCCTGTCTTCATCCGTTGACCTAAATCGTTTTCAGTCAACATAAGGAACCCAACTTCCAAGTTTATAAATTTTTCCCATTGGCTTGTGTACGTGCGTGGATGTAGCTGGTTGGGTGACTCCTAATTGACCTGCAAGCTCCTGTAGCGTTGGCATTGAGTCTTCATCCATCAGAGCCGGCAATTCGGCATCTTCAAACTTTCGAGGCTGCTGTTTAGGGGTGCAGCTGGTCACCAAGATCGAAGTCGCCACTTCTAAAGCCTGTGTACCGATAATTGCACGTTTCACAGAAGACAGAACGTCGCCACCGCGAACACTAAAAGTTGTTTCGCCCAATGCTTTAGAAGCATTTGCCTCATTGTTAGAATTCGTACAACATCTAGTGCCATTGAATGTGCTTTCCATCGTCTGCCATCGTAAACCCTCATGTTTTGAGAGGTTACGTAACTCATGTTGGCTTGTCTTTCTGATTGGCGCAAACAGACCAATTTAACTCACCAACCTCGGCGTGGTTCAAGATCATATTCCGGGACTCCCGACAAGTTCTCTGGAAGAAGTTCACAATTAATGACATCCTGAACGCGTTCGAGATGCATTTCGGAAATATTGATTCGTCAATGCATGCAAAACCCAATTTTAGATCCTGCTGACGCGTTCGGGCGTTTTGGGTGACTTTCAACATCTACACAGTTGTTCCACCATGAGTGAGTGAAACAATTTCGAGAAGGGAGTTTTGAGGTTGAACTCAGTACGTGCGTCCTGTTAAAGAATAAACACCGTTATCTTCATGCATGTCGTTATAAGCTCCAATAACTTGCCTGAGCTTACATAAATCAACCAATTGCAATTCGACGAATTTATTCGATCTTGCACCATCCAACCTCAGAGAGTTCTTCCAAAATTAACTTTACGCCATCTACATTCACAAAAAACAATATTAATTAATTTAACTTGACACTGATCGATTGGTTTTATTGACCGCAGTTCAGATTACATTCGAAAAGCGCGCTGCAGTCGACCAATCAGAAGGCACCATTACCTGCCAATGGTTTCTCTCATACTTTTCCCAAACAGATACGCACATTGAGGAGGGGTGCAACGTGGCCGGTCGGTCTCATTGCGAGTTCGCAATGGGAAGGCTGTATCACTGGGCCCGGCGACCGGAGCAAGATTAAGTCGTTCTGGACCAGCGTTTGGTACAACAGGACGTTCCCCATCGACATGGCCGGATTTGCCGTGAGTCTGGACCTGGTGCTACAAAAGCCGAAAGCCTTGTTCGACAATCACACTGTCGGAAAGCAGGAGGGGCTGTTTCTGTCCGCGCTCGGTTTCAAGAACGCCTTCGAATTGGAACCAAAAGCTGACGGCTGCACCAGGGTGAGTTCGCGAAAATCACTATGTACCAGGTTTTATCGATTTTGTAGTCTAACAAGAAGTAGATTAGGTTCGTGACTTAATTTTACAGATTTTTCAGAAAATCTATTTGATTTAAAAAAGTAAAGAACAATGGACGTAATCTTGAAATGTTGCCCATCGTTTCCGATAACCCTGCGCCATTTCTCAGATAACGTGCAAATGGCATCGCGAAAGAAGCTCGCGGACTTCGAGACAATAAAGTCATCGTCGGCAAGTTTGTCCACATCTTCCAGCATTTCGAGCTGTTTGTCCACTAAGGGGTGGTGCTGCTGCTGCATTAACCTCAACAAACGGTAGTCGAATTGGAGCCCAAGAGAATTTCCCATCCCAAGTTCACGAGAGTCTTCTGTGACTTCTACCTGAGCTGCAGCAAGCTCTTGTTGCGTTCGAGTCGACTCTTCATCCGAGGCTGCTGGTCACTAAAATCGAGGCCGCCACCTCTACAAAGTCTGTACCGATAGTTACACGTTTCACCGTAGACACGATGTCGGCACCAAGAACACTACAAACGGATTTCCGTACTTTAGAAGCATTTGCTCCTGGTCAGGATTCATGAAAAATGCAGTGCCATCAAACGTGCTGTTCATCGTCTGCCACCGTAAACTTCCATGTTCTGAGAGGTTATGTAATTCAAGTAGACATGTCATTCGGTTTCCCTAAACCTTGAATTCAATCCTTTTACAACCACGGAGGACATCAAAAATATTTATTTTAAGTGCACTTTTGAGCTTGTAGACAAAAGCTGTATTGAACAAGTTATGCATCTAATATGGCTCTATTTGTAGATCCTTGTTTGGCATACAAGAGCATCTGAACAGAATTTTACCGTGGTTGGTCCACCGACAATTCGCAATTTGAAATAAATATTTCGCCTATGTATTTTTTAAGAAATTGCATCAAATACAATTTCAAAAACCAAGAAACAATACTGCTTAACAATCAAGATTTCACGAGGTTTTTGAATTCCTTCTTAGCACAAAGCGCAGGGATTCATCCACGACACCATGTTACGTTTGGATTTCTCCTTACGGAAAATCCACTTTTCATCACTCGTTGAAATGTTCCACAAAGGTAGTCCATTCACTGCTTGCTGCCGGTGAGCAAGCTGTGAAAGGCATGGGTTCAGACGTTGACCAAGGTTGCATTCGGTCAACACAGATGTGGGACTCAACTTCCAGGTTTACTAACCGTTCCCATCTGGTTGTGCAAGTGCGTGGATGTGGCTGTTTGGGTGACTCCTAATTGACCTGCAAGCTCCTGTTGAGTTGGTATTGAGTCTTCATCCATCAGAGCCGGCAATTCGGCATCTTCAAACTTTCGAGGCTGCTGTTTAGGGGCGCAGCTGGTCACCAGGATCGAAGTCGCCACTTCTAAAGCCTGTGTACCGATAATTGCACGTTTCCCAGAAGCCACAACGTCGGCACCGTGAACACTAAAAGTTGCTTTGCCCAGTGCTTTAGAAGCATTTTTCCTGGTCGAACGCCATCGA
>UXSR01000962.1:0-13523 GCA_900604375.1 Mesocestoides corti | reverse complement strand
GCAAGCCGACACAACCGACTTCATCCCAGTCACCTGCGTGCCTGTTCATCACAGTTAGCGGTGCAGCGTCCATGTGAACATCGCGTTTTGCTTTAACCGACTCCCCAAATCACAATATTTCACACACCGACGACACACACACCAAAACACTGCCGCGTCAGTTTCGCTCACAAGATCATTCAAAGTCAAGCGAGAATGCCAGGTTGGGAATCGCGTATTCGTTTCCCCTCAAAAAGAACTCTGGACACAGCACTTACTGGTTTGTCTGAGTGCACCGGTTAGGCAAAGTTGGCGAATTCACCTCGGCCAAAATTTTGTCTGGCGATATCGACTAGCTACAGGCAACCTCGTCTGCTTGGTGGAATGCGCCAATCACTTGCGAAACCGCCAGTGCAATTTGTCCAAAAGCACATCTCTTAGATACGTTGTGGTAGCTTGGCATTACTGAAGTGGTTAGCTGCATGCATAATCCACTTTGTGCCAGACCCGGGCTGATTCGGACAGCTCTCCAAATTACGCAATCAGATGGCCTACACATTCCAAGGCCAAATTCTGAAGTTGTCGATCAAGTCCAGTGAAACATGTGAAATTCACACCTGGTGTTGATTGGTAATTGGTGTAATTGCAATTGGTGTGCAATTTGCATCTGGTGTTGATTGGTAGATGGATTTCTCAGGAGCATCAAGGCAAAAAGTGCGAGTTCCGGTTTACGTGAAGGAAGGCGATATGATGTCGAAGATGCTTGTCGACGTGGATGTGGAGTTGGTTAAGCGTCAAAATTCAATGCCATGCGCTTTGGTATCACGACAACTGCCAACTCCCTGTATTGACCAAATTCAACTCAATTTCTGGATGTCGTCTTAGTTTGGAATGCTACTCACCCCAGCATAACTGACCTTGGCTACAGATGTCAGAGGATCGCTTTCGACAGCGGCAACAACAACGGGAGTCAAAGCTTGATGTTCCGCACTCTCCGTCGTGATTGGACGACAGGGGGGAGAAGGAGGAGGCGGGGGAGGAGGAGGGGGAGAAGTGGGGAAGATTGGGACGTTCTTCTGAGCGCTCGTGCACACCTCTTGACTCCTGCGACCAAAGCGGTTTCGGGTGAGGCAGTGGAGGTGACCGACTGGAGGCGTGTACTTCTCGTCCACGTCGTCACCTGCTTCTCATCCCTGTAGAAATGACCTTCGACGGCGGCAACAACAACGGGAGCTAACTGTAGACAAAATTCTCTCTTTCTGCAGTTTGGCTAATTTCTGTAAACCCCGGCTCTTTTGCTTGCGTGTGTGTGTAACCAACGACGGTTATGCAAGTGCAGTGAGAGATCGAGTATTGATCTTCAGATAAGCCTTGACTGACGAGCCAATCAATCAAGTGATTTTGTTTTTGCGTGGCGTAAAAACGCGCCAACCACAGGCACATGGTGCTTGTAAAAAAAAGCATACTAAAGCAACGGCTCAGTCGAAAACAGGCTTATTATGATAACACAGCTGTTTATTAGTTAAATTGAAGCTAATTTGCAAGAATCGCTAATGCAGAATGATTGCAGTTAGCCACCTGCTTGAGCACTCATCGTTAAACACTTTAGGCGAGCGTAGAAAACCACGAAAAATCACGATACGCCCACAGCTCCATTGTCAAGTGTACTGGTGAGTTATTTGGCTGGGTCATTGCTGAGACATCAACTGAAACTCTACTTAGATTTTAAAAAATCAATAAAAAAGTGGGCGTATCCGTGGGGTTTCGATCGCATGTGGTACATTTGCCGGTTTGAATTCGTAAAAAGCACGCCAATAATTTAAGTACTGCTTACGACAAATTTCGCGCCCTATTAAACACGAAATTGCAAGAATGTACATTAAAAATGCATTAATATGTTTACTTTGAGATTGCCGGTGAAACAACATGGCGCCAGGATAGGAATATAAACTAGCACTCTGGCGTAGCCATGGTGACATTTGCTGTTTTCATGGGTGGCTTCCAATGGCGGATTTTTTGATGCTCTGGGGTGCTCATGAATATGCTCATCGAAGACAAGTATTTAAGATCGCTCACGAACAGCACTGAGATTTTGTGGATATTAAATCTTCTTTAGTTTCCACATTTGGTGGGAAGGGAAGTGGCCAAAGTTGGTTTACGTGTGTTTAATGAAATTCGGCATGCGCTGGTTTTTAGATGGAAACGGTTGCGAATTAGTTTGTTTGTTGTTGTTGTTGAACAGTGTAGGGGTCAGTGGTGCACCAGACCTCTCATCCCGATTCTGGTTCAATCTTGCGATTCGCGCCCGTGCCTTGGCGCACTTAAACAAATCCAAGGGTCATTAATGACTCATGAGGTTTTATACCGCCGGTCAAGGGTCCGCAGGTGAAGCCAAAGTTACGAGGACACGCAACAGTTTGCCCGTTCAGGGACATCTCAACCTGTACCGAAATTAAATAGTTTCGCTGAGGCGAAATGGCTGGCGTCACATTCATTTGATTTGTTTAAATTAAATTTTATGATTTGTCCCCGTTTAAGTACCGTTGTACTTGGCTTGTTTTTTTCCTAATCCTTGAATAAATTAGGGCTGTCTTTGTGAGGAAATGACAGTTCTGAAAGAATTTACTACGATGTGTGCTAAAGTAATGCTCAAAAAACATTCCAAGACTTCATATAAACATTTTTTGTTGCAAACACATCCAAATCCGCATTTATTGGTTCTTTTTTGCCCTTAAGCGCAGAGAGCTGCATTCAGGATAGGCACAGAATTTCCCACAAAATTCCCTGATTTCCTATTGGTCGATTAAGGATTGTATGAGAAAATTTAGCAACTTAACCACAACAAATCAATATTCCAATGTGGAGCGTATTGAGCGTATCGACTTCCTGCTCAGCATCATCACCCTTTCCACCAATAGTATTTCTCCAAGTTTTCGCTGAAATCAACTATGCAAGCTGGCTTATTGTAGTAGTAAAGTCAGAAATCTAAGCTGGACACTTAAGTGCATTGATTGGTCCAAGCACTCGAATCCATTAAATTTGGCGAAAATATGAATGATTAAAGCCAGATTCACCTTCAAAACTTCGTACATTACCTTTAGAAACATCAAGCCAAGAATTTCTGTTTTTGCAAGACTTGGAATTCGTCGACAATATTTACTCGTCTTAAATTACGACGTAGTAATAATGCATGTATCGTTGCTATCGCTACAAAACAATATGACATCATAAAAGTCGTAAACTTGCGTAAATAAGGCTAGTGAGGAACAAGTCCGACTCTTTTTTGATTGGTTGCAGGTGAGCTTCGTTCACTTTACCAAGGCACTAAAGTTAGTGGCACAGCAGCTGTCACATAGGGTAATTCGCAGCGATTTCTTAAAAATTTGCCTCATCTGTAGGACACGGAGGGGTCAAATCGAAGTGTTCGCAAATGCGACGTGAATCAGCTGCGGTGGGAGGGGGTGAGGGGGACGTGGAGGAACACGACAAACCACGACACCGCACCACCAGCATCCCCGAACCGGTGTTCACTCTGTTCGCCTTCCTCGCTCGCCAGGGTGTCCACATCAGTGACCTCTTTCGTCGACCGGGCAACATCAATCAGATGAAGGTTAGAAGTGCTGTCTTTTGGGGTTTCTTATCGGTAAAATCAAATTTGGTGAATTCAAAGCCATTTTCAAGTCAGCTAACCAATCAAAGGCATTTATCGAATTCAGCACCATTCATCTAGGTAGATAATCGATGACGGGAATGGATGCCGTTGATTAGTGAATCGAACTTCGTTTAATCTCATCAAGGGATCGGCCAAACAAATGGGATGCACATTGCCTATATTCTTGCAGTCCAGCTGATAACACCCTTAAATGAAATTTTCTTTAAATGGTTAATCCGAACGACTTAAACTACGCTGGATTTCAGTTTTACTCGATTCAGTAAGCTTACAGAAAGAAGCAATTTTGCATCAAATGCCTTTTAATGCCACAAGCCATTTGCAGCTTCGATGAACGCTGTAAGATAAATTGTGGAGTACGTTTTCACGAGAAATGGCATTGCGCTTGATTTCACGCCAAAAAAGACACGCAACAAATCTTGATAAACACAGCTTAGGCGGTGTGTTGAATGGTGAAAGCTAAGTTTGAGCACACAGTGAGTTCAGCGTGTAGCCGCCTCTGATTGGTCGGCCAGTTCCCCCTCTTTTTCGGTGAAATTTTGCTTTCTGAAGGATCACAGCAAGCACCTTATTCGCTGGACGATTATTATACCGAACGATATTCTGCATACCTTGCCTGAAATACCCAAATGTCGTCTATTCTTGGGATTGTAACGAAGGGTGTTGATTTGCGTCGGTTGACACATAATGATCCCCGCTTCCGTGCGCGTGTTCAAGATCAAGATCCTGTTTCAACGGGAGGTGTGGATTTGCAGCAGCCTGTCATTTGGTCTCTACAGCTTTTCGAGAAGTTCGAAACGAGTTTTATCAAGGCTCAATCGCGTTCCTGCATATCGGCAATCGACCAAGTAGTCAACCACTCGAAGATCGGTAACGGCGTTCAGCATCTACCTCCAACTGCTGTTCCATCGTTCCTCACCGAGATAGCTACACGCTTCGACTACGTCCTACCATCCCTGTTCAAGGAATACGCGGATAGTACTGTAGCTGATGCAATCTATCGTTGTCACAAATATTTCGCAGACACGATCTCTCATGTGGATTTCGAGAAGAGGGCGATTGCTTTACAATTCGACAAGGAATATTGATAAATCCGAGGATAAAGAGTAGCTTTAAAACTTACGTCTCATATACAATACATCAAGTGCTTAAGGATCTTCACGGGCCCTGCTCTGCCCAATCATCGAGCCCCAACAGCTTAAGTCAAAACGCTATTGATTGGACAGTCGAAAATTGAGATGTTCAAATGTTGGCACGAAATTTTGACAGTCATCTGATGCCCAAGATAACCCAAGACATTTTCGTTGGTGTAGTGACAAAAGCCTAATCGAAAGATGGACTACCTCATTTGGAGTTCCCTGTAAAATCACTACAAATCGAGGAATCTGGTTCATATCTCCTTGATTCCAGAACCTCATCCGACTCCTTGGGAACAGCCTGCATTCGACCAATAGCCTTCCACCATCACCACCGACCAATGGCGTGGTAGTACGACTGAAGGTCGTTTTATCGGCTCATGGTGACCCAGGCAGATGGATGTAAGCTCTAATTCGGGCAGCCGTGGAATATGACTTAGGTTTGCTTTAGGCCCAGGCATGTGGGCATTTGTGTGTCCAAAGTGGTGCATACCTAACGTCGTTTGTGAGTTTACAGAAGTACACACGACTGAACGGCCACCATGGGAGAGTACATTCCCTCCCCAGGGAGTGTGAGCGGACGGTGCCGCTTGAATGACACGCATGCCGTGGAAAGGTGGTCGGACGGGTTGATGGTCAAGAATCTAAACAATTCACTGCTGCGTGTTTGGGTAGATTATGCGACCAATAACCTGAAATGTGGACAGCATTGACGACGTTAAGGAACCCGGAGTCGCTAGCAGACATACTTCATCGCGAAAGATGATTGGTCTAGGCTGACCAATACGAAGACAGTTTAGTTAATACATCGCCGTGTACAGTAGAAATTAGTAATTTTCGGGCCAATTTTGTACAAAAAAGGCAGCTTTGCAACCATTGTCTTTCATTCGGCATTCCACCATCGATTGGAACTGACGCATAAAGGCTCGAGAGTACTTTATGTCTTCGTTGGACTTTCAGATTTCTATCACCGGTGAATCTTGAATTGAAAGATTTCCACAAGCCGCAGATGAGTGAAGTGGAGTGCTTGAGCAGACGGCCCACATGGCTGACGGACTCGCTGTGAAGGTGGAGAATGGGACTACCGGGTTAATGAGCGTGAGTCAGAATGATTCACAACAGGTTGTAGCTCCACGGAAGCAGTAATCTGACCAGAAACATCTCGTTAACATCCCAACTTCCATCGTAAGATCCGAAGAACCACAACGCATCGCCCTGGCGAAAGGCAGAGCTGTAACAGCAAAGAAGACGCCACTTCAATCAGTCGTCCTGTTGTGGGCCCCAGCATGTGGTCTTGAACCTCGCCGAGGCCACTGACTTAACCCTGGCCCGATTACGCTTCCCTGATACCCGCGATGAAGGAAAAGATCGGAAAGGACGTGGACACAACTGCTTACTTCAGACCTCCACCACGTTGGTGTCGTGTGTGAGATTTGCGCGTGTGTATTTATACCTCAGATGTGTGAGCCATACATGCGCTAACATCGATACCTAGGTGTGAGGATAATCCAAGGTGAATACTCGTGCGAATGAGGGGGGAGTTGAGGATCCGCACGGCCGGCGACATGCTGCGAAAAGGGAACCCAGTGTCGTAGGATGGAGCGACCGGATCAAGAGGTGTGTATAGACACGATTTACAACAGTCTCAAGACGGCCTCTCTGGACACGGAGGCAATTTCAAACTGCAAGGCATAGGTGAAAACACCTACGAGTTCCATCGATGGTAGTTGGATCGTCACACGATTAGGCACACACGCGCCTTGGCTAGATCACTACTGAGAAGACGCTACGACGATTTTGTTTGGCCTTAATTCAAGTCCAGCACATTTTCAGCATAGCACATGAGTCTAGAAATCTTGGTATTTTCAACTTTCTGCGTGTTGAACCAGCCACTTATCTCTGAGTATTCATTGCCTTGATTAGAGTTCCACACAGTTCAGTTGAACCTTTTCCAGTGATTCTGTGGAAGGTTAGAAGTGGTGTTTGTCTCTACACTTCCAACCCACGGGGTCCTCTCTTCTTGCAGAGTTGTGCAAAATCTATTGGGTTCTTGTATTCCTCAAGAGAGTTTTTGTGGTTCTCCCTGGCCTATCACAGCCCCCTTCGCCGCGTCGTCACGGCAACTGGGAACCCTGTTTTTGCACACCTGATAAGTAGCGGGAGAGGTAACAAGTGTGTGTGTGTGGGGGGGGGTGTGTTTATTCGTAGTTTGCCGATCGTCCGTTTGTTTTTAACCAAGCCGATGACCCGAGTGTGTAATCAGCTGCGTAAACCCACTCACGCACGCGCGCACGCGTGCGCCGTTGCCTCGCCCGCTCTGCACGCGCCAGTGCACCTAATAAGCCCAGCGTCAGCTGTGCGGACGGCTATTTTTAGCCGCGGCTGGTTCGGACGTACCCTGGGAGCAGTAAGCACGTACGGACGTACGCACGCACGCGCGCAGCACACACGTGTTGTACGCTTCCACCGGTGTAAGTATAACGAACAGCAAAACGACGGAGGCCATCCTTTCCCGGGTCACTTCGGCACGAAACTCGGTTCTGTGTGTTTCGGTAGACCTTCTTTTCGCGCCTGGGTGAAAAAAGGAAGGAGGAGCTAATCTGCTGCCAAATCGTCAAATCCGACCTTAATTTGAACCAACTTGTTTATCTACATTCAAACCGATTAAATGTCAGGTGGCGTTCTCGCGCCCCGCTTGAACTTACAACCTTTTAAGTCGAAAAAAAAACAAACCCTAAAAGTGCGATTTAATTCAACGTTAACTCGTGTCATTTAAAATGCCAGATTTTCCACAGAGACTTTAAGGCGCCCTAACATTATTGGCTATCCTGGCCATCTGAAATGCGCGCACACGTCAAGTCCATTTAAACAAAACATCCAATCAATTTCACAGAGCTCATGTCTAGCCAAACACATGCACACACTACTTGGCAGGTTATTTAGGGCTGTCCGTTGTCTGCCTAATTTGCCATGCTGGAATTTGCGCGCAAAATGGTATCGTGTTTACGCACGGTGTCTCTTTCAACACGCTTAGTACCCGAAATTTCCCCCACGATTAATTCCCGTCGCTCAGTCTAAAAATAGCGTGTTGTGCGTGGCCTAAAAGTAGGATGAGAGAATCGCTGAACCGGTAAATAGACGAAATTTGTAAATGTCCTTTACTCTGTTATTACTAACCATTTTTGCTTAAATTAGGCAAGTAAATTTGTTCGTCAGAACATAGTTAATTTTAGCACGAGGACATGACTCAAACTGGAATCCCGTCACAGGTGGATTCTTTGTTGGATTTTGCATAAACAATCTTTTGGGTTTACTTTTCAGATATTTACACAATGATAGAAAGGTGTATTATTTTGTGGCAATTTGAACAAGACGAGCCTAAATGTGCGTTAATTGGACCATTTCGAAAAATCCTTTAACTGAACTTCTGCAAAGTTAGAGCCAAGTGTCCCCCTGAGTAGATATTTCACCTCTCCCGCGTAATCGACCAATAACTTGGTGGCAAGTGGGAACCCGCCTTGTGATTGGTTACTCAACGCACCAATGAAGATCAACCTCGTGGCCCAGATTTCATTGGAGCAGAATAAATTGAATTTTTGCTTAAAGTAGCCGATGAGGGTAATTCTGCTTACCCAATCACCATCTTTTTAATTTTATTTGAGCTTTTAAAATGTGTAATTCACCTATCTACGTGTTCTGTTGTACCTGTTTTCAGTAAACTCTATCACATTTTTGCATTGCGTGGTTGCAGTCATTTCCAACTCACGCGGGCCAGTCTGTAACCTATTTTTAGCGTCGCCTAAAGTAATAATTAAGTACTGCCTGCAAACGGAGAGCAATCTAGCTAATTAAACCCCATGCGCACGAAAGCGTTGGGAGGCAGTGCGCTTAGAAGTTTTATGCCCTGCGGTGGATTAAACGCTCCCTCGAGATCTTCAACAAAGTGCATTCCTGTTTCTAAAGATAAAACGGGGTTGGGTGCGTCTTTGACGGACGTCGTTGGTGGCAGGTATTGTGTTTTAATTCATTCACCCCGCGTGATTAGAACTTAAGGGGTGTGCTGAGTCTAGACAAACCTACGCACTTACCAAGTCCAAGGCCTTCAGTGAGGCGGTTTTTGCATCCAGGTAATTAGTTCGAGTTTGGCAAAAGGCGAGCTAGTGGATTGGTCGGCCTACAACGTCTACACAGTGGCCAACGTGGCGAAACGCTTTCTCCTCAGCGTCCCTGGTGGCATCTTTGGCGAGCAGAACGAGCGGCGTCTGCTGGTGGCGGCAGTTCCCCTCGAAACCGGCGGGTCGCCCAGAACCGCGACAACGCAACCCTCGTCACACCGACTGCCCCCGAAGCTGCAGCACGCGCCAGGGTTCCAGAGTTCAGGCGAGAACCAGGGTCTGGCCGATGTTGGCAGTGTCGAAAGGACCATCTTCGTCTCCTCCTTGTTCGCGGACAAAACGGGCTTCCTCTGTGACTTCGGCATGCTTCCACCCACACCCAATGAGAGGGATCAGCTCAATATTTTCATTGAGTAAGCGATCGCCCTGGGCCTTTAGGACGAACTACTGATTTAAATAAAAGTAGTTTAGCGTGGTCTAAAATTTACCTAAACCTTGACTTAGGCTGCAAGCTTAGATTTTCTGGAAGGAAATATAAACTTAGTGGTTGGTAATCTTCATAAATTTGCAAAGACATGAAAATACTTTATGTGTTATTTAGAGTTTGGACGTGTTTTTGGAGCCCTATAAAATCAATCGTCCTTCCATTTTTGCCGGCAATTAGTAGTTAATGTTGTCTTAAGTCCTCTTACTTCGACATTTGACCTTTTGACTAAAATTGGTGTTTTATGAGTCCGATTTGACCTTAAACAGTCAGAACCATCTAACTTGTGGAATCTTAACGAAGGATTCATCCTCTAAGGAATTTGATTGGTTAATCACTTGTTCTTATTTCATTTGTGGTACAAGGAAAGTTAGAAACGGTAACCTTAGTCATAACGTGTGTGTACATTTATTGGAGCATCACAGGCCTGAATTCTGATTGGTGGAATTGAACCGATCGGGAATTTTATCGAGCGCGATTATTGGTGGATATCTTGTGTGCGAATTTTCACCAGCTTGCCTTCACCAACTGCACCTCGAAAAACATATTTGGTTTAAGCACTTAATGACCTTGAGTGTCGATTTTGTCTAAGTCGGCCGCCCTTGATTTTTGTAGGGTTCTCGATAGTCTACCACCGCCGTGTCGGGAGTTGGCAATAATAATATTTGGCATCCTCCATAGCATGGTTAGGCATGCGGGCTTTGAAGTGACCACAGGCTGTCACTCATGTACGCCCTCCACCGCAAGGGGGAGCTCCTCAAGACACTCCACCCTGACCCTCCTGGCACCCCACTGCTCACCCCCGCCAGCACCGCCTCCCTCCCCCCCTCCTCCATCACCTCCACCAATCAGAACACTGGCCGAAGCTGTGGCAAAGTCCGTCGCTGGTGCCCTCCTCCACACGTGCCCTCTCTCCGTCGATTTGGTAGACAGAGGGGCGCAGGTAAGAGGCTTCTACTTGTCCTTCAATTGCATTTGTGCGTACTTTCGAATGAACCAATGAGAGCGCGATTCGAACAGGTGGCCACACTTAAACAAGGACACACAACCTTGACCGCCAGTTGATGATTCAAAGTACCAAGTTAGGAAATAAGTGGAAACAAATTACACCACACTTTTGGTTATTAGATTAAAACAGCAACATTTTTTAAATCAACCGGCAAAAACTATTTTTTATCTTTTTTGTAGGTTTCAAGCCTTTGCTTTTTTATAATAATTTCCAGGAATGTTTACGAATTTTTCTTAATAAATTTAGCCTCGTTAAAAACTCACTTGCATTTTCGTAAAATTTAAACAGCTTGCTCTTCTGTAAAATTAAAACGTCCTAATTTTAACTCCGAAAACATGTCGGTAATGCATGAAAAAAGGGCAATTTAAAGCGCAAAGTTAGAGTCAGTTTGGTCTGTTTCTCTCTGTGCGTTTTTTTTAAAACTAACACCAGACTGCATTAACCGTGTGTTCAGTTGTCGTGAATTAATTTCGCCTTAAAAGTTGTCGTGATACCGTAGAACTCAAGAAATTGTGAGTAGAACATCAGACAATCGCGATTTCAAATTCCGAATGTGGAAATTTGAAAAACCCATTATCAATGTTTATTAAATCCGGTGGATATTGAAAGCAGAATCCTGGGACCCCTTGTAATGAATAATCGATTCCTGGTAACCTCAGTAAAGGTAGGAATTTTCAGTCATTTTTCTATTTTGAGGCGCGATTTTGTAACAAAAGTGAGCTCGTGACGCGACTGGAATTCTTAGAAACGGTTTTACAGCCACTTGAGGAGTAGAAAAACACTACAGCCGCAAAATTTTCGCTGTTTTCAAGTGAACGCCTTCTGAACAGTGTCACTGGGTCCTGCCTGGCCTGAATCGCCGTGTATCAAGCTACAAGCAGCAGCTGTTTAACTAAGTATTTGCACTGCAAAATTCTGCATTCTAACACACAAGACACAATCGGAAAGTGCAAATGCGTCATCTGGTCAGAAACCACACAAAATTGGCTTGTTTTAACCGACTGGTGTGTAAAGTCAGAGGCAAGTTGGAAGTTGTTTCAAGAACGGCAAGTTCGATCGCTCACTTACGTGATCACGTTTTCACTTTACGCTCGGAGTCTAAATTTTCTGTCCTTGTATACGTGGGAAATCTAATCTCTTGAACGGTTTAAATTTGCTTAAAGGTTATTTAACAGACATGTTTCGCGCAAGTCAGCTGGTCCAACTACCTATTTTGGCCCGATATCAGAGCCTCAAAGACCACAAATTGTGGTTGAATGTCATTGGTCATCGGGGGAACCAATGGGACAACAGAGTGCTTAACAATTAACCTTGATTTCTATTGGTAAAAATGAAACCAATGGGACTGCTTGATGCATTTTCACTTTAAGAAAAACTGGAATACCGGAGCCGTAGAATGAATATGACAGGTGCAGCAGAGCAGGCTTTATTGACCAACCACAGGCTAGAATCGTCTGTAATGGCTGCGTAGCCCATTAAATAGTGTTACCCAAACATCCTTGGCTCTGATTGGCTGCTTACTTTGCTCGTAAGATATTTAAACACACAAATACGGAGAATTGACTAAGTTCAGCATGGTCCAATATGGCTGCTCCCTATACCGTCAAGCCGCGTCTTTTCAATATTGTACAGATGCACTGACATTTGAGTTTTAAAACATCGACGTGGCGTTCGCGTTCATTAAAATCCGCGATTTTCATGCAAATGTCATGTTTCTTCTCCAACTGATTCCATGCACTTGCGATCGGATCCACGCAATCGCCTAGCTGATATGGGGCAGAGTTGTGATCGAGTCGAGCCCTATTAGGTCCACGAAAACCTGGTTATTCATCAGGATGCTGCATCGTTACATCGATACCTTGACTAAATCCAAAGACCAGAGCATCCGACATCCAGGTAGATCTGTGTTCATCGCCACGCGGAAGACGGCGCCCAGCAGATCTGACTTTATCGATTTTCCTGGCAGCGTTCCTCTCCTCAAGCCAACTACTAATTCAGCAATGGTGATGGAACTGGCCAATCACGGAAGTCAGATGTCTACAAGCCTGATTTTGTACTTTCTTGCAACGAAGTTCTGCTGCTAGGGGAGAAGGAACTAACCTCAAATTACAATGGATCCTTCCGATTAAACCACAGCTGTGGAAAGACAGATTGCACCTTCAAATTAACACCCTCAATCCACATAGCTCATCGTTCGTCAACTACATTAACTCATTAAACCTTCCATGCCATACACGACCAGCATGTCACCTCCAATTAGTAGCCTCAGAGATTCGACCTAGCAGTTGTTTGACCTCCGGGTAACCTTTTGATGAAGTGGAAGCTCAGAAGTACCTGGCGTTTGGGAAATGCCAAGAGGTTGTCACTCAACATGGGAAGCCGTAGTTTTCGCGATAGTCTCCCGGTTGGCTGTTCTGATTGGTTATAATTCAAACTTCAAAGAGTTTAGTGTAAAGGCTGCTTATCCCATCGAGGCCCGTAAACGAAATATCGGCAGATGACCATTTTCACCTAGCCAAATCATAACTGCATAGATTTGTAGTGAAATGCGTAGTTATGCGATTTTGATAAATGATTAACGAACACCGGTCGATTATCCAATTGGTGCATTGACCAGGTTAATCGCCTTTCAATCACAAATGCAATTTATTTATGTCTTGAGCGACCTTGACGTTCAGGTTGAAGTGAGCCAACGGGGTGAAGGCAAGAATGGTGTGCATGGTGAAGTAGGCGCGAAATCGGTCGCATTTAAAAGAGGAAACACAAAGTACTTACTTCCCTGTAAAAGTATTCCATAGCACTAAATAACCTGTCAGGTTATGCGTCGAAATATCACTAGATGTGCGCATTTTTGCGTTGCCACGTAAGCACACGGTACATGTGTGTGTGTGTGTGTGTGGGGTGTTTAAACGAGTGTTAATTACTGAAATTCAGTTTGTATAAGCAACTGTCGTTGCTGTCAACACATGCTCCCCGTAGCGGTTAAATTCATCAAGGTGAGTTTTAACTAACAAGTGTTTGTTCCCCTTAGCTTGCATTTCCCCCCCAACGTTCCGACAGCTCGAAGTGGTTTCGCGTTGTTGGCGTCTGCTTGATCGATGTTGAACGGCGTGCGTTGATTTTGCCAGCG
>UXSR01000961.1:0-13525 GCA_900604375.1 Mesocestoides corti | reverse complement strand
TCGGCCACAAACGTTTTTGCCCTCTCGTCAACTTTCGACAGACGCTCAATTTCGGCATTCAGTTTTTCCACAAGGACACATAACTAGTAGCACAAAGTCACAACACGGCAAATCTCACCTCCTCATTTTCCGCCAAACTCTCCACTAAAGCCAATCGTCGACTTTCAGCCAACTCCTTCCAATACTCCACTGGTGGTTCTTCTACAAAACTAGTCCTGTGCTATTCATGCCTTACCACAACATAACATTTCCAATTCCTTCGCTATGCCATCAGGCGCTTGTGTTGAGGCATGCGACTGCTGGGGAGACTTCAGAGCTAACCTCGCAGCTCCACAGTGTTGGCAAACCGACGAAGACGTCTCCTTGAAAATTGACAAACACGCTGTATTTTTCTGCTTCACTAATGCCTCCTTGTTGACATTGTCGTCGTTTTCTTTATTTCTAAACGCTGCAATCGGTTCCTTTCCGACACTTTCCTTTCTAGTTTCCTACAGAGTTTATCCGCAAAAATAGCATTTACCTTCCCCAATGTTTCCTTTTTCAGGTAATCATTGCCTACTGATCGAACAGAGAGACCTCGACGATTGACGATCATCTCAACCAATTCACACACGGCTCAGCCAACCACCTGAGATCTACTTCGAATCACAAGTGCCGCCTTTGTTTAAAGCAAGAGTTTCGGTAGACTTAAACAACGTGGCAAGACATGGATTTTATTTACATGAATCTGGCATAATGTCCAACAATATATTTGTAATAGTGTGCATTGTTTTATTACAACACAGTGGGATTGTTAAAAATAAAAAATACCTGTGCGTGAGGATCTAAAATAAGGAAGCTGAGCATCAGATTCTGTCGCCAAAAATTGTAATCGGTTTGAGAACATTTAAGAAGACAATGCACTAATTCATTCGTTTGGAAAAAAAAGTTCTGGATATTTCGAGAAAGTAAAGCCCAGAACCTCAGTAATAGGCGATGCCATGCAGCTACTTACCAACATGACCAATGTCAAAAATTCACTTCGTCGTTGAATTCTTGGCAAGATACTGTCGCGTAAAAACTGATTGATCAATAACTTACTGCCTTAGCTGCTTGCTATTGTTTGCAGCTATGCGTAGAAAAGCTAATTTATGAATGGCTGCTTTGTGAGCGACGAGAAGTGGAAATTGCACTTGAATTCATATAACGAAATATATCCGTGGATTGCTTAGATAATAGAGGCGAATTGCAGGGAATTAGTGTCTGAAAACTATTTCAGCAGCTTCCTATAAACATTACATAATAATAAAAAGTAACAGTCCAAGGGTCTGAATAATGTTTTAGAGTGATGTACGTACTTGCTCCTGCCACCACAGTTCACACTTGACTAATTCCTATTCTCACACCTCGCGAACTCTCTGGTGTACCACCTAGCCGATTTCTGTGTTTCTCTTTTTGTCAAATGCCATGACTTATTTCCAACTAATTCGGAATGCATAACAGTGTTTCATGCACCATGCTCTTTCCTCACATGACCCATGCACGTCTGCTACACACACCTACAATCACCGGCCAAGCAAATGATTAAACCTGCGTCGACATCCATATCATCAATCTTCTTCGACTATTTTTAAGTGTTAGATCAGACAACGATGGTAATATTGAAACAGCTGCCCTTGTTTGTGCATGTGTTCCATATCAGTGACCTCACCAATTGTGGGTCCAAAACTGAGCTCTTTCAACTACTTGCAGGTTGATACGCGGACATCTGCAACAACGCCCGTGGAAGTCGGGTGTCTTTTTTTCCTAGACCTCCTGAAATCTTCAACTGAATCCTTTTCAATACTGGTTCAAATATCGAATGTCAATCCTTCCCAGTGAGTCCCACTCATTCCGCTCACGTGATTTACTCGAGTATCCAAGCCTAGCCTCTTTGCTCCACTTTTACCTGGATGATTGCTTTCTTAATTTCCAGACATTTTTGAATAATCTATTGGCCTAGCCTATGCACTTGACTTTTGTCAACCAACGACATTTCACAACTGCCTCGCAGATATCTATTTTAGCGATCAGCTTATCAGACGGCTGGCGGTAAGCAAGGATTATGCCTGATCTCAGCTCCATCACACTTCATTCGTCTGCCAAGTCTCGGTGTACACCAGCTTGGCCGGCCTCAGTCGTCGACACACATACACACTGCTGCACAAACGCAAATTTTAATAACTATTCAGAAACACTGCAGAAATCGGAGGCAGAAAAATAGAATGCCACGGTCGTTCTTCATTTACAATTTAGGCATCGTCAATGATTAGCAGCTTCATTCCACCTTGATCATGATCATTGGACCACACCTCCTCAACCACTTCGATCCAGTCGGCAACCCCTCAAGTGGTGTCTGGATGAACCACTGCCAAAACTCGTCTGTACAAGTCCTATGCAAATTCGACCATAGTCACAATCATTTAAAGCACAAAATACGCCATACGTAGGGTAGATATAGGTCGAAGTCATCTAGACGCTCACGCGAAAGCCACCCCCAATTACAGTCTGATCGTGTAGGCACGAGTACGTTACCCTTCATCCAATCACGCACGCAGGCAACAACAGTGAGCTGGAAGCCATTTGCAGCTCATGAAAGTTTAGCGGTCTGCCAGTCACCGATGACGAACTTACATCTAATTTATTTTATTCCTTTGCACAAATTGGCCGTTTTGTTCAGGATGTCCTATTAATTGAAAGATTTCAAAACTGCGATTGGTCGTGCTCACTTTGGCCGTTGGAAAAGCAGCGATCATCAAAAGTAGCCTAGAATGTATTCTCTGAAATGTAAGTAAGCAATAAGAAAGCAAGCCGATAAGCTTAGGCTAATTTGTACCCGTTACTGCGGACTAGTTATTGCACACTTAAAAAAATCACTCTGTACAATTTAAATTAGCAAATCTATAAGTGAATTGCTAAAAACAAGCTCCCTATCTGACTAGAGCAAGCACACTAAGGTATGTTTTTACCAACGCTAACACAACCTAAAACTTAGACAAAGGTAGTGGTTAGTTAAGACTCACATCCACATTTCTGATGGCCATGAACGGGTCAAAAGAAAGGCGTTGTGTGGAGCGATGGAGCTAGAGTTAAAGTGTGAGACCACATCTTGATTCAAGCTGTGCTATGTCCGACGAAGATGGCTGTGTATGACTTGGTGTTATCAGTGGTAATTTTTATTGGAAAAGGAATCCAATGAGTGCATTATCGGTGGTTGAGTTTGTAATTTGTATTAAAAGTTATAGACCTACAAAGCAGCCCAGACTACTGGTCAAAGACTGCTCGCTATTCCAAAATTGCACTTACTTCCACCAAACTCGTCGATTTGTGCTCGAGTTTACATCAACGGACTCATGAAAAAGAGAGACTCAAATTGGCGCCAACCAACCCTACGATCCAGCGTTTTTCTTTCAAATCCGTTTACTTTAACTGTAGAGTCCAACTTTGATCCGAAAATAAATAGCCGCTGTTTTCGTGGGGGATTGCAACAGTACCTAACTGTACAATACCCGGGCTTCAGTTTATAGAAGACTGGGACAACAGATCAGGCTTTACTGACCAATCACAAGCTAGAACCACACCTCAGGCGCTGTCCATCCGAGTCTACCACGCTGGCTGCGCCGCTCATTATATGCCACTTCTTATCTTTCTCGCAACCCAGAGCACTGGTCAAAGATTGCTCGCTATTCCAAATTGCACTTACTTCCACCAAACTCGCCGATTAGTGCTCAGGTTTACATCAACTGACTGCTTCAATTTAGTGAAAAGGAGGGACTCAAATTGGCGCCAACCAACCCTAAGATCCATCGCCTTTCTAGCAAATCAGCCTACTTTAACCTTAGAGTGCAATTTGGAATCGAAAGTAGACAGGCGCTGTCTTCGTGGGGAATCGTAGCAGAATGCCAAACGTGATCTCCACACACATGCAAGCACTAAATCGGCGAAAATTAGCAAAATTCGAAAGTTAACACCTCAAGGTAGCTCGAGAACTCCAATTATGTGACAACCAATAATTATTAGGCTTACATAACTTTAAGTTGGAGGTTAAATGCATGTACTTTTTTTATTCATTCAATTACCCATAAGTTCTTTGTTAGAAAGTAGTCCTTTTATTTACTCGTGACTGACATGGTCCCAGTAGGCTTCGGGTGGTGACCGATCCGTGTGCCTGGGAGAGGGAGAATTTTGATTTGTATTCACAACAGTTGCATTCTATATTAACATCACATCGGCGTTTCATCGATTAACTGGCACTGCGCAATTCCATCAATCCCAGGCACGTCGTCAAGATGTAGTTAGGCTGAACAATGAAAAACAAATCACACATTACAGAACATGAGGCGAAGTTGTATGTGTGTATTTAAAGAGTTGAATGGGTCAAGGCATCGTGATGCACTGAACAAATGAGCAGTTTGTTAGCATGATCCGATGACCACAGAGGGCGAACTGCAACGATGCAAACACGAGATAGCTGTTTTTGACAAAAGAAAGCAGGTGGTCTAATGGCGAAAGTGGGAGTGGAGGCATTTGCAAGACACCCACTTACCTCGTGGCTCTGACATTCGACCTGGGAGAGTCAGCGTCGATTCCTCCGACTTGCGAATGGTAGGAGTGACAGCTCAGGCAGTTCGATTCGTACAGGTTATCATACACACGCTCCACACTGCTTAGGCTATTCGAGTCATACACTTCATCGTAGATGTGGCTGCTTGATTCGTAGACCTCGTCATAGACATGGTCAGTGGTCAAGACGCCTGATCCGACAGCCTTCACTCTGGATTGGACACAATATGGGCTAATGGTGTCAACGAGTGCCTCGTTAGTGTCGCCTTCAGTGGGAGGCCCTCTTGCGCAATCACACATGACCGTTTTGATGGATTTGTAATGATCGGTGAGGGGAAGTGGTGTATGCTCGCGATGTCCCACACAGGATTCATTACAAATATCGCCTCCACCTGACACTGGCATTTTGTTTCCACCCTTGATGCAGTTAAAATTCGCCTTGACGCATTTCTTCGATCCTCTTTTTCCTCTTCTGTTGCTCGAAGCTGCTTGTCCCATTGCGTGTGACGTCGCAGTAATGTGCACAAACAGACAGCTTTGTGAGCTTCAACTCGACTCAGGTTGGATTTGAATAAAAAAATCGATGGCGCTGCCACAAACACTACCACAGCTATACAGCTGATGTCCGCGTCCTGGCGACATAGTCTCAAATCAATAATGCTGATACAGAAGTGCTAAAAGGCTTTCACTGGTTTTAATTTTTACCCATACACAGACTTGTCTACTTTGACTGACCTCAGAAAACATGACGCAGCGTGCTGCGCTCCAGCAAAGCAATATACTCAGGTCATGTCTTGTTGGGCAGTTCGCCACCTATCTTTTCGCTACTTGTCTGCATGCTTTGTTTCTCAAACGCATCGTTTTTTTTTCAATTGGTTTATCTTACAGTTGTCATTTTATAGTAGTTGACAAGACCAGTTGCAATAACTCGGACAGACTTAATTTCTAGCAAACTGCAACAACGATACTATTTATCTTAGATTATCCTCACACATAAGTCTCGATGTTAGCGCATGTATGACTCACACATCCGAGGTATAAATATACACGCACAAACCCCACCCACGACACAACGACATCAGTTTTGGTTGAGCACTGAAGTAAACGATTGTGTCCCGTCCTCTCCGGTCTTTTTTTTCATCGCGGGCATCGGGCAAGCTCAATCGGGCCAGGGTTAATTCTATGGCCCCGGCGTGGTTCAAGATCACATGCTGGGGCCCACAACAAACGCAAACAAACCGAATGGTGTAGCAATAGTCGTCTTGGGGATATCAGATGGTTCGACAGGGATCTGATAATAGGCGCGCACCAAATCTAATCCGGAAAAAAACGGCTTTTTGGTGTAGATTCGACGACAAATCATGTAGATTTGGTATTGGGTAGCTATCAGGGATTTTTATTGCGTTCAAGGCACGATTCTCACCGCATAGCCGCCATTCACCAACAGCTTTCTTGGGAACAATCACTGCCTGATCGTAGGACTATGCCAAGCTGCAACATGTGGTCGAATTCTTGCTTAGCTGTTGAGTTTCGCGTTGGAGAGAGTGGGCGTACTCGGGCATTAACTGGGCAACCGTTTGTCGAAATTCGGTGCTTGACATTGTGCCGGACTTCGGTTTGCCGGTGAGTTGGGTTAATTAGATCTGGGTACCTTCGCAGTAAGGCCAAGTAGGGTCCGTTTTTAACTTCTAATGTTGTAACCTGAGAAATGGCCGGCGTAGTTTGCGTGGTTCACCGTTCGGATAGAATTGTTAGGGTATCTATTAGTCGCTTGTTCTCAAGGTCGAGTAGGAGACCAAAGTAGTTGAGAAAATCTGCGCCTATGATTGGATGGGTCACCGCGGTGATAGTGAAGACCCAACGGAACTGGCGTCGTAGTCCGTAGGTAGAGAGGGGGGAACCATTGGCGGCTGAGGAAATAGAGAAGGGGTTTGGGGACCGTTTTTCAGAGCGCATTGGAGGGACAACGGGTATGTCGGCTCCTGAGTCGACCAAGAATCGCATGCCTGTTGACTTGTCGGGTAGGAAAAGACGGCGGTTCAATTGCCCACTAGCAGTCGACGCCACTACTGCCGGGCATTCTCGTTTCCCGACCCTGCGAGAGAGTCTGAAACAGCGTACCTACATGGGGATCTACACTGCCGAAGGTTGCATGATACCAACACAAACCTCGAGAAAACGAGTGTGAAGAGGACCTTCGGCGAGAATACGAGCGATTCCGTCTAAATGATGTGTTATATCTTCTCAATCGTGAACCATTGATTGTCAAGGCATCGATTGCGGCCTCGATCCTGGCTAGGCGGCTCTCCAAGGATACTGATGCTTGGCACGCGTCAGCGGGCAACAATGAATTCGATTGTCTTTGGAGACCTGGGCCAATTTCGGAGAAGTGAGGCGATTTCGTTGCTTCGAATATGAGGTCTGTGGTACCCGCCAACTGTTATAGTGTCGACGATTAAACCAAAGGGGCAAGGATGGGTTGGATATTGTTGAATAAACTATTGAGAAAAAATCCTTTCCAAAATTCACCTTGCAAAGGTTCGTCATTGGAGAGATGACGCATCTTCCTCAGGATCTGGGTAGGCTTCAGATCTCCCAAGTCATCGCGGACAGATGTTAAGTAATGCGTTCCAACATAGTCAGTTGTGTACGTTTTAGAATAGTTGACTTAAGCTGCTCGTAAGGAAAATCGCTGTCGGGGTGAAGCGGTACGTCTAAAACTTAGTTGGCCAGTTAGCTACTCAAAGTAGAGACGAGGTGAGGATATTTAGCATGTTGGCTGACAATATTAGCTCCACGAAATTGCGTTTCCAAAATGGCGAACAAATACGGAGCGGAAATCGGCCAGAATGGAGGCTGTTTTATGTTGATCCCTTCTAGGGTAATTGAAGGTTTGCTTTCTTGATGGTCCATGTCGGGGTCACCAATTTGCAGGGGCCCTAATTAGCACTACCACAAAACCCTATGGATAACAGCCGGTCACAACTCGTGAAAAGAGAGGGTAGAGTCGAAAGAGAACACCACCGTTTATTCGCGTCACGCCAGTCGAGTCGAGTCGATACGCATGCGTTACAGGCGACTGCTTACAACAAAATCAATAACGAAGGGGCTGAGTCATTGATACAGTCGGGCAAGCATACACGCAGCACTCACACGCGCGGTGGCTGCCTGTCCACAACAGTACACTTACGGTAAAAATCGATAAACTTGTACTCTCTCACGCTTGCAAACTGCGTTCGCTCACGAATGCTAACTGTGCTGGCTTGCTGGTTGCCACGCCCCCATAATAAGCACACGTTTTTACTAATTTCTACATTAGTTAACACCCGAATCACACACAATGGACTGCATTCCTTTCAACACTTACTTTCATCTCACTTGAAAGAGCACACGCATATTTCTTACCAGCGACAACCTGTACCCAAACTGAAATGTCCTTTCAATCATTAATCATCACAACACACTCCCACCCACCTTAGTGCTGTCTAGCAAGACATTTACAGTCTGCCTCCACTGAGCCCATTTCGGTGCATTTCAGGCATATTGCAGCTACAATCGCCTTACACACACAATTAAGCAGTTAAAGCTGTTTATTCATACAATTTGAGCCAAGCCAACAGGTTTTGTGTACAGGATTGATTGCAGATCTACGGCTAACCATCTGGAAGCCTGGTCTCCAAAAAGATGTCGCCAGTGGGGGTGGATAAGGCTGTGGTGGACGCTGCAGAGTCACTGGAGAATCGATTTCTGCCGGCAAGGAGGAAAAGTCGGGGAGTGGAGGTGCAAACCGGGTAACCCACGAAAACCCGTTTGCTTTGGGGACTAGAGCCAAGTGAAAACTGTACAGACGGTTTCTTCAATTCGCCTTCTGTCCTAGCCTGATCACCACCAGCGTTAGTGGCACTGGTGGTCATCATTCCGGACCACCTGTTCGAGGTTTCCGAGTTAGCCACATTGCGGCTAAAGAAGCAATCGCCTCGGTTAATCCTCATTATGATGTCCCAAACGCTTTTTGTGCATCGCACGTTCCTCCTTAGCTCTGCGCAATATCTCCGAGCACTCGCGATGAATCGCTTCAATTCTTTAGCGCTGCTCTCTCTTGGGTCTTGCGTTCAGGCCGCATACTGGCCTTTGGCCTTATGGGATCTATGGCCTGACACGACGGGGCTGCAAAGTTCTCCTCTTCGATGTCGCCTTAACGAGCCACCTAGCTTTCCACCTCGCAACGCCTAAGGCCTTCTGCCGCCTCCGGGCGACGGAGTTAGACTTGCTGGTTCGTGTACTTACGATTCGTAAGGAAACACACACCGAACGAGGAGCTGAATTACCGAAATCCACTGTGAAAGACGTCACCACTCGATCACTATTCTTCGTTGATGAGAGAGTAGCAGGCAGCTTGCGACGAGAGACTGACTTGGAAGTATAGGAATTCGAGGTGGAATTATCACAGGCCGGTTCTTGGTCTGGTGACATTACTCTTTGACTGCTTGCACCAACTTCTTTGACTGCAATGTTAGGCTTTCTGGTTCCAGCCCTAGCTATTCGTGGAGATGGAGCGCAGATGGAACGTGGAGCTGAACTGCCGAAATCCACTGTAAAAGACGTCGCCATCCGATCACTATTATTCGATGATGAGACGGTAGCCTGATTCGATGGACCTGACTTCATGTGGAAAGAACGCATTCCTCGTCTTAACATGTTCAGACGCAATAATATAGATATTCAGCCCTGATGGGGCTTCATACCGTAAATAGATTGAATCGTGTGTGGCGAGCACCAAGCGAGCACAGTTTGCAAGCGTTCAGAGACCAATTTGCTTGGCCTAGCATTCGTAGAGATGTTGCAGCGGGCCTCGGTGCGGTTTCGGAAACCACACCAGGGCTAGCGAAAGAAGCGTGGAAATCCGCAGGCGGTGCGTGTGTTTGTGCAGGATAACAAGTGCGTTTATATAGCTCCGCTAAGCATCGATCGCTGTCCGAATGGAGTTGTGTGAATTGCATTCATGAAAATCGATTGAATCGTGTCAACCTGAACTGTGTTCGTTCACGCCTGCCAGCTAGGCAAATCGCTCTTTTGACAGTTTGCGTTGGTCAGTTATTTTTACACGATAACTGCCGCCGGCGTTTGACTCTAGTTTGACTGCTTACAATTCGTCAGTAAACGCAAATGGAACACGAAGCTAAATTGCCAAAATCCACAGTAAGAGATGTCGTTACGCGATCCCCATTAGCCGATGGGATGGAAGACTGATTCGATGAAAGAACGGCCTTCTTGTCTTAACCAGTCCAGACGTAACAATGTGCATAATCAGTCTGGATGGGGTTTTTATACCGTAACTAGATTGAATCGTGTGTGGCGACCAGCGAGTGAGCACAGTTGGCAAGCGTAAGTGACCACGATTCCATCTATTCACGTGAATGAAGTTTACGTAACTCCGTTCGTTCAGAGATTAATTTTTTTGGCCTAGCATTTGAACTAGTTTGTATTCAGATTGACGGTGGATTGGCAACAATTTTGGTTATTTCCTTCGATTGAAATTAAATAACTACAAGCCCACTCTCACCAACCTCGATTGACACTTGATCTCGCGGGTAAACCTGATGTCACAAAGTCATTTTAAGTCAGCATTAGGTTCCCTTTCAAGACAGGAAGATTAGCTTCATGTAGAATACTTGTAAGAGCCAACTGTGAAAAAGTCAGTGTTCGACGAGGAGGTATCCAGTCACACCCACAGAGTCAATAAACCAGTTGATGTCAACTCGAACACAATTAGACAAATGAGATAGAGGTAAGGGTAGACTGCGATGAAGTTTGATCGATGGCTAGTAGCTTGAGCTACTTCGCCGATCTCTGGCAATCCCTCAACTTATATCAATCTTACAAGCTCAGTAAGCTCCGCGATCCGGCGCTTTTGCACACCTTTCATACTGACCATCGCCAACTTTCAGCTTCGGATACAGTGTGCCTGGCACCAAGCCATGCCCTTGACCTTCGATTCCAGATCTCTTTCTCATTAAGAGAGGTTCTTTTTGACCGAAATAGTGTGCAGTCTGTTTCATGGCACTCATATCAACGCACCTTTAGCAGCACCTTTTTACTTTGAATTTCCATAATGGTCGACTGTGTTTGTGAGACCATCATTGCGTTTCGCCCCCAGAATTTTGTTCCAGATTTGCCAAAGCGATCTTGTCGATGTGCAATTATATGTAGTAGCAGGTACAACCTGACAACTCCAATACACGTGTGTTGTTACGCTACTTGGTTTCTGGTTACTTTTCAGAACTTGCATTCAAGTCTGATTTCATAACTAATTTTTTCCTCAACTGACCGGAGTGAGGCCAACCAATCCCACTTTCGAATAGTTCGATTGACTTAAATCGAATTCATTGGGTTGTATGGCAGGCCTCCAAGTTGCCCCATAACTGACGCTTGCCATCAGTTCAGAATAAAAAGCCAACATGCCGAATATCTAACTAGCATTATCCAGTATTAAGGAAATTTTGAAATCGACTGCATGCGGCAACAGTGGTTAGTCAAACGGTAAAGTTATAATGACAAACAGCGAATTAACATGTGAACAAAATGCATTGCACTGACTAATAACCTAGCTAATCGCTTAGTGTTTTGGAATAGTCGATAGACTACATGACATTAACTTGAAATGTCCGATTCTGCGAGACATTTGTGTGTGCCTCTCATTTTATGCTATTGCATCATTTGCAGCTGACGACTTCAGTGTAAATGCACTGTCAGTTTTTTTGGCATGTTGAATAACAGTGTCGCAGGCCTAAGGGTTTGCCAAATAAACCAAAATTTTAAGAATATTCGTTGAATTTATGCAGCAAATCATGCATACATTTACAAGAAGCCGTTTTGTTAATCGCGTATCCTGCACTTCAACTGAACCCAAATTTCCCGCAACGCTTCTGGGCAAATAAGTCGATCAAATGCATACTTTCCTGAATAAGATTGTCGAGTTTGGCTCTGGTTCGTTGCTGTAAGCTGTCTGCTGCTTTGCCAGTTGAAACACAGGCAGAATGGTTAGGGTCACAATCTTCGAAGTGACAGGTTCGGTGAAATGTTGATGGCCTAACTGGTGGCTAGTAGTGCTGTTCAACCACAAGAAGTGAGAATTTACTTCTTGTAGCCACATAGGCTGACCACCACCAAACATTAGTCCGATTTCACCCGTTGTCTCTAACAGCATAAATCGTCTGAACGAAGTCTGCTTCTAACTAATAGACGTGTTAGACTTGCGAACTTGTCAAACTACTTCTTCGGTGTGGAGAATTCTAACCTTGGCGCGCTAGGAACTTGTGCTTACAAGTATATCTGCTTAGTTGACTGTTCTCCGAACCAATCTTATATTGTAGTACCCTTCTACACAAATAATTGAAAGTACCAAAAGATGCAACCCATCTGAAAATGACAATCAACGGCTGTGCAAATTGCGAACACATGCGGCTAATTAAATTTATTTCTTACATTCAAAATAACACAATATCTTAACGAAGTTGAAGCTACGAGTAATGTGGCATGTGCGAACCACTCTGAGCACAGATCCTATCAATGAGTGGCATTCACAAATCCGATGAAGAAATGTTTCATCAACGACCAACAACGACTTGCTAAATTTGCAGTGATTTGATGTCACGCATGGTTAACGTGTTTGAGAAGCACTTCTGTAATGACGGTGGTGAATGACACCACAGTTGATCAGCAGCCTGTAATGAATTGAGCTGGTGACAGTAAATTGTGCCTTGCTTATGATGAAGGTGGTTCCACGTTGATGTATGTTACAACCTAAAAGAGACACAATGACTTAGTTTGCATTAAGTTGCATCAACGTGCACTGCGCGTATACACGCAGCTGGTCGCGTCTATTCTAGGCAAAGCATGTCCACACTCGCCTAGCCAATAACTTGTTAAGCGATACACACGAGAGACGACAAAGGTCCTTACTTCGAGTGGAATTGTTCGAAAAAAACACAACGTTGACAATCAAGTGAATCGCTTCATTTCCGTGTCTCAGCTCATGAGAGCACGCGATCCCGTTACTAAGCAACCAGGTTTCTAGACCCTTGTGAATGCTTGAAAAGCTTATCGCATTGAGCAGTTAGCGTGGACATTATCGACCCGTCACTTAATTACAGCAGCCACAATGATTTCTTCAGGGGCGTTGCTACAAACATGCTGTAAAATGCATGTGTTTGTCGTCGTAAAAAGGACCACTGCCACTACATTCACTCCTCTTGCTGTCACTCATTGCCTTTATGCCAGGGTGCCATTGTGGATTGAAGGGCATCCTGAATGTTCGGCAAGACACCAGTTTTGGCGATGACCAAATTACATATTATTAACCTTCTCAAGTCATTATTGCGAGCGGCTAGGTGAATGCGACTAGGGAGGACGCGAGTCATGTCCACGTCATGAGCGGCGATACCAGCCAACTCGAGGAACTCAGACATGAGGTACACGAGCACCGCTGCTAAGTAGACTGGAACACCAGGACTTGCGCGTACCGCGCGGTCATGATGACGCGAAACATTGTCCATACGACTCACTGAAAATTGTAGACCAGCTCGAGCCGACCTCGTCTTGATCCAGGAACGCACACCGCGCCTTCAGCCCCTTCCTCGTCTTCTCATAATGCTGCAATACAATCAGTGACCACTGATACATTTGATTAATGCTGCGTCCACTGCAAACATGGCGGAAATGCCAACATTACTAACCTATCACTAAGTAAAACTTGTTTGGTTCATCATGATGAATTTGTGAGATGATAGCAGCAGGAGCACATTTTGCGAGTCTATTCAGATCCTTGCGTTTTCTAACTAAAAGTACATGGAAAATTGATGAACGTAAACAAGAACTCTACTTCAACAGTCAAAATCGCATCGCCATTGCAGTTCCAAAATAGCTTGCCGAACACAATATCACG
>UXSR01000960.1:0-13532 GCA_900604375.1 Mesocestoides corti | reverse complement strand
CTTGCGATGTTGGTACCGCAGAAGAGGACCACATGGCCGGTGAGCACGAAGATCATCACGAGGACGTTGTTCCAGCAGACATTTCGTTGGGTGAATGTTCAGCTCCTGAAGTGCAGATGGTGAGTTGTGAAGAGGAACACCATGAACCTCCTCCTCCTCCACCTCAGCCAGATGCCCCATGTGATGTTGGAACCGCAGAAGAGGAGCACATGGCCGGTGAGCACGAAGATCGTCACGAGGACACTGCCCCTTGTGTTGATTTGACACATGAATCGACAGCGTCAGATTTAGCTGCTCCCAGTTCGGGTGAATCACGCAGTCTCCCAGTAGACACCTCTGCTCCTGAGGTCTCTCCTTTACCCCATGGTCTTCATTGGAAGCCCGTTTCGTCGCCTCTTCCTAAGGGCGCAATTGACATTCATGAATTGCATCTCCCCATCTACGTGGCCTTGGTAGACACTGCGAACGGACCAACGCCTTGCAAATACTTGGAGAAGACCAGATCATTTTATGCTGGAACTGACGGTTGCGAGAAAGTGCTTTCCGACGGACAGATTCTTTGTATGGATGAGGCGTTTGCGTGAGTATTAAGTACTTACTTTTAACTACTCTTAAACCAATTTTAACATGTCACATGTAGTTAAGCAATTTTTGAGTAGATTTTATTCATTAAACATTTGAAATCCTAATCTAAACATTTGAAATCCATTAATCTAATATTTCTAAAACCTAGAGACACATTAGTGGTTATCAATATGGCAATTTAGAGCTTGTTTTAATGAAATGTCAACTGAAAATACGAACCTGATATGCAAAATTTATGCTAATTTAATTTTCTGTTTGTTCCCGCTAAGTAGAAAAAATCATGGACAATAAAACAAACATTCGACAAATATTTAAAGTTACCTCTATACTACCGTCTAATTCGAAATTTAAAAATGCTGGAAGCATTTTAAAGCTTGAGATTGGTGCTCGTCTGAGAGCGGGAACAATGATCACGTAAACTAACTCAAAATTTTCCCTGGTATTGTGTGTGTGTAAATTCCCCTGGAACATTTTCTCTCAACTGAATCAATGATTAAGTTGAGGTAAGGTGTTCCGGAAGCCTGTGTTTAGTGGAAAGCAAGCAAGAAAGGGTTTTAAGGGATGTTTTAACGCCTTGGGTATTCCTCTCTCTTCTCGTCATTGGGGAAATGGGGGAAAATGGGTGATCATCCTTCACATCGGAAGAGGTGACATACCCTCAGCCCTCTATTGGATCCGCTAACTCATTTGTGTGTTGTTGGGTCCGAGCGTACACGAGAAGGTTGTGTACACGGAAACGCGTTCAGACGTGTTCTCATACCTAACAGTGATGGTTTGCTTCAAGTACCTGAGAAAATATTAAAAACTGGGATTTGTGGATGACCTGGGTTTAAGTCCCGCTGCTGCATCTAATTCCCGTTCCCATTTTGGAAAATATCAAGAGTATCTATGGGATTTGATCCACTATGTGAGCTTTACGATTGCTCGCTGTCGCTGTCGTAGATTTGATAAGAAACCACAGCCAGATCGGAGCAAAATTTGTCAGTCTCGCACTTGGGCCAAATCGCTCTTCGAAATCTTGTGAGAGAGGGGTAGTGGAACAGACAAACAAGTTACTCAGAGGTGTGAATTTACGGATGAACGTAAAGTAATGCAGTTCACTACAATATCATGTCAGTAATCTGCCCATTTCCACGCGTCTAATTTGACCTTTCTGGGTTAATCTTTTCGATCTACAAGGCATCACAAATGCGACCTAACATCTATAAGGCTTTTTGTGAGGTCAAAATGTGAGATAATACAGCCAAGTAGAGGATGCTGCACACGCGTGGATCCGCAGTATGTCCAGCCATGCGTTGCGTGTCTCTGCGTGTGAATAGCGTACTTGTAAACAAAACTGGATTAAAAGCAGCACCAGGCATGTGGTTTTTATGGCTGCGTTTGAAGTCTCCGGAACAAATTGTGATCAGATGTGGTTATTGAAACCAGCTTTGATTTATGTTTTGGAGAGGTTGGATTGTGATCGTGCTTACATGACTGGTAAGTGATGTTATTTGTAATAAAAGCGGGTTGGGGTAAGGGTGTGACTGGTTCAATTCCAGCTCTAACCTCTCAAAGAACGATCAATTGATTAAGTGGTTTACTCGTCAACCAATCAGAGAGGGTTATCATCAAAAACCAGAGAGCCTGAACGACTGTACCTCTAGAGAGTCCTCATCTTTTTTGACTTTTATCGTTTCCAGAGACCAAAACGAAGTGGAATGGGTTCATGTGAGCTCACCGGACATTCGAAACAAGCGTCTTGTAGCTGGAACACGAAGTCCAGACGGAAATTCTCTTTACATTGCCAGAGGTATGGTACCTCTGACCGGTCCCTTCCCTTATTATGAACTCAGCTGTGGTTGGGTAAGTCAATCTAATCGATATTCGAGCGGCATTTTGATCATCTGCTCATGTGCCACGAATTACTCATAATATCCATGCATTGGAGAGCGCTTTGCTACAAACAAACTCCATGGACTAGTCTGTTTTAGTAAAAATGTCAAATTTGTAATAACCAGACCTTGCTTGCCTAAGATTTTCCACACGGCATCGTCATTAGAATTTCGGGAAAAGCACTTAACTCGTCCTCAAAAGCATGTCCTCCTTCAACCAGCAACGGCGTTTCCAAGTTGGGGTAGACCCACACATTGTCGAAACCACGCTCTGCTTTCTGTGTTTAAAGGCGTCAGATGAACTGGAATACGCAAACCTCGTTTTCGGTGGAGTTGAGTGGAAGCAGCGAGATTTCGACGTGCTTGCGTGGAGGCCCAAAACACACTGAAACCATCAAGACAAAGCCCAATGCCATCTTCGACCCGTCTGCAAGAACTTTAGAAGACAAGCTATTCTTTTATGTCCTCCAGAAATTAATTAATTTAGCGTTTCGATCTCAGCTGATTTTGCGTTTCAGACCGGCGACAGCTGAGGAAGCACCAATAAAGAGGTTGTAATGTATGTACTTTGATTTGATGCCATGTTAGTAGGTCATCTATGTATCCGGAATGTCAAAAAGACTAAAGACGACGGATGTACAGTCATTGGGTAGATTGCTCAACTCATGTATGACGGTGTGTTCTGAGTGCGCGTAAGGTCAGAGGTCAGCGTCACAAGAGTGCGTGTGAGAGCTGGCGGGTTGTCATGCCTGTCCTCAAGATCACAGAGGAACTGGGTGATGGACGTGAATTTGCAGGAATCACTTCAAGACAAAGGCGATGCGTTTAACCAGCTAATTTTTTCCAGCGTGGTATGTGTACTATCTGACTTGGCGTCCTACTAATTCACATTCCTGTCATTGTGAAGGCATGTGCGCTTGATGCATGGGCGAAGTTTTAATTGGTCACGTTCATGCACGCTGTAGGAATGGACGGTTAATTTGGTCAGAGATAAAAACGTTCGTCTTCCTCTCATTCTTGTTACTGGTTACCCGGTGCAACGCAGCGCATAACCCAACCCTTTGACGAGCAACTCAACGACTTAGAACAGAACAAAGTCCGAGTGCAAATTGAGGCCACTTATGAATGCCTGGGTAATCTTGGATAGATGGGCTGAGATTGATTACCGTTGAGTGATGCGTTGTTAGTGTGAACAACACCGCAGCGTGATTCTTGCAACTTTGGTCGTGTAATTAGTCTTTGTTTTACTACATTGGTTTTGTTAGAACTCAATTCAAACTTGGAATTGGTATATGTATACAACCACAGTTTAACAATTGCTGTTTCCTTAGCTTGGTGTCGTGATGCTTATTGTTTATGATAACCGCGATAACAATTTAACATGACGGGTTATTCTCCTTAACGAATCACGTGCTTATACCCACAAGTATTTAAGGTTATGTAATTCGTAACTCTAGAGTAGCGGGCGTGTGAACAGAGCCAAGCCTTAGACACTAACCTCAGTACTAATTAGAATGTCATGGAGTTCTTTGAAATACCCAACAGAGGCATTTTGAAATTTTCCACGGAATGGTACAGTGGTGAGTGGTATTACACAATGTTACCTGAAATGGTTAATGTGAGAAGATCATACCGGCTACAATTTGGCTGAATTTCTCGTTTGAGGTATGCGGTAACGTGATTGTTTTAAATAAGGAATCGTGCATTAGGAATGCCTGGGACGAATAACCAATAACTGGATACGTTTTTATGTCTCATTCGGTGCTTTAAATCAGTGGGTTTGTGCGATGGTTTTCCATGTCATAGAGGATCAAAGTCTGCTTTTAACTTTGGAACAAATCAGATTGTTGAAGCTGCCCACGATGCAATTAGTCGACGCAAGTCCACAGGTCAAGATTTACAACAATTTGGCATTTCTCAACAATCAACACTACTAAGACCCCATTGTTGAAGCGTACTTCACCCACTGAATGAAAAGGTAGATGAGTATTGTGAAGACTACTACCACATCTTCCAGAAAGTCTATCAGGTGAATATCAATTTCCCAGAGTACAAACACCCAGTCTACGCTGAAAATGCAGAATGTGCATTGGGCTGCCGACGAGTGCACGTGAACGAAGCTTATCTACTCATCTCCATCACCCATTGGTTAGTATATCAGCCACTAGTTACGCACGCGTGCTCATCTACACACAAAGACACTTGGCTGGCTTGACGCAAATAAACGGGCGTATCCACTGACGCCTGTTAACAAAGACAATGGAAGTGTATTTAGTGAAGTCCACATGTACACCCCACTTCCACCTTTGCGGCGCCCACCTACGCTTACAAGGTCAAATGTGACCAGTAACTTGTGGCCCAATCTTGGTCCACTCGCCCATCTATTCAGATTTGTGTTTTTACTAGATCACTCCGACTCGGTTAGTCAAAATTTCCTTAGTTAAACAAGACGTCGTAAGAAAAGAGACACAACAAGCAGACAAATGACATCAGGTACATGATTGGGTCTGCCTCATTACAACTTCCTTAATGACTCAAGCTTTTGCAATGGGTAATTGAGCCAATGAAAACTGGAGGCCTGGCGTGGTTCAAGGCCGTTCCGCGGTCTTCGAAGTAAAGATTATGCCATGGATTCCGCTTCACAATTGTGGGAACCTTCCAATAAAGAACTGAATATTTGTGTAGATTTAAATAATTGATAGTTAAGTTTGTTTTTACATGGGCCTAATTGCGAGACATCTTGGTGTTGCCATTGTTAGTAAATCACACCTGACCACCGAGATTATTATTTTATTTCAATCAATTAATACCGTTAATTCGAGTTACAGAAATCATCATTTTATCCGGAAAATAAAGATTTAGATAGCATAGATGATTTTTAGTCCAAAGAATTAAGTTGAAATTATCTGTACCATAAAAGAGCATTCGGTAAATGCTGAGGTGGATGGAACAGCATGGTAATGAAGCATCAACGGAATGCTGAAGTACATCGATTAAAGTACCAGTACAGCAGGAATGCACCACGGCCCTATTCTGCAATGACTTTTTATCTAGTTAACGCAAACATTTAATCGATGTCAAGAATAGCGTGTTATTGTGCCTGCGTGCTCAAACAAGACAAATGCACGGTAAAAGAGACTCATGTACATTAAAGTCATTCAATTTAATCGGCTTAAACAACTTTCCGTTCATTCGCACACCTTGATAATCCACTGCAGTAACAAATTAGATTCATGACACTTTCGTGTATGTGAAATCGCTTTCAGGGATGTGTCTTTAATGAAAACTACGATGAATATTGGAAAAAAATTGTGCAATTAGATCCTGGGATTCTTTTGAGCAGATAGTTTCGATTCAAACTCAAGGGGCTCGTGAAGGATCAGGTCCTTGACAAGTAGATGAAGTTCCCCTTTTAAATTATTTGAATAAGGTAAACAAAATTCCACTTAAGGATGGATCTTATAGGCTTGTCAACAATTAAACATGCCCGAAAAAGTGAATGATTTTACCTGTCTATAAGTCAAAATTAGATTATTTAATAACTTTGCTAAAAACAAGCTCACACAATTTTAATCACGGTCACATTGCAACTTGGAGCAACTAAATATCTGCATTGTGATAAATTCACAAAATGACAATCTTTTATTGATATTACAAAAGCGCTTGAAAATTGTTTAGGTGTAGGAGTATGTGTTTTGATTTTAGCGTAAATAAATCTGTTAAAACTGTGGTGCTGCGTGGGATGTAGAGAAAGGGCGGAATACAGAACATTGTTGTCACAAACCAAGCCGATTAAAATCGATTAATAACAGTAATTTATCGTGTATACACAAGCAAGAGGAATGATAAAAGATATCTTGCAGTAGATAGTTTTTGCCATTTCTTCAACATGGCAGATATAATTTAGCGTTTTTGTGAAAGAGGTAAAATGAGATTTGAAGACAAAGCTCATTAATGGTTCAAAAGATTTGAACAACTATGTTTTTCGAAATTTGGACATGTTTGGCAGCATCGCATGTAGAAACAGCTAGTCACAATAATCAGGCAAATGCCGATTTTGAATTGAAGGATTTCCCATTAAAAGATTTCCACGACAAAACTGAAAGTTGTGTCATTTGTTAAGCAAATAGAAAAACTAAAGGTTCTTTACAAAATTTTTCAGTCTGCTTAATGTTGCCCTTTTTATAATGTGTTTTGTTAAATTTTCACAATTATGGACCATGAAAGTAAATGCAATAAACTTGAGAGCTTTTACTGTTCTAGGCTTTATGTTCAAACAAATATTGAAGAAGATGGCAATCGGGATGTCGCTAGTTGCATATTTAACCTGCAAACCATGGAAATATTTTAAGGTCACAAATTTGTTTCATCGTTTAGTGTAGACTACCTAAACACATTGTCCAATTGCACCTGACCCGCGTTATTTAGATTCAGTGGTTGCTTCCCTTTTCGGGCCTTTGGGCGCTGTATATGCCCAATGGACCGAATTGTACAGAAACTAAATAGTCCGCTGTGTAAACGGAAGTCGTTAAGTGAAAAACCACGGAACTTTGGAGTTCCTATAAAAGCACTAATATACAAAAAATCTATTTTGATTCCGAAAATTGTAACCAACATCTGTGAATTCTTGTTGAGTTTCGGTATGAAAACGGAGGGGATTTTCCGTGTAAATGGAAGTGCAAAAGCAATCGCCAACCTGCGGACTCAGTTTGATATCACCGCTGCGGACAATCTGGATGGATCTTCACAAAACGACATCCATGCTATTTGTGGTGTATTCAAATTATTCCTAAGGGAGATACCGGAGGGAATCATCCCAGATTCAGCAACTAAACGCATCGTTAAAGTAAGAGACTGGCGTATTTTAGTCGATTAATGTTAACACATGCCAATTTGTATGTGGTAACGTGTGGTTACTTTTCTTTGAAGCTGTTCATGCCATTTATTGCCTATAGTTATGTGTAACTAACGCCTTTAAACTTGATTTAAGCCTATTTTTATTAACACTGCTGTGACATCTGACTAAATAATTGTAAAATGCTTGTTCAGGTGGATTACTCGCTTCATTATTGATTTCCAACATGTTCAGTCTAATCGTAATTTTTGGTCAAATTCATTTTCAGATTATGGAACAACTGAAAAATGAAAAACCTCAGTGTGTACTGAAGTTAAGAAATGTGATTGCAAGTCTACCCGAGGAGAATCACAACCTTTTGATGTACATATGTCAATTCCTCAGGATTTTGGTCGCCAATGAATCATCAACCAAAATGTCAGCTTCCAATTTGGGCATTGTCTTTGGTCCGTGCTTATTTAAGTGTGGTCTTGGTATGCAGGCAAGTCGTTCTTCAATTCCATTTTCCATGTACAGCTTAAGCTTTGCCATATGAAAAGCCGATTTCTGACTTCAACATGCTTATTTTATTTCACTTGCTTTCTCCGATTCTGAAAACACTTTCATAAGAGGCTTTAAATTTGAAATTTTGACTTGTACTACGTACACCCGCTGTTCGTCCTATATTACTTTGTCATATTATCCATTTTGTTAAATTCAATTCATACAGTTGTGAAAGGTAATCTATACACCCAGAAATCGCTGTTTCTCGAGTTAACAAAGTAATAAAGATTATGTTCAGTTAGTGCTTTTGCAGTACCAATATGCTCTGCGTTGCCGTCGGTGTCTGACCAAAATAGCACACAACCCTTATTTATAATGTCCACTGACTAATGACCATGCTACACCGTCTACAACCACTCCTTAATTGACATTTTCGGTCCGTAGGCCCTAATCTACGTTCCTGGCTTTGTTCCACTTAGACTTGACTGGGGTTAATTAGCTGCTTACCTGTTGCCGGTGTGAATCCCTGGGATGTTACACAATTTATACATCCTATATACTTCTCAACAATTGTCAATGTCTGGTTTGCAGTTGTAAAACAGTCATAATCCTACTCGCATTCCATATTCCCCCCACAATTCTCGCCAGAATCGCCCATGACATTGTTGGAAACATTAGGTTCTCTTTCTTAGCAGAAATAGGCTCGCTTTCACGGTCGCCATGTCGATTTCTACATGTCGTGGTAGGCCGTCACACTGACGAGAATTATTTGTGATTAGAATTTATTGCCGTGGATCACTGCAGTGATGTTCCCGTCCAGTTTGTGGGTTTCGTTGGGCTTGTAGTTATACCGAAATGCCAACATGTGTTCGTGTTGTGCAATCTTGCCAGTGGCAGCAACCACCACACCCTCCTGCCCTGGCTTGTGGCGGCTCTCTGCATGCCGATCTATGAACCATTAGGTCTTCTTACATGGGGGCAACGTCTGCCGCCATGTCCATTTGAGTGTGTTAAGCCCTCGGAATAGTTCCTCCAACTGTGAAATGAGGGCGTTTTTATCCCAGCACTTCTGAAAGTCTGGTTTTTCTGACTGCCGCATTTAAATGCCCACTCCATTACAACAATGTTTTGGTATTTCCGAAAAGCTGGTAGCCTCGGGAATATGATGTGGTATTGTACCACGTTGTTCTTTTGAATGACACCACTTAGGTCATTCTACTACGTTTTCTGGTTACTGAGCTACCGGTTGAAGGAGGCGGTGTAGACACAGTCGTGTAGTTGATGGCTCACCTAACCGGTACTGGTGTGTTTTCTTGTTGCTTTGCAGCAGAGTTGTGCAAGCTGGAGATGATTGACCTGGTTTAACACGTTTCATTGCATGCTTTGCTCAAACAAGGCTCCTACTTCCATGGTTCGAATGTTGGGGTTGTTAATCACTGTCTTGCAGTATTTCGTTCTGTCGTTTATAAACACATGCTGCGCAGTTTGCACACCAGGACCTCAAATTGTTGCGTTTTTCGTTTGCGATATAATCGTGATTAATGACACCGCGATGTCGTTGTCCCATCGAATCCCGGTAAACCGTGACACCATACAGGATTTGTGGCAGTGGGCAGTGTTCACAAAGATGGCCACCAGGCATAAGGGGTAACGCGGTGGTCGCACCTTCGGTACAGAGAGAGGGTGCACACGTTGTCCACCGATTCTGCGTGCGTCTTTTCCGCGTGATCGTCTGTCCTGCCGTAATGGCGTTAAATGTGAATTTTAGCATTACTCATCTGTGTGGTTCGGAGGCATTGACAGGAGGAATGCACACTGCTGTGTGTGCAAGTAAATTTGTCCTCAGTGCAACCGAAGATGGCATTTACTCTGAGCTATTTTTTTTGGTAAATCAGCAAGTAGTTCAGTGCGCAATCAATATTCGCAATCCACGTACGCCACCGTTTTAGTGGGTGAATCAGCTACTCCGCTCATATCTAACTCTCTTCTGCAAATGCCTGTAAGATCTCATATGGATTGGAATTTGATCAATCAAAGGCACTAATGTCGAGTCGAGCGTCGCTTCATTTTGAAGCAGGGATCGTCCAGACAAGCAGAGTTGTTCAAGAAGCCAGAAGGGTCTTCGTGTTCGGCAAAAGCATCTGCTGTCTCTGAAGATCCGGCGTGATGTGTTGCTGAGACGAGCACGCAGTAGCAAGCTCGGTTTTAATTGCTCAGCGCTTTCGATTCGTCCTCAAATCGTGTGGGGTAACGCGCACTCTGGCTGAATTATGATTACTTGGGTCAACAGGCTTAGCCCAAAGCTGCACAGTTTTGCTGAAATATCAGCTATTTTAAGGTGAATTATCGCTTTTTCTGAAGCGTCTTCACGTCTTGCCACATTGGCTCATAACGGCAATCATTCACTTCGGAGTGGACTTAGCTATTTGGACCATGGTTGTCTTGGTTCCTTTTTGTGTGTTTTACGCCTACAAACTCATAACCTAAAGTTACTTACTGTGTGAAGTGATTGTCTAACATGTAGGGCCTGCGACAACAGAGTCTTTCCAACCTCGCAACGACCTACTTCATCACGCACTTCGACGTAATCTTCTCTGACGAGGTGCCGGGTGTGGAATCGATCGACGGTAGCCAGGCACACCTCATCTCAGCTACGAGTTTGAACAGTCTGCTTCAGAGGCAGAAGAAGCGGCGTCTGCCCCCGCGCCGGTCGGTGATTGGCATGGAGATGCCGCGCTCTCGACCAATCACGCCGCGTGGAGACGTCCTCTCTCCCGTCGTGTCGCCCGTCCTTGGCGCCGGCGTGTCTGCACACTCCACCAGCAGTCTGTCACTCTCGCCCGTGCACAAATGGATGTACTCGGACAACGAGGACATGGATCTGGGGTAGGTGAATGTCCCGCTGCGCGCACCGTCCAATCACGGATCAGGCCCTGGTGGTTAGTTGAGAGAAGGCGATTTTTGCACAGCCATCCAATGGTGTGGCGTAGCCGATTGTCCACACAGGGCCCACGAGTGACGGAGGCTGCTAAAGACTCACATTCGAAGGATCGAGTGCGTAGGCAAAGGCGTGAGGGGACAGGGTGGTGAAAAATGCGGCAACACGGTTGCTGGACTTGCCCCGATAGTGGTTAACTGCCCGCAAAAACGTGGGCGTTTGTTTTAGGTTGAAAAAAAATTGTTTTTTTTTTTCAACTGACCGGAAACTAACAACTGCCCTTTGCTCCCTTTAATCCGTCGTGGGGTGAAAATATAAAGCGTTTTTCACAACTTCCTTCTTCACTAAAAGATTGTAAATCAGGTGCTTGTTTGTCAAGTTTGAAATTATGAATGTGTGTGTGTGTGTGTGTGTGAATGTTGTACATGGAAGTCATTTAGCTACTGCAAATCATTAAATTACGTCCTCACATTATTTTACAGCCCGGTTGACCTCCGACCTTCGGTAGCTACGCATTTACTGCTAGGTTTCTAGGAATGTAAATTAATTTCTGGTTGTCTTAAAGAAAGAGCAAAATGAAAACACCTCCGTGTGGATCGAAACTGTTCCGTCGCGCGAGCAATGTGGCTTTGAGCGGTGTCATGCCGCAGTACTACTTGCCTGCTTCCCTGCTCAGTAAATGACCTTTTTCCTCATCAAGTTCTTTCCTTGGTTCGATCCATTCTCGGCTGTAGTGTTCCGCATTCACCGTCTGGCCAATTTCCAGGAGTTCATAAAGAAGTACACCCCTCATGTGCCACCAGATACGTAGGTGAACCTCGTTCTTCGAGTGGATGTCGATGTACAGGGTTGCCTGGGATCTACCCACGACTGTTAGCGTTTGGGATTCTCGTAAAAGTATACTTTTAAACAACCGTCACAATCTACCACTGGAAGTCCTTTCGCAGGTTGTTGCTGGCTGGCGAACTGTGAGAGGCATGTGTTCATGGGTTGTGTTCGGTGAACACACATGACGGGACCCAAATTCCAAGCTGTCCAATTTTCCCATTTGGTGCTGACGCCTGGAAGTAGCTGTTTAGGTGTCTCCAAACTGAGCTGCTGCTGCTGTTGCTCTCGGTGCGTTTGCGTTGAGTCCACATCGAGCAGAGTTTGCGATTTCGGGGCTGTTGGCGTCGCAGCTGGTCATTAAGATCAGAATCACCACCTCTAAAACGTTCGTACCTTTGATTACACGTTTCATAGAAGACACGACGTCAGCACCAAGAACACTACAAATTGATTGCCGCGCTTTAGAAGCACGTTTTCTTTGATGGAATTCACAGTAAACGCCTTGCCTCTGTCATTTGGTATTCCGAAACCTTGCGTCCGAGCCTTTTCAAAATCACAAAACACCTCGAAAATATTTTCTATTTTTTAACACAATTTTAAGCCGGAAGGGAACTGCAATGCAGTGGTTTGCTGTGTGTGTAGATGCGATCTATCATCATCATCATCACATCTGGTTCTTCCATCCTCCCAGGTCTCACGGTGTGTTGGCACGCGAACTTGCCACCATCATGACGTCGATATCGATTCCCTCGGTTGCGTCAGCGGAGAAATTCTCTCCCTCCAACCCTCCAATCTGCACACGACCCGTGGCGGAACGCCCCAACGCCACTCCGCCTCCCCCGCAGTCCCTAGCTGGTGTTGATCTCGCCAAGTCCCTTCCCTCCCTCATTCACCCGTCGGAGGCGTGTGGCGCCTGGCGTGGCCGACGTCGACGAAGTCCTGGCAACGCTGCGGACGAAGACGCCGAAGAGGCAATGGAGGAAGAAGAAGAGTCCTCGGAGTCGTCAGCCAATTCGCTGTTGGAGGGCCCCTTGGACACGAGTGGCTACCTGCACAAGCACTTCCACCACGACGCTCTCCCGCACCTCCTCACCGAGTCCAACACCGAGACAACACAGACGCTGACGCTCGATGACGACTTCGACAGTGTCTGCCAGTCGTGCTTGTCTTCGGTGAGCTGGTCTTGCATTCGACTTGTTCGAGTCGATTTGTAGATTAAGGCCGTAGGCATTTCTGTGATATGCTAATTCGCGAGTGAACCCCAAGTCCTGTTATTCTCCATGTTACGACACAAATGTCGACTTTGGTCTTTTGTGTTGCGCGCAAAACCGATTGCGCTTTGTTTGCACAATCACAAATGCGCTCTTGTTTAGCATATAACTTGTGTGTGGTTGTGTGCGCGCTTATCCAGACAAACACTCAAGTGTTCTGGAACGACTTTTTTTAATTGTAAGGTTATTTAAAATGTGTGTTGTTTGGGTGGTGCGTTCGACAAGGATCTGATTCTGACTTGGCTCTGCTTCGGGGGTTGGTGTGAGTTGTTTGCGTGTGATTTCGTGGGCCCTAGTTATACCAAAATATCTGTTTTTGTGCTCGGATTTTCGCAGCTAGGATTGATATGGTGGGCATTTCAATATCTGGGCTGAAATGGGATGATTTGCACACCAATTAGCTGCCTGACTTGACCTCTCAGGCCCTCTTGTGTGATTTCCTCTTCATGTAAACGACACCGAGGCGAATGTGTACGTGTGAATGCGGTGGGAATTGTTTTACGGCTTTAAAAATAGCTCCTGGTAGAAATCTCTGATGTAGGCATTGCAGATAAGGCAGATGTTCTGCAAACAAACCCAGCTCCATAATATGATTCTCGTTATTACCAGTAATGACGGTAATTTGGACGTTTGCATGGGTCAGATGTAGACAAAGCATGGTGCTTGTGAAATCCTGATTGGTTGGTTAATCTAACTGG
>UXSR01000959.1:0-13543 GCA_900604375.1 Mesocestoides corti | reverse complement strand
CAACTGCACCAGCATCATCATCCGAAGCAACGGTGTCAACAGAATCAACTGCACCAGCATCATCAACAGAATCAACTGCAACAGCATCATCAACAGAATCAACTGCCTCGGCGTCATCAACAGAAACAATAACATCAACTCCTTCACCAGACGCAGCGGAAATTCCAGACGAGACACAACGTGATGCTATCATAGCGGAACACAAACGGTTACGTGACAATGTCGACCCTCCTGCGAAGAAAATGGAGGAGCTGGTAAATATATAAGCCGATTTTTTGGTAACCGAGGCCAGTCTAATTAGCTGCGATTGTTTGAAATAATGCTTGGTGAAATGGATGTCTCGGTGACTGATTCTTTGTGATTATTTAGAGCTACACGCTGAACATGGAAACGTTGGCTGCGGCATGGGTTAAGGATTGCCCACTCGATAAGGTCAAGAAGGCGGATACTAAAACTGGGAGGACGACGTATATCGACGAAGACAACAAACTAACGTTTGCTCAGATGATTGATAAAATTGGTGACGAAGGTGATGATTTTGATTATGACAGCAATAGTTGCGACGACAAGAATTGTCTGAACTATAAACAGGTAAGCAAAGCATTTCTTCTGAAGTGCACAATTTTCATGATGCGACTTTGCTCACTTCACTTCTCAGCTGAACAAACAGAGCCTTTATAGATCTGTTTAGCTTTTCATAACAGTTCTTCAGTGAAATGAAACAAGAATTGTGGTAAAGGGCAGATAATTGTGGGCTAACCGGTCGAAGACCTTGGTGATTTTAGGAAACTTTATATTAATCATATTTACATGGCTCCTAAACAGTAAAAATATTTTGCGTTAGTTGAACTGAGGCGATCAGGCATACAGAGGACCCCAATACCCAAGTGCATGAATCTGGTTCAATTTTGACACAGATCGTTCTTTGTCACTTTAGGTAATATGGGCTAATACAAAGGAAGTTGGATGTGCAAAGATGAAATGCGCTGTAAAAGATGATGAAGATGAAGATAACGAGAAAGCTACACTCATGGCCTGTTTCTACACACCCACGTAAGTTGAACGCCTGCTAATTTATTGTAGCAATGTTATTTCCTAAGATTAGCGTTTTACAGTAAAATTGCTAAATCAAATGCTATTCAAACGAAATCAATGCAGTTTATGCAGCCTTCAACTTACGGGGACACAAATGAGCTTGTCAAATAGCTTGACACATTTAAATAGGAATTTTCGGCGTAATTCAAATTTATTTCTGTTCACTTTTCTAGTGGCAATGTTGGGGAAGAGCGTCCTTACGAAAAGAACTCAGGTTTTGCCATTCTACCCACCATTGGGGTGTTAATTTCAGCAATGCTTGCGACTCACTGTTTCGCGTAGACCTTTTCTTCAGCGTTCCTTTCACATCATAAAATATTTCTTCAATTGTTTTTAATTATGCGTAGTATTTTTGTTTACAAAAGTTATTGTAAAATGTGAATTCAAACAAAACCATTTTCGAGTGACTGGCTAACTTCAATGGCATTTCCAGTAGATGACTGTGGTTTTCATAGCACGACAGAGTTGTTTTGTGTTTACCTATAGCTGGCGGCGAAAGGCATTGACGATATGCCTGCGTGTTCTATAGCTCGTTATGAGATTATTTAGAGGGTTTAAGAATTGGGATAGTTCTAGAATTCCAATTAACACATTTTAAGGTTGGTTTGTTCGACCATTGGCAAGTTACTCACCTTGGTTTTAAATTCCAAGCCGAATTCGTTTATCTGACCTGACATCGTCTTTTACATCAAGAACGCTGAATTACATGTCGGCGATCTGTCACTGCTGCCATTGTAATTTCTTCGCTTATGGTACACAAAAATTCGGAGGACATCATAAGTGCAGTTCACTACACGCCAAATCAGATTTAAGTGTGCAACATTGAAAGCAATATTTGTCTTGGTTTGTTCTTCCCTTGGTCCATTCATATACACTGCAACAGAGACAGAAAACGCAGTAGTGGATGTGTGCTGTTTGATGTCTCAGCTGCCTATCAACCCCAAAAATCACGACAATGACCAAATGACGCTGCCATCATGGCCCACTCTTTGGCCTCAAACAAGGCCTGAGAGTCGAGGTGGTGACAGCCTACCACGCTAAAGAGTGCTCAGAAGGAAATAAAGAGCAAATATTTGAGGCTCATCCCCCACTGTAGCGGTGCGAGGAGGTAGATTGGATAAAAACCAGCACCCCAAAATCAGGCAAGATAGAGCGACGTATAAAAAAAGAAACACGACAATTACATGACGAGAATTAATTTTACGATATTGTTCATGGTCCTTTAATATCAGCAGCTTCTCTTATTTACCATGCATGAGTGCAAGAGTCACTCGTAGTTAGATTTCTTGGGTTCAGTGTGCAGTAGTCTTTTTAATAGCCGTTTGAGGTAAGTAATATTCTAAGACAGCATATTTGTTAAATATGTGCTTCGACTGCCTCGAGATTATAATGCTCAAATCGTCTGTCCTAAAAGGTCTTCGATAGGCCATTAAACATACTATGACGCTCATTTCTTTGCATCCAATAACTCGGGTTGTAGTCTCTACGAATGTGTTTGCGCATGACTACTCATTTAGGTAGGGCAGCACTTTGGTCAATGAGCTTATGCTATCCAAATTTAACTAACAGACTGAAAATGAGAAAGTTCATTTCCACCAATAAATAGGTAGCAAACAGCGGTCACCGTTGTAGTATGTGAGAACTGTGGTCAAAGGCCTAAATCTGAGGTAAGAAACATTTGACAGTCTTTTTTAATGAGTGAGTTATTTGCTCCATTAATTTTATAGTTTAAAATCTTTGAGATTGCGCATGGCAGGCCCTAGGCAAGAATGCACCAGTGTTAATTAAATATGTTTTAACTGATAACTCTACTAATTGCATTGAAGCGGTGGTTATATTGAGTCACAAATCCATACGTCACCGTAGTTTGTCGTTTGTTGCGTCCGGCGAATGCGCATTTGGAAGGTTTGAGGGCGTCTTAATGTCGCTTTTGTGGTAACGGCACTAGGTTGCTTCCTGTGTTCCCTCAATTGCCATGAATAGGGAATAAATTTTTTTTCATTGATGTTGTTTGGAAGTAAATCCATCCACTAGTAACGCAAAATGTGGCCGTCATCCTGGCAACCTTTTAGCACCCAGATTGTTTCTGCTAGATGCTACGTTCAAGGAGACGAAGGCATTTCCTCGTGAATGTCATCTGCCGCTTTAGCAAGCCCCTTCAACACCGTGTTTGAATTCTATATTCAATATTAATACGTGCATATTTTAGGAGAGTTCTAGTGCATACGTTGCGTAATACTACGTTGTCTGTTTAACAATTCATAATTAAGGTGATCTAATTGAGAAAAAAATTGGGATGCATGCGTGACACCAGGTTTGATACCGGAAATGTGGTGTCGATGACGTGTGAAATAGTCATTTGTGTGAATATAGTATCTTTTATTTTGTGCAGGGTCTTTTAGATAGCATTGTTCCAAATAGATCAAGGACGTCTGTAGCAAAATCAGAGAAAAAGGAAAGCAACTATATGTGAATTCAAGGACAATTAAATGGTAATGTCCTGATTTTAAAAGTCAGTGGTAATTTTTATAAAGCAAATTCATTCCTTAAAGCAGTGCGGGAAAAATTGAAAAAAAATGCTGTTTACTAAACTCATGTTTGTAGTCATTGTTACGAGAGTGCTGTGCAAGCTCAAAAGAAAGCACCAAGCAGCAATGCCTAAAATGTAGCATTCTGTTCATCAGGGTCAACAGCTCTTTCTTGTAATTCTCCTATTAACTATCCTCGAAAGCCCATAATGAGCGTAGACGAGACCATTTAAAAGTGCCACACCAATCAAGTGCGACTTTGTGTGAAGTAAGCTCAAACTCCTAACAGGCGACTATAATAAGTAATGAGTAGAATAAGGTGACCTTATTGGTACAGTCTGGTCAGGAATCACTTATCACCCACGCCAGATGACTAGCATCCTACAACAGGTTGATTCCACTAGTAGGGTAACTAGTAGTGTTATTTAATTAACACTGATGCCATGGTTATGGTCGACGAATTAAGTGCCGCAAATACCTCACCCATTGGAAAGGGTGTAAAATGTTGCCTATCTCAGATCTGGGTCTTTTACTACAGTTCTCATTTACTTTCACGGTGACCATTGTTTAGTTCCCATCTATTAGTTAAAATTTTCTTTCGCAGTTTCAGTCTGTTAGTTACATTTGGATGGTTTAATATAATTGACCCCCGTGCTACTCTACTTTAAAGAGTAGTTTATGAATCAACACAATCATTAAGCCTACATATGACATTATCAGTTATAAAAGGATGGGCAACTCCCAAAGAAGTATCCACTAATCGTCAAAATTACCTACACACTAAGTAATGGTCTGCCGAACACCTGCTGGGACTGATGATTTGCGCATGATAACCTCAAAGCACCCAAAACAACTTGAGCAAATGTGCTGTCTTTGGATATTTCTCACCACAAACGGCAAGTAAATAAAATTAACGGATATGGTATGTAAGAAACGTGCCCACGGGCTAGTTTTAGACGTTAAAGTTGCCCTTTATAATGTCACAGTGGTTGGCTTGTACCTTACTTCTCAAATGTACAATTTTTCCTCGGGTGTAGAGAGTGTAAACGTGTTGTCAAGTCTAGACCACGTCCAAGTTTTCACAGGATACATTACGTGCATATAGACATCTTTGTTATTCCCGTTACTATTTCCTTTGGATATACTGATATATTATGTATAAAACAGGAGGTCACATATTGTATGGCAAAGGGAGTGTTGTAATAACTTCAACACAAATTATAAATCACGTCGTGGGCGCCATGTCTCAACAACAGGTAAGAGAGGAAACAACTGATACCACCATTTATGATGATGAGAACACACAGGAGTCCTCAATGAATCTTTGTAAAGGTAATCAGCGAATATTAGCTGTGTTCACTAAGCAGTAGTTAGGCAAAATCAGTTCGACGCTTTAGCTACACAAAACGTACTTTTACTCAGGAAACAAAGCCTTCATTGTCTTCTGTAGCTACCGCTCTTGTCAATGCATTGAGAGTGCGTCCAACAATGTTTCTTGTACGCGTTGTGGTAAATGTTACGTTGGGTAGTAATGAACAGGCATTATTTTGCTGTGAAATAGCATGTCAAATAGTCAAAGCTATGCGGATAATCTACTGCCTTAATTTTGGCATTTTTTGAGAAACTACATTTCCGTCTTAGTCTCTGGTCTTTTAATTTGGCATAAGGCAATTTTATTAGGACGTTTATAAAGGCCAATATCTCTCACACTACCTAAGCAATCATCTAAGTACAGAGCATTGCTTAATGAATTTCATAGCACAAGTTAAACAAGGCAGTTTGTTTGCGCTTAATAAATATTTACACTCTAACATGTATTCAAACCTACCGATACAGTTTAAATTATGTCTATTTTTTTCTGAAATTGTGTAAAACGGTATAATAAGCTCTAACGTTTAGATAGCGGCACCTTTGGCCCATGTAGGAACATCCCTTACTACAACGGCGTCACTTGAGTGATTCGCGTAATAGTTCAAGCGTGTGTGTTTGGCAAAGTCGAAACAGTTCCTTTAGGTTGTGATGTTTAAAGTGATCTACCGTATTGGTAGCTGCATTGGTAGCATCCAAAGCGATGATGGCATGAATGTGATTAAGGTGGCTTCCCGGATTGACAAAATCGGTGACATAAAAAGAAGCATCTCAACGTGGTACATAGTGGTGCATACAAGTACGATTTTATAGCCTGCATGTGAACCAGCTTGAAATTTAGGTTTGATTGAATATTTTTTTGTCATGGTATCTCCTAGGCAGTGTTTCTGACAAGATTACTGCTGAGATATTGTCAAAAAATATGAGGTCAAGCGGAAGATAATGGTATAAACTGAAATATTTGGAACGGGGTAGTAACGGCATACGTTTGGACGACTATAGCCGCGATATGTATCCGGTGGTAAATCTGAACAATATCTGGTCTTGACAATACATTAGCCCTATCTACACAGGACTTGACATATGTAGTACAAGTCAAACACCGTGGCATTATAAAGGGGTGCTTCATTGCCAAAGAGTAACGAGTGCATAGAATTGTTAAAGACCATTTTTGGTTTAAAACAGATACCCAAATGCAGCACATTTACTTAAACCCCGTCTCTGCTGTTTCAAGATTAACATGCGCAATTCGTCTGTCGAACATCTAATGCTTCACTTCACGTGGTGTAGACTGTTAATTGATTTAAATGTCAGGTTTGAGTGGTTTGGGCTTTCGTTTGCAATATTGATCATAAATTTTATTTTTCGGCTAGATAATATCACATGATAGTCACTTTATTCTTTTATATGGTATTACATCATCGACTAAGTAGATAACACCACGTTGCAATATCATAGTCATCCAGATACTTACGCCGTGTTCTTGGTTTGGCCAACCACAATACACTGTTATTTGTCATGCCTCTAATATTGTCTTTATTGACTGGAAATGAAGCTCCGACATGGACATCGCAAACATTCTTCTAGGCTTCGTGCGAAACACGGCTAATCTCTCTGTTGCGTGTTCACTTATCCAACTTATTATATTGTATTGTGCTGTATTGCTCAAATAAAAACCACAAAAATGCTTCGTCTGTGCAGAACATTGCCTTAGTCCCAGAGTGGCAAACAAGGTATCTGAAAAACATGCTCTTTGGAACTTGTCATGACAGTACGGAAAAGCTTACATGTTTGAAACATCGCTGGAATAGAATATGATAAATCCATCCTGACTTTCAAGCTGGTCTACAGGCAGGCCATGAAATCCCATTTGTATGCATTGTCCTATACTAAAGTCAGAAGCCTTTTTCAATGTCAAAATCTATTTTTGATGTTAGGCAGTTTTGATTTCATACAAATTGTTATAGTAGTTCAGAAATGTCGGTCTTGCTACACCAAACCATCCCACAATAATCATGCGCAGCATGTGTGCCAAAGATTCGCTTCCAGTAGTTCACTTTTACTGGCCCCTTCAAATCTAGTAAGTGCTGAGTCTACCTAAATCAACGAAAGTAGTATCAACTTATGTTTAAGCGTTGATTTTCACACAAATTAAAGAAAATGTTGATTGCTATTGCACCCAATATACTCGTGTATTTTTGTTCAACATTGTGGTAGAGCATTAGGCCTAGCCGCAACCAATGATCTGCATTTCATCTGTAATGAGCCACCAAAGGAAAGTCTCCATGAGTGGTCTGACAATTTGGCCTTTGTAAAGATGCACTTTAACACGCATACCTTTAACAGCGACAAGAGCTTAGTGCCCACGTTTTCATGTCGTGACACTCACCACTGATCCTACGCAACCAGACCCGCATGAGCTTTGATTGCTGCTGCATTTGTCATAAAATTTGGCATATCTTCTGTTCAAGCGCATGCTACATGCGTCAATTCACTCCGAATGCATTAAAAGCAACCAATTATAAATTTGCACCAATAAGCTTTAAGAGATTCAGTGCCACCTCTTCACAAATTCTCCACAAACTGGAGCAGCAATTGATGTGTTATAGATTTATTGATGAATCACACGCACATTTCTAGGAATAATATTGTTTTAGCGTTGTGGTCTGTCTGACATACTGCAAACATTGTTGAAACAATTACTGAAGGAGAGCTAACAGCAGTCAATCTTTACCAAAATTTAAATGGTCCAATCTGATTTCGGTTGTTCTTTAGATAAGCCAGTAAAGCAAGGTTCACATTTCAAACATAATAGCTCTTGTGGACTCTCCCGTGGGTAAACGATGTGAGCATTCTTGACCATGAAAGGATCACTACCAGCAAGAAAACAGCAAGAGACACTACTTGGTACAGTGGAAGTGATGTAAACCTCACTACACTATCAATATTTTTAACAGTATTCCTTTCACAGCCCTTTTGATAGAGTGCATAGTTTTTTTAGCCCAAATTTGGAAACAAATGGTACAACATAGCAAACTTTGCTGAACACGTATAACGAACATTTGCATTATACTGCCAAGACCACTTATTGCACAAAGAATTGGTTGACCGAGGGATTGGAGGTGGCCGGTATCAGGACCAATTAAAATTACGGCCACTGTAGAATACCTGAACCCCAGTATGAACGAAAGCACAAGCCAGAACCACACGCCGGGCAGCGTCCATCCGAGTCCACCACACTGTCAAAGACGCTCATTATATACTTCTCATCATTTGCAATTTTTGGTTGGCTGCCTATCTTTCCCGCATGCCATTGAAGCGCAAAGTGACAGAGGATTGACTCAAGCCAGTGTGGTCCAATATATCTGCGCCCTTATGCATCGCTACTGTAGAATACCCGAGCCCTAGTATGAATAAGAGTGGTACAACAGAACAGGCCTTTTGACCAATCAGAAGCCAGAACCACAAGTCGGCCACGCTGGCCAAGACGCCCAATATATATTCTGCTCATGCGAGTTCTTCTCTGATTGGCTACTTATCTTTCTCGCATGCCATTGGAACGACGTGGTTCCTTAACGGCATGTGAATACACGGGGAAATGGGAATTTTTATTTTGTTCACGAAAAAAAGCCATTTAGCGGAAATCACACCGCAGGACGGGAATACTTTGCATAGAACAGGTCACACATTGTGGGCCGAAATAAATGTTGCAAAAATTTCGAAAAAAAACATAAATTGGTTACCTTGCCTGAATAGTCCGAGGACAAAGGCAGGAAAGGAGAAAGATAATACTACCATTTATGGTGGTCATACAAGACATGCGTCTTCGTATGTCTCCCCAAAAGTGATTAGCTAATACCAGCTGTAATCATTACTCAGTAAATATGCAATATAAGATCGACCCCTAAGCCACATAAAAATTAGCTTTACACGTCAATTTAAAACGCCGTTGTCTTCATGCAGATACCTCTTTTGTAAATACATTGACAGCGTGTCCAACAGTGTTTAATCAATGGCATGTAACGCGAGATTGTTAATGCGGTCACCAAGTGATTAGGCATTATTTTGGCTGTGAAATAAGATGTGAAATACTTAGATTTGTGCAAATATCCTGTTGTGATGATTTTGGCATTTTTGGGAACCGATGTTTCTGCTTTAATCTCTACTCCTTTAATTGATTTACTGACATTTATGAAATCAAGTATCCTTCACACTACCTATTCAGTCATCCAAGCACAAATTCCCGCCTGATACATTTCAAGGCACAAGTTGAACAAGACAATTAGATGGCGCTATGAGATAAGTCGCCACTGTTTAGAAAAAAAACAACGTGACAAAGAAATTTTGATATCTATTCAAATCTTTCTGTACATCATAATCAATATCCCATTTTATGCTGTAATGGTTTGGAACGGTAGTATAAGCTGTAACGCTCAGAGAGCGACACATGCGGTACATGTGGGAGGCATGTCGCATGAGCATCCTTCACAACAAGAGCGTCACGTATGTGATTCGCGTGATACTTCAGGCGTGTGTGTTTGGCAAATTCGAAACTTTTCCTTTAGTTTGTGATGTTTAAAGTGATTTGCCGTGATGATCCGATGGAACGATAAAGAAAAAGGGACTGTTTTAAGAAACGTAATAACGCCTTAAATATGAAATCAATAAGAATTCTGTGTTAGTCTTTGACTAATCCCTTAGCATAATCCTTTTTTTAGAAATGCCTTAGTATTTGTCTTCATTTCGAAAACCTGTGATATTGGTTCTCTCACTAAACAATGGCAGGTAAATCATATCTCAATTTTGTTAAACAGGCTTTACTAGTGTGATTTGCTTAAATTTATGCCGTTGCATTACTTCTTTTTAAGTTGACTTCTTGATTGCGTCTATGTGTGACGTGTAGGTAGATTTTCTTTTACTTTTCCGTGATTTCACATATGGTTAAACTATCAGTAACAAATTATGCCATAGAGGAATTTGTGTCATTCCCAAGAGTGACATTCCAATTTATCTCCTTTAGCATAACAGCGAGCACAAACAACCTCGCCAATGAAACGTTGTAAAAACGAGATCACAACCCCTTATTTAAAATGGAATAATTCCCTTTGAAAATGTTCTGTTAATACGTTTTCATTGATATAAACAACCTAAGAGGCTTTCTGGCCGATGTTGCCACTATCGTCGAAATGGCTCAACTGTAATTACCTATTCAGCCATTCGCAATTTATCATCAGCAAACCTGAGAGCGACAAGTGAAATATGCGGTCAGTATATTTGGTTATGTCATGTTACAAACACGGTTAGCTCTTAAAAATGATGGCGACTGGTGCCGAGGCAAGCGCTGATTCGACAGGACCTCATAAAAGTCACCTCTAATCCTACGACGTAAATCTTCAATACGCAAACAAGAATTCCTCAGACCTGTTCGCTGTCAGACCACTGCGAGCCTAAGCCACACCAAAGTACGAGTCTGCAGTTAATATGTCGCTCTACACTGTGTCTATTAATTAATTTCAAGAGAATGTTGCAGTGCGGAAGAACTGCCCAAATGTTTTAGATTATGCGCAGATTACCCAACCGTCTATGTGTGACATGTAGGTAGCCAGCCAGCAGTAATGACGAATTAGCGGCAGTGTGTAACGAGTGGTCATGTGAGCATGGAGGAGTCGGATGGAGAGTTCTTGATGTTAGTTTCTGGTCTGTAATTGGTCACTGTTGCTAGCTCCGCTATTTGTTTCATTTTAGTACTGGATTTTCGGTAGTTTCACTGCATCAAAAGTAGAAACCAGGCTATAATGCCTTAACCACTGGCACATTTATTAGATAAATGCCAACTCATCCCTCGTAGATACAAATTGCCATATTTATCGAGCAGCGTGTGGGTTTCTGCTCATGAAAAAAAAAACGCACAATTTCAACTTTGTCAAACTCATGCGCTTTCAATCAATCAAGTTCAAGTGGTGCTTTTGTGTTTGAGAGTGCGGATGTCACACACCTACGTGGGAGACCGAAAGTGTGCTTACGTCTAAAATATGCAGCAATTCCAATAGCTCCACCTCTAAATCAAACGATGTATTTCTCTGACCTTTTAAAACTGGCACATTTAAACTTTTGTTGACACCAATCGGTCAATTAATATGTTCCATGCCTGTGTTAAATGTGTGCGATTTGTTTCAGCACTGGCAAACAGCCATGTTCAAAAAAGGCATAATCTGTGTGACTTTTCGGTTAGCTGATTGACGGACGATCAGAGCCTAAACCTCGTCTCCTGAAACCGCGACGATAATGCGGGCCGTAAACAGAGATAAATGGATTTGAATCACACAACGCTTCCAAAAGCTTAATTGTTACTGCAAATGGATGATCATAATTTAGCTCACGTTCGTGTTAATGAGCTTCCTTACAACTGATTTAATTAGTTTTGCGGAATTTCATTTCTCGTTGTAGTTTAACCTTCAATCGACACCTGCAAGCAATAATTTTTGTCTTGATAGATTTCGGGGTGTTAGGAACCATGGGTTTACCTCATACTTGCCAAAAAATTAACAAATGGAATATTTACAGCCAATTGCCTTTGGACCTAGCCAATGAAAACACATTACATATGAATTTATCGTAATGCCAGTAGCTAATATTCAACGATATTATTGCTGATCATAAAACACTGCACCGTAAAAAACTTCGCACGTCATGGAACGTGGTCAAATAATCCCTTAAAATTCTAAGCAACATGAAGTAAGGCGCATGACGTTTGCATTAACATACCGGTAGTGTTTTCAAAAGTAACGTTATTAGTTTTGACGTCCATAGGTTGACAGGCATCTGATGATAGATATGGGCAAGTTTTGGTTATGACAATACTTTAACAGCATTTGAACCAAAGGAAAAATCGTAGATGTGAGGAATCGTTTAATGTTGGACACTGTGACATTAAATGGTGCTCCTTAATTGCTGTCAGTGTCAGCAGTATTTGGATTTCATAGGCATCATGTGTAATAGTCGCATTTATGGTCTGCTGAAAGTATAAAACAAGCCAAGCTGGCTCAAATATTCTAGGTTTGTTTCAGGTACAGCGAGTTTATTAGGTGTGCATCGTCTGACATTCGAGGTGGTTGTCCGACCATTAGTCATGATGCCATGTTTTGGAGGCATTTTTTGATCACAGGCTATATTGAAAATAAAAAAAATAAGTATGTGTGATTTAAATAAGGGGACTAAAATTAACTAAAATTAATTAAAATTAAAATTAAAAATATGCTTTTGAAGTCGAATTCCTGGAAGTAACTCTATGTCAACTATGCTGAGTCCGATGATAGCAAAATCCCCCATTGCTGTACGCCTAACAATCCCGCACAACTACGATAAATGCACTATCAACAAATTGCATGAAATCGACACCGACAGTTTGGTTGTGGAGACATTTCTCTTGACATTGAAAATCAATTTTAGCGTTGAAATGAATTTTTAAATCCATTACAGGGCGATTCATATAAGTAGGATTTCATCGCCTTCATTTAAACAGCTTGAAATTTAGGATCAATTGAACGTTTATCCATATTATCTTCTAGCCAGTGTTTCTAATAGTTATACTATGCCAGAGTGTCTTTATAATATATAACACATGTGTTTTTCTCGTTCTTTATTTTCCATCCTGAAATTAAGAAAAAAGCTACCCACAGACAAAATATTTGTATTTTCATTCTGTCGGTAGTATAACACAGATATTACACTCCAAATAGAATATAAAATGTGCATAACGTATGCGTTGTAATTGTTTAAGCAATACACCACACACGTTACAGTACATATAGAATACATTGAGCATGGTAAACGAACACGCAGTAGCCCTATTTAACGTATTTTTTTCACAGTGCAGCAACAACCGTTGTAATGCTTCTTTAGAAGCCGGTTGCATGCTGTAATTGGCTAAAATGTTCGCGAGTGAGGTGCTTTGAATTGAGACCTCGTGTAGAATTGCTGAATATAACCTCATCTCTGTGAATGTAACAATTACTGCACTAAAACAAGAAATTAAACTCTATGAAGGCCGTTAATTTGATGAGTGGTGCAATCATGATATGTGTCAAAAAATAGTGTTTAAAATACATCTCACACATATATTGAATGACACGCAGGAGCTAGTCGTCAGATTGGCACACGGTTAATTTATCCAATCAGAGCATTGGTAATCTCGGGTATATATGCAGCTTTGAAGTGATCGGAACACTGCTAGTTCAGGTAAGTCCCATTTTAAATGGCCCAATGTATTTTAATGGCTGCTGTTTAATCAATCCAAGTGATGAAATAGCTTGAATTTGTGTGTTGTAGAAATGATGAAGAATCTGGTTTGTCTTCTTGTTCTGATGTGGTGCGTAGCAGCAAGTTCTAAAAACGACTCTGGCACTGCAGGAAATAGCAGTCAATCTGATTCAAATTCAACTAATTCATCTGCACCAACAACAACTACAACAGCAACAGAATCTTCATCAACTAATATATCCGATTCAACTGCTAACCTCACAACTACCAGCACAACCTCGGCTTCCACAATA
>UXSR01000958.1:0-13565 GCA_900604375.1 Mesocestoides corti | reverse complement strand
TATTTCAATGTTAACTATTAAAAGTCGTGTTCAGTACTCAGCAGTGAATGCCAAGTCACGTGGCGTTTAGGCGACCGTTTGTGTGTTGTAAATGACTTTGCGATAGGGTCGCTACTTTAGGAGACAGTTTGTCCGAACTGACAAATACGAGTCACTGTCCTTGAATGCACTTTAATTTCTGATTCAAAGTGAAACATTTATTCGGGGATTTTTCTGTGTGACGTTTTGGGCTACTCTGTACAAAGTGTGCTCATTCAAGTTGGATCTGAATCGATGGTATTGCACGTACCATTAAGAGCCTCTGAAAGAGCTTTGTTTGGAAAACCAGGACAAGAATGAGCAAATCGCTAAGCGTCTCGACGCGTTTGTTCTGAGCCTCATTGGAAGCGCAAAACAGCAATTGGCCGATTGCCCTACACTGATACGGAATGCTTGTTAAGGACTAACAAAATAAGCCTGTGCTGAAATCCACGTCGGCAATACAGCAAAAATCTACCATGTTAACGTAGTGGGAAACAGAAAAACTGTAGCTGTTTTTACCGTAACCTGCTACATGCGTTTACGCTTACGACGACTATTTACTCTAGTGCGGTAATTGGCATTTGAAAATGTGTGCCTACTGTCTGCACTGCCAGCAATATACTAATCTGGAACGAACTTCGACACACGTATTTTTCGGGGTGATGTGAATTGGAAAGTGGTGAATATATGATTTCCTCTCAAATCTCGCCTCCATCTCGATTAAACGATAACGTAGATGAGGATGAACGTTAAAACAACTGCGGTGGATTTTATGTGGCGTGTGGATGCGTCCGTCCATTTTTAAATAGCATGTACTGACAAATGGACATGTAAATCAAATGCTTGTCAATAAGTGACCACGTAAACACACGTCATCTTCAGGCATTCCATAATTAAGTGACCGATTCATCGAACCATGACATGGATCAACACAAATATCTTCCTTTGCGATAAAAACTATCACGATCATAACCTATATAACAATATTTGATATGTTATGATAGTGCTGGACGTGTTGAAAGAACCCATGAAATTGAAGAATTCTTTAGATCCAAATCTATTAGTTCCAATTTCACCATGTAGAATTTCTACATCCGTTCAAGTGCAGACCTGAAAGCATTTAAACCGACGCCGTAGTGTCATTTTACATTGCTTCCCTGATTAATCAGAGACAAACGTATTTACCTTTGCTTCGAGCTTATTTCAAGACAGTATGAAATATTTTGACGTGCAGTCGCATTCCCTTTAATACACACCACGTTGCACAGATGCATTCAGAAGCATAAATCACAGATATGCAAGCATGTGTGTCCGTTTGGCCTGCAAACACTTCCATCGCAATCCTCAAAAAAACCGTGCTTTACTAGTATATTCCTGACTGTCAACATTAAATCCCACTGACAATTTGCATAGAGTGGCACCAATCAACACGTTTGCCTGTAAGCCAGTCCACTACAGCGTCGGAGGTGCGGTTGGTTCCTCACCAGCAAACGACAACAATCCCTTCATATACAATACACTGCAGAGACGCTGCCGTCTTTGAAATTCCGATGCTTCTACCTCTATATCGTAAAGTTTTCTTTAAATATTCTGTATTCTTTTCTGTCTTGATGAAATTTCATTTGCAGTCAAGTGCTGATAAGATGTTTTTGCACGTAAACTATCATAGCACATGATCTGGTGTCACAAAATGTGATCACGACGCGAACAGTCATCATGTGTGTCCAATTTAAAGCCAGTGTACTAGTCCTCGTTGGATTGTGCGTTGTTAATGCAAAGCAGTCGCTGTTGGTATCTGAGGCGTTGAAGATGAAGAAGCAAACTTCCAGCACCTACACATCTTGATTCTCCAGCTACGAATTCCGGAAAGGCCACTCAATGTATTGAAATGTGTTTGGTGGTTAATGATATCATCCTTCTATCTGACTTCGATGCTACTCTACCTGCTTCACTACCGAGTGCTCAGGATACTTAAGCAGCTATGACGTAAAGTGCGATTAATACTCTGCAGTGTAGTAATGAATAGAAAGCAGAAAAACAGAAGAACGCGGAAGCAGAATGCAAAACAAATTAGGGGAGAAGTATTAAGAAGGGCCGAGACGTTTCACGAAACCCAGGTTGGTAAATGGGTTGATGAAAGTAAAATTGATCTACGTAAACCAGAATCACAAAGACGCGATGACGACGATTCCACATAAATCAAGTACATGAACCACCTGCATGCTTATCCGTCAAAATCATATCAGTGGTTACAAAGTAGTACAATACCACTTAGTGACCCGTAACAACCCACCAACCAAGATATAGGTAAAAGGGGTCAGCCGACATGACCTCGTATTGGCCTCAGGCAAGCCAGGTTAGCCTGTGTGCGGATGGTCGTGGATGTTTCTCTAAGATCTGCCGCATGAATGCAGTCCAATGTCACCTTCGCTGTGATGTCGTTGTCGTCGTAGTGGTCGTCAAAACGCCAGCTAGTGTGGCCAGTGGGAAGAAAGAAGCCTAGTCTACACGCATCTCCACTTTCACATTCATCAACCTATCCCTCTACCTGCGTTATCTACTGCATCACCACCAACAAGACCACGTCACCACCCAGACTAATTTGCAATGCCATTAATGATAAGAAAAATGCTTTTATTTACAAGCAAAATCAACTACAAATCCTCTTTAACTTGGGTTTCGATAAATGGCATTCAACTTCTCCATCTGTTCCCACTAATTTCATGCTTTCGTACTCTTTCACACTTTCTTCGTTCACCTCCACCTTCTGCTCTTTGGCTGCATTTTCTTCCTTCATGCGTTTTCGGGGGTTAGTCACACCTGGCGCAATTTGCGTCGAAGCATCCGCTTGGGCATTGTGCGCCGGTAAAGGAGAGGTGGGTGGACTAGCGTCGATGTCAGACAGAGGGTCGGTGTCATTTTCCGTCTGACACATATCGGGACGTAAAGTGGTCTCTCCGAGAGTTTTATCTGGAGAACCAAGCGGCGTAGATGTGGGTATCGATGATAGAATCATGTGAAATTCCATCTCCACATCTAACGTCTCAGCGATGTGCTCGGTCTCCGTCATGTGGACTGATTCTCGATTAATGATGCACATTCCACTAGAGTTTTGTTGCTGGCTTGTGACTGGACACAAGTAAACACTGATCATTTTAAGGTCGAACTCAATGACATGGGATTATGTGCGAAATTAACTGTGGTTCAATATATCCTAAAGGCTCGATATGCAGGAGCTGTTTCACAAAGCCAAGAAAGAAGACAGAATATTGCAGATTCTCGTCCGCTTCGTTGATGCAGACAGTTGAATAGACTTTCCCTGATTGCTTGGACAATAAAAGACACTGCTTTGTGTGTACCTAATTGAACCGAAAAGCTGGAACCGAAATCTTGTATTTGGGGCCGCTGCGGTCCATCGAACCTGAATAGACGCGAAATCTACTTATCACTAGCTGGCCGCCAAGGACATGTGCAGTACTTGAGCACTAACTCGGATTTTAATGTTAGTTAAAGGTCACAATTTTCTTAGCAATTTGGGCTGCTCACCTGAGTCCGAACATAAGGCAGCTACACAAACCGCTATAGAATACGCATAATTAATCCAGAAGCAGTCGCTGTTACGGAGGCTGGGCACATCGCTGAGTCGTTAGAGATGGAGATGGAATTTCGAGTGACTCTGTCACCAATACAGACTTCTACTCCACTTGTTTCGCCAAATCAAACTTTCGGGGAAGCTGCCTTACTTCACGAAGTGTTTCAGGCAGAAATTGACACTGATATTCTGTCTGACATCGACGTTAGTCATGCAACTTCCCCTCCTCCGCGCACACTGCCCGAGCGGATGCATCGACGCAAATTACGCTATATACGCCGAACCACCATAAAGGCAGAAATGAAGGCTCAACCGCAAGATAGCAAAAGATGGAGGTAGACGATAAAGAAAGCGTGATAGAGAACAGAAGCGTGGAATCAATGGGAAAGGATAACAAAATTGAGTACTACTTGTCGAAACCCAATTTGAAGAGGATTTGTAGCTAATTTAGATTTTAAATAAAATTATTTTTCTTATCATGAATGCCGTTGTAGTTTGGGCTGGGTGGACTAACGTGGGCTTGTCGATGCAGACAGTTGAATGGACTTCTTCTGACTGCCTGCACAATGGTATCAAGTCACACGAGGTGACAGGCGCATCTATGTAGCTGGGCAGTGAACATGCAATTTCAGTGCCGCTTCAATCACTACCCACGGCGGTGGTCCGCAACTTTTGACTGGATATGAAAAGAATCACATGTGCGTAGTGCGCTGTAAAAAGAGATCGTCATCCGTGTCTTACAGTCTGCGAATACCGAGCGTTCGTTTGTGAGAATTCCTGCTGCCCCTATTGACACTATGAATGCTGTTTTGATTATATTCGTCTTGTCAGTGGGCGCATGAGCTGGGTGCAATTTGACGAGTTTACGTCTAGATGTTGGGTTGGGTTTCCTTCTTTCGAATTTACAAAATTAGCGATTATTAAATTAAGCGAGGTAATCGAGAAGAACACAGCAAATATTTTAGCAGTAGTGTATAATGTCAAACTGCAAGGCGTTTCTAAGTCTACTAATGAAAGCGCCTATTTATTGTGTTGCTATTGCAGTTTTCGGGACTGGATTATTTAGAGGCAGGCCTGGAAGGAAATCGCAGGGTTAGTTATCCATGAACAAGAAGGACAGGGATAGTTGTAGAGGGAATCGTCATCTTGTTTTTGCAATCGCGCTTCGCGTCATTTCTTATTTCACAATCGTAGTTTGAAGCAATAGAGTTGCCTTTTAACCACACTTTCATGACTGACGCCATTCTGTAGAATTTGGCAACATTGTCGACTGACACGCATTTGTTTTGGCTAGTGGATATCTTACTCCTCCGTGAGTAAGGACATGTCAACACAGACGTCTGAATGCTTTCGCGGCAGCTCGTTCTACGTTGACCTGCTAAATCGTGCATTTAATTAAAAAAAACTTTCATTAGCTTAAAGCAAACGGTTTGTAGATGCACATTTTAAATAAACTCAGCTCTGTTAACACACTAGAGACTTTGTAATTGCGTTGCATGTAACATTGACCGAATTGGTTGAAGTAGATTGTTGTCCGAGGATAACGTACCTTCTTGTGGTGTTCGTGTTGTGGTTTATAAATTACACGACACTTGAATTTGAATGCAATCACACAAATTCTACTGGATTTAAATTGTTTCACAATACGCTTCAATGTATTTGGACGATATAGGCAAATGCGTTTAACCTTGGCATGTAGATAAGATTTTTGTGACTGATGACACATTGCGCCTCACAAATAGCTCCTCACAATGTCTTCTTTGCATTCGACATCAATGTTAAAATGCTGGGCATCCCTCAAACAGCAATTTATGAAAGTGGTGGAGAAGAACAGTGTTTCTGATTGTGGAACTCTATGCAATATTGACGGTGCATGATTGTTGCCAACTAATAGTTTGCGCATGAAATATGCATTGGAGTAATGAATTCTGGCAAGCCTGCAGACACGACGTTCAATGCGTGAAACAATAGGTGTTTTGAAATAACTAAAGATGATGTGGCTGCTAGTAGTAGCAATTGTAGTAATAGTAGTGATAGTCACAAATAGATCAACAAAGTGGAGCTCTTATCAAGTGTTGCTTTCAATGCCAGCAGGATACTATGTATCGCCTGAAGACTGCTATAAATCCTAGGCCTCAGAAATTAAGACAATTGTGCTTTCTAAAATTGGAAATCAGGCTTTCTCTTTAAACGTTTAACTGGAAATTGACACATATATGACGGAAAAGAGCGCATGCGGAAGTGATGGTTGGTTTGAACACGTTCAAGGCACGTTAACTGCTGTCGCGCACGTTGGCATGGTACACAAGATAGAACGCTGTCAAAACGAAGCAGTTGACGGTGGCGAAGGACACGACTGCTGCATTTCGGCTTAACGAAGATTACCTATTAAGGTGTCCAAAGGATAAATGTTGTAAGGATATCAACATTTCTCAAGAGTACTTAAAGAACACTGTAATGTGTGACTTCCGCTCTATTCACACGATCACAGCTCTTCAGTCATGCTAAATTGTCGTTCCGACGAGCAACACACCACTCAGTTTTAATAAACCAAGATTTGATATCTACGACAAACTAAAACCTTGGCATCACGTCTTACAGCATGAAAAAAGCTTTAATTTAGAGCACATAATTTCAGGGTGAAAGGGACAAATTGATGATAACATTAAATCAAGCTGATATGGTCGGTTGCTGCGCTACACGCGCATTTTCGTTTTGCAACGGTTGGGTATTTGAACAAAACTCAATGGTTCCCTGAAAGAAAACCACATTTTAGGTTGTAGGCATACAACTACATTATTTTCTTTCTCGGAGCTTACCACATTTTAAGTGGTAAATAAATCTCCTCATTAGAGTTCTATGTCCGTAGTTTACAAATCTTATCCCTGTTTTAAACCAGCCAAGGTCCACCATTCCTCAAACCTTTAAATTGTTTGATCATCTTTGGGCTGGTTTTCGATTTCAGACAAATTTCCTCTTTTCCGAATTCAAAACGGATTTGCGGCAGACTGAATTTCCGTTGCTCTCAGTTCTGATTGGCCTGAGTCAATGCAGAGTCGCTCAGACATGCTCTAATTTACGACCTAGAGCAAAATGTTTTTCGCGCCTTCTGAGATGATGTCCTTTCGGCTAAATTCGGTTAGTATGTGAATTTAGTATGGGGATGGTTGATTATTCACAGATCACTCTGTCGTAGATCCTTGACGTGGCCTTGAATATTCTAGGTGCAATATTGAAAAAATGGGCGAAGAATTATTGGCTTATTTGGAAACCGTGATTGAATTGAGATCTCAACCTCGACCGCAGCCACGGAATGACATTTATGCCATCAGCGAAACATGAGCAGCTTATGAGAGATCGTGGAACAAGTAGATGTATCAGAATTGAGACACCTCTTTGCAATCGTCCTCAGATTCACTTTGATAATGACTGTATAAAGATAATTTTAAGGACGCAGGTGGTCGACAACCAGGTTGTGTGAGTAGGCAGGACAGAGAACTGTCGGCTAGAAGTCTATTTTGGTTTCTCAAATACTAAATGAAATATAAATGACCCGCATATTTATGCAAATGTGCATTTTTTCTGCACTTTTACCACTTTGAGTACTAGGTCGAAATGGCACACTGCATGAGGTAAATTGGTGTGTGTGGGTTTCTGCTTGCATCATCATTATCATTTAATTTGTGTGACATAATTTTAGCACGAGTAAAGCCGCCATTTATATGGTGCTGGAAGCTGCAGGGAGATACAAGGATGTTTAAGAATGTGGACTGTTTTTCTCCTGCACATTGCAAGTCAATTCTGAAACAAACTGTTTTTACAGTTGATCTATGAGTGATTTGTTATTTAAACTTGTTGTTATTAGTAGCCAATGTGATATAAAGTTACGGTAGTGGAAATTTTGGTGACATTTCGCAATCAGGTTTAGTGCATCGGTGGATTTAATCACGTACTGCTAAAATCCACTTTTGTGGGTTTGCTTTTGCGTTGCGAATAACTTTTACTTACTAGTCAAACTACTTAATTGATACGAATAGTAAAGAGAAAAGAGAAACGACAAATAACATAACCGCTCATTCGTTTCAGGCCAGCCAAGTGAGTTTTGTTAAGGACGAATTCGCACACTTACCTACAAAACATCAGCTTGATGAAAACATCTAGTTTTTTCGCCACTCCACTTCCATCAACTCATTCATGAACCTGGCTTTTGTGGAACGTCTCTACCCTTTCCAATGCTTCTTCTCCTACTTTTATCTGCACTCTACGTCCACGTTCTTTGTTTTCTGTGTCCTCTTGATTACACTTTTGGTAGTAGCTGCATAAGTAATCTGCGTAGATGGAAGTGAAGCAGAAAGGGTAGCATTTAAGTCAGATAGAAAGACGACGTCATTGCCCACCAAACACATTTCAGCACATAGAGTGGCCTGTCTTACGCCGAATCTGGAGATGTAAGAAGCGCGGATGCTGGAAACAGTGATTAAACCGTCAAAGTTTGCTTCCCCACCTCTATCTCCTCAGCCATTAACTCTGCCTCGTACATAATGACTGCTTTTCTTTTAACAACGCACATTCCAACGAGGACCAGTTAGTCGGCACTAGGCTGGACACACAAGATGACTGTTCGTATTGCGCTCATACTTCGTGACTCCAGATCATGTGCAATGTCATATGTTATGGTCAAAATCGCCACAACTGCTCTTTTACCGAATATATGATCAACGAATTTTTTTGCTGGAATGATGCTTACATCTTTGATTGCCAACGTGGATTTGGGCACGGATTCATTTTGTCAGTCCTTAACCTGCATTCAAATTCCGGGGAAAAATGAGATAGTTGGCGTATGCCATAAATCTTTTGTATTATGAATTCGACTACCAAATTCTGATGGAGTTCCCAATATACCTCACCAAATGGTGATGCTATCTGCCACGTGAGTTCTACAGAGAGGGTATTGACGCCTGGTGTTCAGTGTACAAGGGTGGGAAGGAAGAAGGGCAGGAAATTCTGATCGCAACTCCTGCCGCCCCCTCACCAACACCTGTAATGTATTTTGTATTCACTGGTGGGGAACACCTTCAAGTGTGTTAAATCTCTGACAGAAAGATGTTGAGAGAATTAGGGAGACGGTGATTCCAGACGAGTAAATGTGTCAGTGACTCAATGCACACATTGGCCTTAAACTATGTTAGTAAAGAATGCTCTGGCGTCATCCACTATCCGTTTGTCTTCCATTATGAATCCATGGTGTCTTCAAACGATTCCACTGACAGTTACTGTGTAGAAATGAGTTGCTTTAATCGTTTAAGTTAAATTTGATGACAGGTGTGTACTTTGTTCTCATTTACCTCAAAAACGGTTGTTTTAAAGTTACTAGTAAATAATCCGGAAAATATTTAACTGGAAAGGACTTCATTATTTGCCTCATGCATACTCTATTTGGACTGTCATCTTCGCCTTCTCTAAGATAGCTCATTTGCTATCCGATGAGTTCAAGCATTTAGGCATCTGTTAAAAATGGTGATTTCTACCTCCATCACTTGCTTTACTGCAACAAAATCCGTAGCATATTTGTCGATTTAACATCGTTGAATTATGAAACGCATTAGGTGCTAAAGTTCAAAACAAAATTCCGTAAGGAAGCTAAGTATCATTTGGAAAGATTTGCATTTGAGTTCGTAAAATCTGAGACACTGGCAAGATAGGAAATACTTTTGCATGAATGTTAAAAATGGCGATTTCTTGGAAGAAGGGGCTTGCAGGAGCTGTTTAATGATACAATAAAGTGTGGGCAATCACTATCGTCGTCTTCTTTATGAGTGCGATCCTTTTGTACTGAAAGTTACTGAAATGTTAATGTATCCCATGTGCATTTACATCTATTTTTCAGCTCTAACCACCACCATTTAAAAATCCCATTAAGTACTTCGTGCACACATAGTATTGTTAAAATTTAATCCCAATTAATTCCCACACAATACTAAATGCCTATAAGCGAAGACGTCTTAAAAGTCTCCATTATTGGGTACATTTTTAGAAAGACGAGATCCAAACCGACGATGCTGCTGACAGAAGGTGCAATAACGCATCTGACTGAAAGTGCTTATTAAAAAGGTGACTCATACTGCGATTTGCCTCCAAAGTTGCGATACACCGAGTTTACGTGGGGCAAATAATGTCGTTTGCGAGGCAGCAGTTTAAGATCGACACAGACGAATGTTGCCACGTCTATTGTCACAGCGCTACCTCAATAGACCTTCTAGGTTCGGTATTCCATACTTTCATCTGGAAAAGTTAGTTGCATGTGAGATGTTTTGGCACCGGATGCAGATCGTCTGTTTGTCTAAAACGAGCATTTCCGTTCCCGTGTCCGTGCAGGGAAAACATGAACTTTCGACTACCTTTCATTATTGCCAGAGAACATTCCAATTCTGAATACCTGACAAAGTGATTGAAATAGGGAAAGAGATTTAAGGCAATGAAGATGTGAAGCCAAAGCAAATGCACTACCTTCAATCCATTTTGCATATATCCAAGCTCCCATGAGTAGTACTTTAAGACTGAACACACATTCATGGGTGGTACTTGCGTAGATGTGGTGCTGTGACAAAAGCGTGTGTTAACAATCACTTACTGTTTGTTCTGAAAGTCAAATCAAGTTCGACGTAGTCACCCATGGTCCACCGTTTCCACAACAGTCATCATTTTGCTGATTTCCAATTCCGTTGTGCATTTTAACTCGAATTGTTAAGTAATATGTAGATATTTTTGTGTCATTCTGCCCTTTTTGCTTGTATAGTGTTTCGCATGATTTGGTATTAGTGCGAAATCCTCACGAATGGGCCATTTCCGACTTATGTGTGATGTACCGAAGCGAGTCGAAATAGCCCGCCGAATTTAATGACCATCTTAGCTGTTCTTACCACCCTATCCGACTTCAGTAGCAACCGTAAAAATGTAGATTATTGCCCGACGAAATGCGCGTGATTTTTGCACCTACCGAAGACAAGCAACAATTTCGTACTATTCCAAAATATCTAATGAACGCTAATTAGCACTAATTGCTGGGCTACAGTGCATTTTTTTTAAATTAACGTCGTAAATTTAATTCCTTGCGTCACATGTGATTTTCATTTCGACGTGAATTATGAATTGTGCCTTAAGACAAGTCCACTTTTTAGGATCACAAGGTGATAATCGATGAGACATCAACCACAGGGTGCTAGATCAAATGCGTCAACTGTGCTTTTTTTTGAAAATGCAGACCAATACGATAAATTAATTTAATGAAAGAGCGAATATTTTGCATAGATGTTTTTTTTTCTGTGACTATTGGATAGTGTGAGCCAAATAAAAGCAGTGTAGGTCAGGGCGATCAAAAACCAACACCATGGAAAGAAATATACGACTTCAAGGAGTCGATGCATATAACATTTCCATCTTTTTTGTGAATTTCCAGTTATTTGTGTGATTTTTTTCCTGATCGTCACGTCAAATTTGTCTATTGGACGAGCCTAAGCCAGAAAAATGCATTTATTTACGACTTACAATTTTTGTTTAGAGCACTCGTAGTAATTTACATTGTGCAGGTCAAAACTTAATTGTCGTTAAATGTTATAAATCATGTCTATTTAACACGTCTTTTCAATAGTGGGGCTATAGGAATATTACATAAAAATTTAAACAACACACCAATAAGGTCTTCTTCGAACTAATGGCAGTATTAAATAAACCACAAATTTGATGTAAAAAATCCCCAGAACTGTTTATTTAAACCAACCCTGATACGGGCTCTCTAAAACGCACTTATCCCGCGAAAATTGACAAATGCGCTTATGAGTTCGGAGTAGTTGCTTGTTTGCCTTCCTAGATGAAAAGTGCAGAAACACGTCGAAATTATTTCTATCTGCGCACTGAGTTATAACCTATCCCAAAAAATGGTTACAAATATTACCATCCGGAGTTACCAAAAGTCAATAGCAGCACAGAAAACTCAATCCGTATGTGATAGTTATAAATTCGCTTTTCTGTTCCACCATGTGCATCACCTTAATGGACCTGAGTATATTGCAGACGAGAAATTAAACGGTTGTCGTCCGTAGTCGCATGATTGTCAAAAGCAACGTTTCAATGACCACACGAAACACACAACGCTGTGTGATCAAGCTATTACATAATTTTCTCGAAACGTCTACTTATAGCTTTGAATCATCACTACTACTGCTGCTACTCCACGAAGTCAAGAATCCGGTTTTTATAAATGACTCCGTTACGTATCTCTGCATGCAATCTATCTCCCATCAACCATCATCCCTCTTAGTCAAAAACTTTCACTCAGCGATTTCCGTGTAGCAACTTGCTACAATCGTCTGGTGGTCTAAGTGGTAATGATGTTTGAAAATGCACATTTGCGTAAAAATGCGATCATTTATTGTTTTATTAGTATTTGTGGAAAGAAAATTTACTTTAAACAATTTTTTTGTCCTGTCAAACTCACACGACCTAGGTTCCGACCAATTTCTTCCTTCCAATTATGCCTGAATGGCTGTTATCAAAGTAGATCTGAGAACTATTGCAACAAAATGTCTCAATTTTGAGTCATCCATATGTTCCATGATCGCTGAGAAGGCGCTCGCTTCCCGCTGATAGCATAGATCTCATTCAGTAGCTGAAGTTAAGGCTGTAGAGTGGTAAATCGAGAGCTCAATTCATCCAATGTATTTAAATTTACCCACACGTCTCCACCCAATTGTTCAATATTGAACCTAAAGTATTTTAAGCCCCGTCAAGGATCTACGACAGAGTGATCTGTGAAGAATCGACCACCTCCTCAACAAATTCACATTCTAAGCAAAGTTGGTCGAAAGGAAACCATCCCAAAAGTCGCGAAAAACATTTTGCTCAGGGTCGTAAATACGAGCATGTCTGAGTGACTAGAAAGGAAGGTGATTTGTCTGTCTGTGCATTGACTCAGGCCAATCAGAACTGAGAGCAACGGAAATTTAGTCTGCCGCGATTCCGTTTTGCTATCCTGATGAGAGAAAATTCGTCCAAATTCAAAAACCCCCACAAATGAGAGTAAATGTGTCAAAGGTTTGAATATTCGCGGGACTTGGATGGGGTTAAGCAGGGTTCGTTGTATGTGCCGAGTAACATTTAGAGGAAAGGGTAGTGCGACTTGCAAAACTTAGTCTGTAATGTGATTATTTACTTCAGTCTTGCAGCATGGTGTACATTTTTCCGGGAACCGAAGCAGCTCAGTTGCGTGTTCTGATTAAATAGCTCTGGCAGGTGTGTTGACTTCAAACTGCAAATCACTCGTTGTATTTACACAGTAGTTTTCTTTAGGCAAAAGAAGTAATCTACCGCTTTGAAATGCCAATTCTCTTTCTAATGTCATTAACCCACAGGGCAGACAGTCCATCAAAGTGTGTCCTCTTTCGAAAAACACTTTTTTAAATCGGACGATGGATATAAATGCACAGCGGTACAATAATTTAAGCGAATTCTCAAATGCAATATTGCTTACCAATGGTATCTGTTAAAAACAAGCTTTAAGGAGAAATAGTTCAGATATTTACCAATGGTTTCCATTTAAAAAAATATCTCGCTTACTTGACTTCCTTAAAACCGCATGCTTTCGAATAAACAACACATTGGAATAAGGACAAAAGGAGTATACAGAATTACTAGTGCGAGCAAAATCACATCCACAATGAGCGTGTCAATGAAATATGAAGTTGTAGATGAAGTGTAGAGAAACTAGAAGAGATTTTAATGATTCGATTTTTGACAAGTACTGTGTTAGTATGGAAACTTAAATAGTAAGTAATTGTATCGTTTAAAGGGAAATACCAAACCTGATTGCTAGATGTGGACAAGGTTAACGGCTAAAAACAGGATACGATAAAAGGAACTTTGATTGAGAAAAAGACCCACTAATTGGACAGGCAGG
>UXSR01000957.1:0-13569 GCA_900604375.1 Mesocestoides corti | reverse complement strand
CACTTGTTCTTCGCGAAATGATGACCCCACATTCGAATTTCGAATTAGTACAAATTTGGTGTTTGTCCTGCTCATTAGTTCCACATGGACTGGCCCTGATGTTGTTTTATAGAGTATTCCAGCAATGTGTTGCTGCTGTGTGCAGTTCTATTAGGATTAGGTTAAGACACCAAAGTCAGAATCGTTGGGTCCTTGCTTGCATGCACAGAGTATCAATGCGTCTATTGCAGCATCAGTAACAGCCTAGGTAATGCAATTCAGTTTAATTCATTTATTAAATTACTACAATGGGTGTTCTCGTTAAGACCATTCAACCATGCAATCAACTTAATGATAAAAGCGTCGGTATTTGCTGAGACCATTGTCATCATTCTTGTCCAGATTAACTCAACAGGCTAATGTTGTTGCCAAATTAATCACTTTGTCAAGAAGCATATTTGATTTTAAAGCAATTAGACCCACGGCTAACCACAAAAAAATCTTCGTCTCCTTCTCGTATATTTGGTAGTCATGAAAATCGTCTTTAGCCAGGCAGCCTTATAAGGCTGTTATAGGGGATGCCACTAGTGAAACTAACTCAACGATGAACAAATGAGATCGATTGCAAACGTAGTCGGCGACAGTTTCTAAAAAAACACTTAGAGGTTTTACCAATTTCTTGGGCAAAAGGCGAAGGCGTAAAATATTTAGTATTAGAATGCGTCCATGAGAATTTCAACGCTGTAGTGATAACGTCACCAACTTTACAACATTACAACAAGCAAGCAGTGATGAAGCTAAAAGTCATTGTCAGGACAGGATGGTGAAGTAGAATCGACGTGAATACTCTGTAGATGAACAGCATCATTAGGATAGAATTGCCAACACGTGGCAAGTCTTATGAGCCTCGATTAAAATTGTCCGTGGAAATTCACCAAATGCAGTACATAGGTAAATTTAGAGGGAGTCAAGCCGGAACATGTTAAATACACGCAAAAGCGCCTTCTGGCAACGCGAGTGACATTCTTCGTTGTGGTGAGAACTTTGGCTGAGGCCGTGTTGGACAAGAAGGCAACACCAGTTTTGGGACCTTTTGATAAAATGAGATGAGATTAAACATCGAGAAATCCATTTTGGTTCCTCCAACTATCGACATCGAAAAATTGTATCGTGTAACTGGAAGACAAATGCTTTTGCATGGCGGCAGTTTATCCCCTTTCGCTTAAATTGGGCACAAGTTGTGTCTGACATTCGTGTTAAGTAACGGTCTTCATTGCATTCTCATGTGTACTCGAGTGCTCGTTTGCGTCGGCTTGTAAACGTCCGTTGGATCGCCTTGTTTAAATGCTACAAAATCTGTTCTCGTAAAATCAAAGTAGATCCTGTTGACTAGTCAAACCTTTATCAACATCACACCCAATCACGGGTCATAAGATACGATGTCATGCACCGAACCCATCACCAGCATCCTAATATACACCGCGAGCCAAACGCTTTGCCCAATTAATCTGCCCAGCAAATATAATCATCCAACCTTAGTGCTTAATAGGACGCAAAACATTTAGGCCGGACTTGATGCTAAAGGACATTTCAAATTCTGTTAACTACACTTGCGAAAAGCCTACTTTTATCACCATCGAACGATGTCATCACTTCTTGATTTAAAGTCATGTGTTTTATCTGAAATTGTTACATACAAAAGATGATGCGCTTGTTTGTCGTTCATTTACGCTCACGTGGGGTTTGTTAGGATCAATGCCTTTTAACACAACTCCACTTAACTAGCCAAAAGTGTTTTCTGCAGGTACATGAAACAAATGAAGGCGGTTTGCAGGCAATGAAAAGACGGATTAATTTCACTCCTCTGATTGTACATTTTTAATAGCTGGTTACATGATGAGCATGCATTGACAGGTATTCTGTCTCACTGTATTCTGTCGGCACAATTCAAGCAGACAGAAGCACTCATGGCAATTATTTTAAAGTTGTGGTGCCTTTCTGTGGATACCTTGAAATAATCAAAACCAAGCTAATGATTTTTCCAGCGTAGTTATTTGATTTACTTGGAAATTTGCCTCGACACTGCATAAACTTATTGAATCAATTTGCCCCCAAATATGTTGCTGCATTTTACCCATGTGTGTTGGTGCTTTAGGAGATAGCACATGTTCTCCTCACAGAACATGCGTTGTCATGTCATAAATTTTATTCATCGTTAGTTCTTGACAAGCAATTTCGAGTTTACACCATGGCAAAATCTTCCTAAATGTCGAAGTGTTCTGGGAATGGTGTGTAGCAGATGAAACATCGGTTTGAATAAATGGGCTTATTTTGCCCTGAAGCAAGTGGACGCACTACCAGACACAGAACCTGATTTCGATCAAGCATGTCCTTTCAGGTACTGGTACCTGAGGCACAGGCTTCTGATATCTAAGGTATTTCGCTGAAATGGTCTGTCGCATCAAGGAACTCCAGTTGCAGTCTCTAAATAATACGAGACACTACACATTGAGAAGATTAGAGTATTCAGTTGAGTAGCAAATAAGAACACAACAGGACAAAACCCAGCTTGAACTGTCTGTGCGAAGATCTGCGAATGTTCCATGGTCCGCCCAACTGCGATTCCTTAGTTAGAATTTTGCCTACAAGTTTAATCGAAAGGACGTTACGTGCGTGAATTCGAACCTCCGCCGCACGCAATATGCACGCTCGTATATGCTGCCACATTGCTACCTCCACACGAGAAGAACTAGCGAACACACTTGCCACACAACATCATTATTTCGCTTAAATGATTGCAAAGTCTGGAATCGTGTTCAGTTGACGTTACTTGACAGGATTCAAACAAACGCCCCAAACATTTCTGCAAAATACATCGGTAAGATAAAGTCTTTAATGAGCGATTAAATAAATTTGAGGTTAATCAAATGGTCAAGTTAAATGCGACGCACCCAGCACTTTTCATCAATGAATGTTGCCAACTTCGGCACAAGCATTTGATAATAATTGTTGTCGAAGTTAACTCCACCTGGCAATCTGTGGCCGAAGCCAACTTGGCTGTTTTTAATGTAAAGTCGATTACTCGTGTCGACGATGACATCAGCCTGTATCAAGACATCGGAAAGGCGTATTGGCCCATGAATACGATGCGTCATAATTATGTTTTCATACTAAAAGCAGAAATAAAGCACATAAATTGATGTCAGTGTATATTCTCATGGCTTGCACACCAAAGTTGGTCGCTTTCAATTTGCTGATTAAGGAGATTGGAACTATGAACACTGGGAAAGGGAAAATATAAGACAATGCATGACGACATTGCACTTACGATGACACATGTGGTAACGTTTAAATCCAAGACATCAGGACTCAGGCGAAATGAAAAGAGAATGTTTCTGTTTGGTGCCGATGTTGATTGCAGGTAGTTGATTGTGATATCGTACTGGGGATCGCCATTGCTTACGACATAGAATTGTGTCGTTCGACTTGTGCATGGCCTTTTTGATAAGCAACTTTTCATCAAAGACCGCACACTTTCAACATCAAATCTAATCCTTTGAGCCATATCTGTGTTGTGACCTGCCGTACCTACAAATTGGATAAAAACAGAAGCAGCATATTTGGATGGTATAAAGAAAAACAGGAATGCTGGCATGCGTAATACGATAAAATAAAGTTACAGTTGACTTACCCGTAGCAAGGAAAGAGGTCACGAAAGTAGTAATGGTGCTTGCATAAAATAACCATCTAAACAATATAGTCAGAGCCATGATTACGCAGACAGTGTGAAGTGGCCTCTTTCAAAACCCGAAAAGCTATATATATGTGATCACGAGTAGCGAAATTGAGGTTTTTAGGTCAAGCCGACATTCCCACCGCATGTTCCACAAAACAGGGAATTTCGCCACAAAATATGGTGGTAGTGGAATATTTATCCCATGGACAAACCTCTATCATTTTTGAGCATGTTTTACTAGCGTCTATGTCTGAAACCAATCTCATTTTGTCCATCAATAAATTATTTGCACATGATGCATCTCCAACTTCTCTTAAAAACTACCTTCACAAATTTAATTGAGCTGGCCTTTGTGCCCAGTTGTGGCAATACTTGCGTCGCAGTATATATTTTCAATATGACATGGACGTTTAAGCAGCATTATGGCAGTGTGCAAACGTTTGATGCATTGTTTAGTGAGCGGAGCCAAGTGTGTGCAATCGAAAATGACTTGATTGATATGTGCTTTCGACGTGCATTGAGGTAGATCATCTTGTAAATCGATGCAGCATGTCATTCCATCTTCGTCAGATCATAACAGCAAGAGACCTCACATTGTGGACTGCAACGAAGTCAACTAATTCAATTGAAAGCCTGCTAACCGTAATAGACGGCATCACCCAGTTTAGTTGCCTTTGGGTCTCCAATCTCGTTAAATGCATCTGATGAACTAGAACAGAAAGGTGTTCGTGGCAGAGGATAAACGAGAGAGGCATTCAAAGTTCCACTCTAGTTATTTGGTGTCCTGCAGCTTCTTTCAAATCAGGTCCTACGGCATCCGGAGTGTTAGCGTGGACGAATGATGAAATAACTCACTTCATCATTCTAAATCATTTTGGGTTCTCTACATTAGTCCTAATAATGAATAGCCGTTTGATGTATTGCAGCAAACAGCACTATCATTCACGCAACCCGTTAAGATCTGCCTGCATTATGTTTGATTTTAATCGACTTAGCTTCGGCAACAGAACATCTCTAACAGTAAGTTTTGTCCATGAGTATTTCGGCGCTTTTGAGAAAACGTCCGCAACCTTACAACTGTACGAATTGTGAGCAGTGGTGGAGACAAAAAAAATTGTCAGCACAGGATGCATTTCTCAGGGTCCTATGAGTGCCACAGTAGTTGCAGGTTCATTGCAAATTTTATGGATGCTAGATTGATTATCCTAGTGTTGCACTGCATTGCTTAAAGTAGAAGCAACGTGAAAAGTGTAGATGAACGCAATCACTAGGAACGAATGGCCTACAGGTGGATAACCTACAAGGACTTGATTAGAATTTTTTGTGAAATTTCACGAAGTGTTGTGCATAAGGGAATTTGGAAGGAGTCAATCAGTCTAGGGTAAAAAGACATGCAGCAGCCGCTTCTCTATGCAAGAGGCCAAGGCCCCGTTGTGGTAAGAATGTTGGATGAGCCCGTTTTGGGAAATAAGGTCACACTAGAAGGCGGCTACACAAGACCTCACAGTGCAAACAGCACCAAGTTCAACACATCAAGCCACGCTTTAGTTTTCTGCCCTCTGGAATCTTTGGGATGAATTCCAACTATCGACATCGAGAATTTGTATCGTGTGACTGGAAATCAATTGCGCTGGTACGGGGACACCAAAACAGCGAGTAGTATATAGCAATTTACCGTGATTAAACCTGCATGAGACAACGTAATAAGCTACTGCAATCAGAGCGCACTGCGCGAAAGAGGTCACACAAGCTGACGTCCATGTGGCCTTTGTTACTGCAGTGCTTTCTCTAGCACAAAGGCAGCGCCATGGATTGTTAAAATATGCAACACAGAGATGAAGGTTTTCTTATAATCAAGGAGCCTCATATCGATTGCACACTCTTCGTATGGCTCACAAACAATGCTGCAAACGTTTGCACACTACCATAATGCTTCTGAAACGTCCATGTGGTATTTGAAAATATCCCGCGACGCAAGCGTAACCACAACTGGACACAAAAGCCAGCTCAATTTAATTTGGGAAGGTAGGTGCAAAGCAGGCTTGGAGCTGCACCAAGTGGAATAAATTAATTGATGGACAAAATGAGATTTGTTTCGGACATGGAAGCTAGTAAAATATGCTTATAAATAAGAGATTGTTGTCCATGAGATAAGCATTCAACAAACGCCATATTTCGTGGCAAAAGTCGCTCTATTCACATACATGTGGTCAGAATGTCGGCTTGACCCAATAACCTCCATTTGGCTACGCGTGATCACATTATATATATAGCTAGTCAGGTTTGCAAGAGGCCACTTCACTCGGGCTACGTAATCATGGCTCTGACTTCATTGTTTAGATGGTTATTTTATGCAAGCATCACTACCACTTTCCTGGCCTCTTTCCTTGCTACAGGCAAGTTAGCGGTCACTATATTTTAACACATTGTGCAAGACACCATTCTTCTTCTTCTTTAAACCAAATATGCGGCTTCTATTTTTGACCCATTTGAAGCTACGGCAGGTACAGACAATGGCATGACTGAGATGAAAAGACACGATATTCAACGTGTGCAGGGGATGATGGAAAGTTGTCTATCAAAGAGTCCGTGCACAAGTCGAACGACACAATTCTACGTCGCAAGCGATGGCCATCCACAGTACAATATCACAATTACCTACCTGCAATCAACATCGGCACCAAACAGGAATATTCTCCATTCGTTTCGCTTGAGTGCTAATGTCTTGGATTTAAACGTGACCACATGTGTCGAAGTAAGTGAGATGTCGGCATGCATCGTCTTATATTATTCCCTTTCCCAGTGTTGTCATTTCCACAACCCTAAATCGACAGTGATTAACTTTGGTGTGCCAGCCATGCAAATTTGCACTGACATTATTTCAGGTGTGTATTTTTTTCTCTTTAAGCATAGAGGAACAATTACAGCGCTTCGTACCCACGGGCCAATACGCTTTTCCGACATCGTGCTACGGGCGGATGTCATCATCGACGCGAGAAATCAACTTCGCATTAACAACAGCCGAATTGGCTTTGGCAATGGACTGTCAGACAGAGTTGTCTTCGACAACAATTACTATCACGTGCTTGTGGAACAGTTGGTGTCATTTATTAATGTAAAGTGCTGAGTGCTTTGCGTTCAACTTGACCATTTATTTGGATGACCTCAAATTTATTTCAACGTGCATAAAAGAGTTTATCCCACTTTTTTTGTCCAAATATTTGTGATGTTTGTTTGAATCCTGTCCGGTATCGTCTACAAGTAAACTCGACCCCTGTCTTTCCGATCATTGTGTACTCTGGTTCTACTCGTAGTAGGGTAGGTACGTGGCAGGTAAAAATAAACAGTATGAATATAAAAATTGCGTGAAAAAACGTAGTTAAACGGCTCTAAAGTGATGTGACAATTGACATTGAGTGAAGGCTAAGCAATTTCAGATAACATTGATGAAAAAATTACGGCTCTTGAAGCTTTTAACTATTTCCAAATCATGTGGTCACTGTTACCAGTTTAAATACATTCAGTAAAGTGAACTATTGGCAATATAATTGATGGTGCTGTAGGCCTCGGGTTTTTGGTGCCACCAAATTGTGAGTTATTATGGTGGTAAACGTTTTAACAGGATCATACAACAAGTACCCAGATAATAGCGAGAAGGTCCAAGGATTTCTGGTTTCAACCATTTTAGGAAACAATGTGGTTTTTTTGGTCAGTTTGTACTCTGGTTCTGCTAGCGTTGTGGTATCAAAGTGGCAGAATATACGAGAGTGCATATTGCGTGCGTCGAGCTTTCGAATTCACACTTGACAAATCATTTTGGGTCTTACTGAGAAATCGCGTTTGCGCGTGCTGTGAGGACATTACCAGAGGTTGGCGCAGACATTTCGCACATTGTTGTGTCCTGTTGTGCTTCCATTTGCTGCTCAACATTGTACGCTAATCGTCTTGGTGCACAATGTCTTCTGTTAGCTGATGACTGCAACTGAAGATCTTTGATGTGACATACCATTTCAGGAAAATATCTGAGACATCAGTAGGCTGTGCCGCAGGTACCAGTGCTTGAAACGACCTATTTACTGGAAATCAAGTTCTGTGGCCAGCAATGCGTCTGCTTGCTCAAGGACTAAATTGACCCACTTCTTTAAGCCGACTAAGTGATTTGGCTGAAGTGTACAAACGGACACACACAAGCACTCGAGGGCATATGAGAATGCAAGTAAGAGTGCTACTTCACACGACTGTCGAACGCAAACTGTGTCAAATTAAGACGAAGGGGCATGCTGTTTCGGTACAGAAGCAATTACCTTCCAGTCACGCGATTAGATTTCTCGATGTCGATAGTTTGATGAACGACTTTTTTTAAAGTTTACAAAGCGAAAGCATGGCTTGGTGTGTTAAACACAGTGCCGTTCGCACTGTGCGGTCTCGTGTTGCCTCCGTTGGGTGTGCCCTTCTCTCATATAACGGGCTCAGTCAATGTTCTTACCACCACTATGCTTGGCACTCGCGTAGCCACAAGAAGCTGCAACATTTCTTGTAACCCGAGCCTGCTTGACTCGTTCTAAAATCCCTAATGCACTGCACTTGGTGAATTTTCACAGACAATTCCAATTAGGTCTCTTTAGACTGCATACCTGTGGGCTATTCTATCACAATGATTACGTTCATCTTTAGAGTATTCACGTGGTTTTTACTTCAACACTTGTGTTTGCTCAAGTCAAGCAAGTCATGTAGGGCACTGCTAGGTTAATCTGCCAAGCCTGAGAAATATATCCAGTTCTGGTTGCAAGTTGTATGGTTGCAAGCGTTCTTTTAAAAGCGTTGAAATCCTCATGCAAAAGTCCTCCTGTTAGAGATATTCTCTCGCCGATGCTAATTCGATTGAAATCTAAGATGACACAGGGAGGTGTTAGCAGGTTACGCGAATAATAGTGTCGTGTTTTGTAATTGATCAAGTATCTATCGCCAATTTGGAGCGACTGCAATGCAGTGCATATTTGCATGCCTTGTAAATGTCATATTACTGAATAAATTTTATTGCTAAATCAGCATAACTGGACTTAACTAAGCACGTAAACAATAACCAACGACTTGCTTACATCGGAAGGGAATGCTTTTGACATTTATGACCTAAATCTTGCACAGGAGTGAGCTGAATTCGAGCATGTTTCGAATGACTCTGGTTCCATATGGTAAATCTTACTTCGCAAGGTCAAGTTTACTCAATAATCATGGCGCAGAGGCAGTTAATTTCAGTTCTTACAAATTTAATTTCCGGCGTAGTTAATCAGATGCCTTTAACAACATTGAAGCCGTCTTTGCAGTTAGCATTAGCTCGGCATAATTAGTTGATTTCGTTGCAGTCCACAATGTGAGGTGTCATGTTGCTATGATGTTGAGTGAGCTAGCTCACCCACACAGGCACTAGCGGCTAGTAGCCGAAATCACTGCTGTACCCACCGTCACAAACGCATTTCTCACTGCTTTGTGTGGTGCCTGTTTTGACACCGTCATCTATCGTGTTCCGTGGAATGTGGCTCTCACGGATTCTGATTGTATGTGGACCAGGCGAATGCCACGCCTTGGTCAAAGGAGCCTCAACGCCTGCTTGATGGCAAGCTCCACTCCAAACGCATTTGTGGTTATAGCGGCATAGTTCACGTGGATTAAGCTATTCTTTAACCTGATCGGCTGTGATTAATTTCGCCTTTCCATAAATATGTGTCAAATTAGTTAATAAAGTCAGTATAGTAAGTCCACTACAACATGCTTCTGATTCCTGCTTCAAGTCAACAATGCCAAGTACTTGATGGAGAATCTTACAGGTTAGTTTGCAATAATTTGATTTATACAAAGAAGGCGATAAGACATACACGCTGCTTCTTTTTTCGTTTGCTCGCAACATTAAGAGTATTCTGGTATTTTCTGAATCAACCTATGAACAAGTAGCCAATCCTCACTGGAATTTGGCTTACATTGATTCCGATTTCATGTAATCCAAACGAATGCTACGCCTTACTGAAGTTAGAATTAACGCCTGTTTGATAAAAACCCCCACTCTCTAACAACATGCCAAAAAGAATGCATTCAGGCAGCAAATATTTGTGCGCTAATTTGGACATAGCTGAGGTTCAAGAGGCCACAAGGTGATCTTGACCTGATCGGCGGTGATTGGTTTGACTTGTCCATATAAATATGTTAAATTATTCAATGAAGTCAGCTTAACACGTCCACTTCAACATGTTGCTGATTCCACTGGTTACGTACCTGCTTCACGTCAACGATTCTACTTACTTGATGGCAAACAGTACAGGTTAGTTTGCAATAACTAATTTATATAAAGACATAGACCACAATTTCTTACATGAACTTAGCTTATATGCTTCTTTATCTAATTGTGTTTCCTCGCTTTTCGACGCAGCAAGGAACTCATGTGATTTAGGAATCAACTTAAGAACGACTAGCCAATCCTCATTGTGTCGCCACTGTGCGCATTTTGCCTTATGTCCATTGTGGTTGACACCTGAAATACAGTTTCAGCGACGTATTCGAGAATGTAATCTGCATGTCATTTGACTGTTGTAGATGCGACACCGCCACCATTTTACGTCGAGGATATAGCTGATACCATTTCAATTGATACTCAACGCGTTCAGACTTTGATGCAACTGTGTTTATCGAGGAGGCCATGTATAAGTCGAAGAACACAATTTCACTTAGGAATAGGAGGTGATCCACACTACAACATCACAGTCACCTACTTGTCAAGCATATCGCAGGCACCCAGCAGTACCCTCTTCCATTTCCAATTAAGCACTGATGCACTGGAGTTGATGGCAAGCACTTGCTTCTATGTAAGTAAGGTGTTGCTAATGTGTTTCTGCTTTATTCATTTTTCCACGTCAATATACCAAATTTTACACGTTAACATTGGCCAACTTTGGATACCTAGGCGAAGGAACATACCTGGTATTTCTTCCGGTTTTAGTATAAGAACATCATCAGCACTCATCACACATACGGATTAATAAGATTGTCAGACGTCGTGCTACAGGCTGATGTCATCCTCACTGATTCAGGTCGACTTCGCTTTAGCAACAGCGTACTTCGCTACAGCAACACAATCTTGTATCCAATTGGCTCTGACGAAATTTATTTGCTCTCTGTTATGGATAAGCTCAATATGTTCTTTACTGAGCAGTGCTAGGTGTGTCAAAGTGGCAAATAAATGTTTTGCAATGTGCATTGTGTTTTGTCCCAAACGCAGCTTCGAATGTGCAACTCGGAAGTCTTGTTAAAGCGTGGTCTAGCCTGACTTCCTTTCTCCAAACGTCAAATTCAGTATGGCATCTTTCGACACAGACCCATTCCACTGTCGCCAGCCGATTACAATTTTGTGCACAATTACGGTTTATACTGTCATCGCGAACAAAACCAGTGTTGGTATGTTATTGGTAGTTGTCTGTAGTGTAAAGGCGACAGTGTGATAACCAGATAAGGGGTTAAATTTGGATTTTACGCAGTAGTTAGATTTGATGACAAAATGTGGAGGGTCGCATGCTGAAGAACTGTGATGGTCCTCATTGGTTAGAGAGTGCAGGCACTGGAAATAGTTGGAATTAGTGGCATTGGGTGCCTCTCTGAATTCGGAAATGCAGAAAAAGTTGAAAGGAAATGAGAACAGTGCCTGAGACCAGCCTTCAGTGGCAGTGAAGGGGACCTAGCTTAAACATAGAAGAAGAGGAGAGAAGGACTGTCTAGGAAGCCATGAGACTGGAAATAGTACGTGGGACACAGAACTCTGAAATGTGCAGTCGATAAACACAATTGAATTCACTCTAGCAAGCACTCCTTTTTGAGCGCCAACAATTGTCATCCTGTAAGCATACAAAACGCTGTCTTCGCCTGGTACTTCCAACTGCTTTCACTTCAGTTGTATTATAAAGACATTTGTCGCTCGACGGCAGTGTATCGTGCAGGCGTAAATATGGGCGGTTTCATTTAAATCAAACATGAATTGACTTCACCGAAATCCCAGTGAAGACAAATGCAAGGAGACATGCAGCATCAAGTCGCCGGGATGGCAAACCACACAACATTGTTCGCAGATTAAGCTTTACAGTTTCGATTAATAGACGCCTGTCTGCATACTCCAGGAATGACCGTGGCGCACGCAAATGAGATTAAACCGCAGAAACTCCCAAGTCTAGTGAACACTTGCAAGATGACAACGAATTCGAAGAAACCATTGGATTTTTATGCTGTTCTGATGAATCTACAGTGGACAAAGGCAGGAGCGAATCCGTCACCACTATTACCACAGGCCATTTTCAGCAACACCTACTTTGTTGGTAGCATTAGTAATGGTAGGAGTAGTAGTGGTAGAAGTAATAGTGTTGGAGTACTAGTGTTGGCAGTAGAAATGGTAGTAGCAGTAGTAGCAGGACGTTTTTGTCATGCGTTAGAATCGTTTGGCGAAATAAGTATCACAGACTATTTGTAGTAACAATCGTAGTAGTAATGGACGCAGTAAAAGTAGGTAGCAGAATTTATAGCGAAATGCTTTGCCGTGCGGTGCGGACAATTGGTTAAACCACAGTATCACCGGTGCACAACTCGAATGCTTCTGTTGAACAGTTTAAAAGAAACGATTGTTTATTTACTCAACTACCGGCCATTCTAAGTAACACCTACAATATCATTAATGGTAGGAGTGAAGTGAGTAGTAGTAGTGGTACCAGCAGTAGTGATGGTGTTTGTAGTCCCAGTTGTGATAGCAGTAGTAGTGGTAGTAGGACGTCGAATTTACACCCTATAAGGTGTGGATAATTATTTGTCCAAACCGCTTGTTTATCGATATTCCAGGCATCACCATAAGTGGAGCTAAAGTTTGGATTTGACGCATGCGTCTAGCAGTCAATACCAACACACTGCAATCAATAGGAAAATAAATGAAGAAATGTGTTGAAACCTCGCCACAATGCCTGTCGCTCTATATTCTACTGCCTACTACTACTATGGCGTTTACTGCAAATGGCCTGTGATACATTTTACGCGATACAATTCGAATGCCTGACAAATAACGTCCCAGGTAAGTGTAAAACACTCGTTGGTACAACCATTAATTTCTTTGTGTAGTGCACTCATTACAAACCGTTAAATACAAACATTTGAGTTGTCCATCTGTGGTTCGAATGACGTGTCATGTGGAATATTTTCCGTCTTAGAAACGATTGTAAATGGTACTGATCGAAACGAGAAGTGTCCTATGAATTCCATCTTGCAAACGTGTAAGGACATTAAATGTTGCGATGCAGTCAATATGAAGGGCATATGGGCATGGTTAACTGTGCTTTCGTACATTCACATCGTGGCAGTGGCATTGGTTAGTGAAAGAACACTGGCCGTAAAGCGCCAGAACGTTTTCTGGCGATACACTGGTGCAGTGGACCACAACCGTGCTCCAAGTGACTCAGCGTACAAAAACATGGTGAATTGTTTACCCACACACCCAAAACAAGTTAGTAGTAGTCTTTCCGAGTAGCATTTGAGACTCGAATACACAGGGCTGAACCAAAAAATTAACGATTGCAACGACATCGTCGTCATCTCTTATTTTCTTAATCGCATCCCTTTTTTGCATGAGTTTCTCAGAGACACTGCAAGTGCCAATATTAACCACAATCAAAGGACGTGCCAACAATCGAAATTCGTAATGGCAGTCTTTCACACGCTTTGTTAATAATTGCCCAACACTGATTGCAATCTTTGTTCACGCAATGCTGTAGCAAAATCAGGCAAATCAGCGACTCCGGACCTGATTAAGAGTTCATTTGAAGAAGCTAAAACCAGTG
>UXSR01000956.1:0-13647 GCA_900604375.1 Mesocestoides corti | reverse complement strand
GTGCAATAGTTTGTCGGGAGCTTCGTGTGACTGACAGGGTAATAGTTGGTTGCACATTTTATGTTCACACACCGCATTTCAACGACGACTTTGACTAGCCCCATGTTATTGGCTCGCCCTCTTTGAAGGTGCTGTTCATCTAAATTGCCATCAAGTTTGCTTGGCGCATACTCAAATTTTAAGCTGCGTATTGAACAAAGTTTTAAAATGTCCTAAGGTTGTCTCTGCTTGCTTCACTTGGAGTTTACGACAATGTGGAATAATTCATCTACAAATAAAGCGAAATTTTCTCTAAATATCGCCGTTTTCCTTCAAACCGATATTTTTCAAGCGAACTATTTAAAAAAATGATTTTCGTTTTTGTAGCAGTTATTTTACTGCGGTGAAGGAAAAGGAAGGTCACATAGATACAGTGGTTGCATTGCGTATGAAGGACAATGCGATTGTTCATAGGAAAATTTGTAAGCAATGTCACTTTTCAAACAGTTGAAAGTTTCAAGGTATATCTGTCATTTACCTTCTTAATACATCCTTTTTGCTTCAGCCTATGTTTAGGGGCTATTCCGTTATCATGCATGGTCGATATTATCGTACTTTGTTAATGCGCATGGTAAGATGTTTCGTATCTGACGCAAGGGCAGAATGTTGCTGGCTGTGATACCTGAATGGCTATGAATTTTTAAAACATGGCTATTGGCCTAACAGTGGGTAATTTATCCAGGCTAAACAATACAGACGGTAAGCTAAGCCTCTCTGTTTCTGCAGTCATCTTGCCAACGAACAATTCATTTACTTCGTCGTGCATCAAAAGAGTCGTATCGGACTTTATTTGCAATCCTCGCGACTAACAGACGCAGCCTACCTCTTGTGCATTTTGCATTTAACGCCTCTCTATCGAGGTTGGAATCAAAAAGCATGTCTGTTGCGCCATTGTGCATGCATTTGAAATAGCCAAAAATTAGAAATTATGAACATGTAAGAACGTAAAGCTTAAATATCGGAAATGAAATGGTAAAATTTTGGTTTTCCCTCTTTGCTTTCGCTAGCCTTTCCGATTTATGGCTAAATAGAAGTAATGTCTGACAACTTAAGGGCTATGTTTATTACACATTGCACAAATTTAGTGCTAATTAAACAGGTTTCATGCACATTGCAGGCTACTAACGCAGTAGTTCCGAGTCCACTGCTTAATACAAGTGACGTTTTAATTGAAATCTCACCGGCTACATACAGTGCAAATCGGAATTCAGGAGAAATTTAAAAAAATTCTGAAACTAAAGTCAGAATTTCAACTAATCATCTAGTAGAACAAATTTCGCTTTAAATCATGACCAAAACATTAATTACCTCTTAAGTTTAGGCGCGTTGCGTATAGCTCTGAAATGAAGTTCACATCGGACGGAACTTGGTGAAGTTAAAAGAACGCACAACTTTGGGAAGAAGTAAGCAAAAATAAGTCGACAACACGCCTGATCTTCCAATAAACAGCTGCTGCCTTGCTAGGTCCTGTTCTGCCGAGATGGTTAAAATCAACCTACTTTTTTTCTACCAGCTACTTCCAGGAAATATCGAAACGTTCATAAGAGGCGATGGTAACATTTCGTTGGTGCGATAACAAATCCTACAGGAAAGCATGAAACGTCAAATGGCTGAACTGCTTAAAAAAACGTCAAGTCACCTATTTAAGAATCTTGAAAATACTGTCAAAATATTTGGGATTTACTTAAAAAGAATACATTAGCAATAACAAATCGATGTCAGGTTTTTCCTTATCGTTAGATTAACTCTAACGTTTACATCAGATAAATATGAAGTTTTTTTACATCTAAACATAAAAAGTAGACAATCAATAAATTACTGCAACACGCCAAGACAACGTTGTTCCTATTAGTTTAGGTTGCCAGTTTTTGGGAGTACAAGCTTTATTTTTGTGTCAGTATGTTTTGTGGCCTTAATGCTTATAGAAGCAAGCGCATGCCTTGTAATACAAACATCCAATGCACAAAATATACCCATTTATTAAAATAAAGACGGTTATTCACAGTTGGGTTCCGATATTTTTGTTGACGTTACATTTTAAAAAAAATAAGCGTTTCACACCTACAGTTAATGTAGGTGATTGCATGAGATTTAAACATTTCTTTTATCGTACGTCCACTCTGATTTTCATGTTAAATGATGACACGGTAATGCACATTACGAAGGTTGTGATCGCTCTTTCTGTGTAACAGAACTTGTTTGACTGCCTAAAAAGGAAAACATAGGCACATACATAAAAGTTCCGAACATTTAAACATAGTCTTAACTAGAGTTTGTAAAATTAACTACATACGCTACCTACATTTGCCTTAAGTCTGTTTTTATAAGTAGTATCAAATCAACCAGAAGTAAATTGTAATCAAAAAGACCCCCGTGATTTACATCTGAATAATGTCCTTAGTATTAGTACAGACCCAGTTATACCTTACAATTATAAATGTATTTTGTGCAGACATTTTTCTTCAATGTCTATTCTATTCAGAGTTTTAAACCATTTGCAACTCCTTGCCTCTCTTTCGAACCAAGCTCTGAGCCTGTGGTTAGCTATTAGTTCCCAAAAACACCTTATTACCATGATTAGTCAGCATAATAAGGCATTTAAAACATTTGTACATTTAGTTAAGATCAACAAATGAACTAATCTCTACATTGCGCACATGTAAAGCGTGTTGCAGATAAAAACAACAGTTGATATGCAGTTAGACTACTGACAAATATAGTGAGTACTGAAAAACATATCGTCCAGGTAACAAAAGGTCATTACATGGGGCTTATCTGGCTCTTGTTTGTGCCATAGTAAAAAATCCAAAACAGGTTTTGTACTACCTTTTTTTAGGAGTTCAGATTCTATTGGTGGGATGGCAAGCAATTTGCGAATACTGGTTATATTATTTAGAAAAAAATCAATATGTCACTATTTTACGGCAAATACGAAGGTCTCCAGTTTGTTCAGCAGGACTTTGGGAAAGAATTGTGTGAGGATTATGGAACCAGATTTGAAATGTTTGAAATATCATATACTTAAAATTTATGCTTTTAATGTCAAGGTATCATTACAAACGACAAAATTCAGGTCTAAAATTCACACGAACAGGATTTGTAGTGGCTTTAATTGCGTGGTGGCAATGCATTAGAATTCTTTACAATCCACACGGAATTACCTCCTTATCGAGGGCAATAAATAAGCCATTGCAATATTATTAGCCTCATTCAACTTGAGACTGAAGCTATTAATGTGTCTGAGGTTGTCTTGAAACCTCTGCATTGTGCAAATAATGTTAACTATTTGTCCCTGAACATTAATGAGGCAAACTGTGATAAAATGATTGCTTAAAGTCTTGGGTCGAATAGTTGTTTCTAGAACACGATAATCTGTAATTCGTCAAGTATCGAGTCAGCTATTTACTAAGGAGATGAAGTTGGGAAAAAATATTCAGCTGTCCAGTAGCTGAAAATTCGTTCAATGTCACACCTAAAATACTTCATCCTTGAGTTTGTTCAGAAGAAGACCCTAGACATTGGTAATTTCAAAATATAGCGACCATGCATGTAGCTCTTACTTACAACTGTAAATTTGCCAACAGTAGTATCATCGGCCTTAGTACAGATACTGCGTTCTAGACATGCAATGGAACAGACTTCACGAGGGTAGCCTTGTTGCTGGAAATGGGTTCATAGCAGGGTACCTCACTTTGAATGATGACACAATTTGCCTCAATTGACGACAGATGGTATACTTTGCGCGATACTAGGAGAAATCATCTCGTGGTTTTGGCCACCAGTGTTTCAACTTGATGCGCTCTCAAGTGAGTTCGCAAGAGCAGTATCCTTAAGTTCGATCAGTTAATTTCTGTGCAACGTATTGTTTGGTGATTTTTTACTTTTGCATTTTTGACTGTTACTAACATCACCTTGCTTAATGTACTGACAAAGAGTGCCACATACAAACTGGTCCTGTTAATAAATAAACAATTAGGTCCATCTCATTTTCTCACTTTGTTACCATTCACTTTGTAAACTTACTTTGCTAATTACCACAAGTCTATCATAACTTGTGTAATTGAAAAAAAGAGAATTTTTTGACTACTAGTGAAGAAAACCGTGAAGACACATGTCAAATTGGTGACAATTATCCTCAAATGATGCTCGATGTTTTTCGACGTTAAGTCTGAGACGTTTATCGGAAATTATGTTTTAGATTTGGCTCATGTTAGATCTTGCTTTGATTACTAGGCTTGGTTGAAATAAAAGTATTTTCTCAATGTACCTGGGATTATGCCAAAATTGCGATGGACATTGTTCTTAAACGCATTTTCTTAAATCATAAATTTATCAGACTTTACAACTTTCAAATTTGACATGTGTCGTATGCCTAACAAATGATTTCTCACTCTGTCCAAAACACTTCATGCTGCCAACAGTATTCTTATATTGCTCATCAGTTTTGTGTTATTGGTTTCTTAATATGTCAATTGTAAGTTAAATATTTCAGAAAATTAATACATTTCATTAAATATGATCCTCTATAATGATTAATTCTAACCAAAATAAAGAAATTCAGAAATTTAGGTTTATGAGTTTAAGTCAGACGCTAATTTTGAGAGAAAGCAAACTAGGACCTCCTTTAGCACAAACAGTTCAGACGAAATTCTCAGGTTTTATGTTTTTCTGAAAAAAAAATTCGTGGTTAGTGAAAAAAGCAACTCAATGTCTAATTCTAATTATGCTAATTAGCTAGCAAAACGCAAAACCGTACTGGAGCTATGTCGATGCAATCTTTTTGTAGACTCTGTATTGTCCGTGGAGGCAGAGTCGGAGGTGGTGGTGGTGGTTGTACTGGCAGTAGACTTTTTCATGGACATTTGTCTTTGATTAGCGGCCGATTTCAGAAGTTGATAGACGGGATCAATTTCAGCTTAAAATACACAATTTAAAATTTGCAAACCTGATGTAAATTTGCTCGTGTTATTTTAGTATAGTTGTTTAACTTGGATTATGCTTAACTTCAAAGGTAAAAGGTATGCCAAATTATCTACGATATTTCATTGCCCTTAGTTGCTCCAAACTTTTATTAATACTAATCACTTGAGGTATTTAAGAGCCGTCTAGCAATAACGCTGAAGAACACGCTGTGGCCTCACATCGAAAGTTTAAAAATAACAAGATATTCTTTCCATATATTTCCAACAATCATATTTAGCATGGCAATGCAGACTAATCCAAAATAGTAGACAAATACTCCCAGAATGATTTATATAGATGAAACTTGAATTCCGTATCGTTGCTAACTACTAAAAACACTTTATTAAGAGGTTTCAAAGTAAAAACTACTTACTTTCAACTTCCTCGCTTTCACTCTTCTTTTTTGATACTCCAAATTTTGATAGTTCCTTGACGAGAAAATAAATACTTCTGTCATTTAAAGGTGAATGTTAATCATCATGTCTGAAACAAATACTAGGTGTACCAACTTATTACCCGACTTTGGCTGATTCAGAAAAAAAGGATTTTAGATAGATCAAAATCACACTGCACAATATCTTATGGGGAGAATAAATTTGCGTGATGAAGTGAGCCTGAAGTAGAACGTGTTACCTGTCAGTACGTTTTATGCCAGATCTTCGATTCAAGTCTTATTTAAGCTAATAGAAGTAACTGAAACAGCAATTCCTCTTCAAAAACTAGAAATAAATTATAAGGATCAGAACTAGTTCGCTAGATTTATCAGTTGGTTTGGCCATGGCAAATTGAGGAAAATAATAACCAATTTTTTAGTTAAGGCGGGTAGTTAAGTAATTCCTTCATTTCACTTCTCGCTGAAATGAGACAGAAGTAACTGATAAACGCCACAGCACCCTAAAATGAGCAATTGGTTCCACTCTGTTCTTCTAAAGCAGCTCAAGAGGCTCATGTTGATTATTTCACCTAACCTTTGCAAAGAATGATTCATGGTTCTATGCCAATGAGAAGGAATTTTGATCACCTTCATCTAAATCGCAGAGTCGCTTTCAAATGCTTCCGTCACTGTCATGTTCAAAACAACTGCTAATTAAACAGGAGGGTAGTTCACATTGCATATCATTAGATGTTATTTCGAGCACAAAATAACACCTACCTCTCTCCTTTTTGCATCGCTTTTGATGGCCATGTAGGCTAACTTCCAGAATCGCTTAAATGACTTTTTCTTAGGACTGCTTGGTTCTGTGGGCGTCTCATCCGTATGATGACTCTAAAATGCTTTTGCTTATAAGACTGCGCTGGGAAAATTGTCACAAAAATAACAACAAAATAACCAAATTTCTTTTTAATGAATGCTAATTACACGATGTTTACATCACATTTTAATTTGAAGTTATGACTATATAAATTCAGTGAGTTCCCTGAAAATACGGTGAAATCTAAAAGGAATGTGATGGCGAGCAATGAAGAAATATTAGAATTTCTTTTGCATTAAAAGACTTAAGCTTTAGAGCTTGCAAGCAATCAGCTTGAAGCACTAATAAGACAAAATCCCATAAAACGCTCTTGGATTGTGTAGGGATCCATAGGTGATCATACAGGCATCGGTAATCTTTCAACTGCATCTCATGATTATAAAAGAATGTAAATGGCAGTCAGATGTTGCAGTATCAGCATGAAGTTGAATGCAAAAGTAAAAAAACATGGATTTGTTGGAGGTCCATGAATAAAATATTTTTGTGCGCTAACTAAGGTCTTGTCATGCGAAGCCAAATGGCGTGCCTATGTGCATGTTGTGAAGAAATAGAGTAAATGTTAACAAAGATATTTTCATAATATGAAAAACAGTGATTCCTCATGATTAATAAAATAGGTTCCTGCAGTAAATTTTGGCAGTTCGCAAAGTTTCTCTTCAAGAATTTAAGGGAGCTTTATCTAAAATTAATACTAAAACGAAAAATCAGCACAATCGGAAAATTTCCTATTAACGCTGGTTATGCAAATGTACGTCCAATGAAGCTGGGCAAGAACGAATATATGTTGGTGCTATTACCAAGTTCGATGTGCCAGGAAACAAAAATCACTAAAGGTTACTGAAAATAGCACAAGTGCATGCAGCCATAAATTGAAGAAAGTGCAGACGAATAGAGATAGAAAGGATAGGAGATTAGACAGGAAGCCTGCTGGACCTGACATGGGACGAGATCAAATTAATCAAGGAAATTTCAAGACGGCCCTTTGACAAAAAAGGAAGCCGATTAATTACGAAATGTTGCGTGGCTCGAAAATGTTTAATAAAGCCCGGGAATTTTTATTAAAGAATCCACAAAAACCTTATCTAGCCTTGTGCTTTTCCAAGATTTAAAGAGTTTATTTAGATTACTTAGAAGTTCTGAAAAACCAAGAGCAACTATCGGCTTTTAAATAAACCGTAAAAACATTTTGTTAGGTTTGATCGAAGTCACGTGATCAACAGAGAGAACGTAAAAGCCGTTTTTAACAATGACCATCACATTTTTGCAAACCTTCTGAAAACATGAAAGGGTTTTGCAATTTTTCGGTTACTAAAAATACCTGGTCCTTTTTATCGATGCTTGTCTGAAAGCGGAATGCAATAAATTATATACTGTATGTCCATATGATCCTTCCTAAGCCCTTCTCAAAAGCGGTGGCTTTACTTTGTGGTTGAAAGCGACTAAACTACACAGTCAAAGTTTAAAGTAACGTGAGATTCGCTGTTTATTTGAGCACTGTTCTTTAATAATAGAATAGTGATTTCACCTAGTGATTATCTCACCCAACTTTTGCAAAGATTGAACCGTTTGACATTGACCCAAACAAATGCCAGCCGGATATCTCAGTCTGGTGAATATGTCGAGTGTGTGGAGAACTTCTCAACACAAGCTCAGGAGGGTCTTCTGAGCTAATATTCAAAACCTACTTAGATGTTTTCCGGCAAACAGCAGAGTTTAAATAAGGAATAACAGGCTAGCCGTTTCTTCTATTGATTTGTACTTGTAAAATTTAAAATTCAATTACTGTGCGCATTCCCGTATTTTTCTAGTGGAAAAAATATTCCTGCACATTAGCGTGCACGATACATATAACAGAACGTCGCACGTTTGAACCAGTTTACTCAAAAGACATTTGCACATTTTATGACTTATCGTGTTTCCGTTCACTCGATTCAGTGATGCGAGCAAGTGCAGCCATGACCATAATAGTACAATAATTTAACTTTATTATCCACTTATAAACGCGGATGTGTAGCGTTGCGTTACTGGCAAAATGTTTTTGAAAATTGGTCAAATTGCCTGAGTATGTACCCGGTGTAAGCAATTTGACCCCATACTAACATTTTAACTCAAAATGTTGCTAACGTACAAAATTTTTGAAACGATTGTTAGCTGTTTAATTAACTCCAGTATTTTTTCTAAAATAATACTTAAAATTGCCAATGTTTGGTGAATTGAATCTCCCAAAGCCAGTGTTTTAGGTATAAAGCATGCAAATTCTGCGTTTGTGACTTGATAAATCAAAGTTTGGTTTTGTCAATACCAAAAACAACTAAATTACTTAGTTAGGTAATAGTACAAATGGATGATTTAAAATAATCAGAAACTGGAGAGCTATATAGACTTAATAAAACTTGTTTCCTGGCAGAATGCAATTTAAGCTAACTTTGCAAAAAGCTCTTAACACTGATACTGGGATATTGTAATTTGTACAGTATAAGCAGGAGCTTAAAGTTAAGTAAATAAAAAGTCATTGGTGGTATCGTTCGTTACAAAAAAATACGCTTTGTGCGTTTATATTCTAAAAACAGATTGAGTACAAAAATTCCGGATGAAACTTTTACCCACAGAAATAAATACCTTTTGGGTGGACAAATTTTGCAAAGTTCATAAAGAATTTTTAAATATATTTTGATGCTACTGTTATCAATAGCTGCATTGCAAATACCATCTCTTGTATTAACTAATGTGGATAAACTACATTGCATCACAATAAATAACACTATTTATTTGCGACACACTAATTAATTAAATAGTACTTAAGACAACATTAGTTCAGAAAAAAACTAGCTAAGAACACCCTTTAAACCTTATTTGACCTTTGATTCATTCACTTTACATTACAGCTGATGCAAAAAATTTTTAATGAGACTAAATTCTGGAAGATCGTTTGGAATGTCAACATATATTTTTTGTTTCATTAAGCTGTATTGCTACAATTGACGCTCTTAGTTTATGTACATGACTTCATTTTTACAGATTTTTTAGCGAATTTATTTAAAATTAAAAAGAGAACAAGGACTTTAATCTTGGAAATATTGTTCATTGTTTACTATGACCTTGCGCCATCTCTCAGGTAACGTACGAATGCTTTCGCGAAGGGAACTTGCAGGCTTCGAGGCATTAGTCACCATCGACGAGTTTATGCACATCATCCAGCGTCTTGAACCTCTTATCCACTAAGGCGTGCTGCTGCATTGACCCGGATACGTCAAAGTCTGGTGAATATGTCGCGTGTGGAGAAATTCTCAACACAGATTCAGGAGGGTTTTCTTAGCTGTCCGAGTCACGTGATCTCATGCAGCAGTATGACTTGCCTGCTTCCTTGCTCATTAATTGGGCTTTTCAGATCGCGTTCTTTGATCAGTTTGTTCTATTTTCGGCCTTGGCGTTCCACAGTTACCGTCTGGAAACCAGTTTCCAGGAGTTTGCACTAAAGTACACCCTTGATGTCCTACCTGATACACAGGAGAGCCTTCTTTAGGTGGATGTCCTGCCTCGGCGTTGATGTACTAGGTTGCCCGGGATCTACCCACGACTTTTTACGTTTGAGAGTCTCGTAAAATACACATGTGGAACCCACTTTCCAAATTTTTGAATTTTTTTCAATTTGATGCAAACGCTTGGTGCAAAAGCTGTTTGGGTGACTCCAAATTAAGCTGCAAGCTCTTGCTGCGTTTTCGCTGAGCCTTCATCCAGTAAATCTTGCAATTCCGCATCTTCTAAATTTCAAGGCTGCTGTCCAGGGCGCAGATGGCCACTAACACTGAAATCACCTCTTCTAAAAGGTTTCTACCAGTAATTACACTTTTCATTAGACACAAAGTTGACACCAAGTACACTACAAATTAATTCTCGAGCCTTAGAAGCATTTGTCCTTTTCGGACTTTGCACTAAATGCAGTGCCAAATGCGCTGTTCATCATTTATCTTCATAAACTCTGTCATTCAGAGATGTTACGTAACTCACGTAGACGTATCGTTTGGTGTCCTGAAACCTTGCATCCGATTCTTCCAAAACCATAAATAACCATGAAAATATCTCTACCCTAAATAAAATTTTAAGCTCGAAGATCAAATCTGTAAAAATCAAGTCACACACCAAAAAAATTACCACAAAACAACTACAGCGTTTTTCAACAGGTTTTATCAGTAATCCTTGGAACTATCTGCAAAAACATCTAACAGTTACTGTTGCATCATTTTTTATTTGTTCAAGTTGAAGCAGGGACAAAGAGACAAAAAAATTATATTCTATCTTTTAAATTAACTTTTAGGTTTGTCGAAACTTTACCCGACCATGTTTTTAAGTAACCCCGTCGCATTAGTGTCACTTTTTGGTCTCTATTTTCAACATTGTACGCATTACCAATGTTAGCACGCAAATCTTTGAGCCGGTGCATATATAACGTACCATTATACTTCCTTTTACATTTCTATCTGTTGTTTTAAATTCGTATTCTGTCTGGTACCAACTCGTTTTCCTATCTTACTCCAGAATTTTACACAGAAATCTAGATGCAACGCTGATGGCGGTTTATTTATTGAGCTCTGATTTCAAATCGCTATTTGCCAGACACTCACGCCTCCACATTTTGGCTTCTGTTATATTCAGTACATGGTCTTTAATAACGTCAGAAAGATTTTACTATTTCGATTTCCACATAATTGCTTATTTACTTCTTGATAAGCAAAAGATGAACTTCAAACGATTTTTAAGGATAATGCCACTAATAATTTGAACTAAGCAGTAAGCAAACAAAAATCCCTTTTCTAAACACATGAAATTTGCCTTTCCAAAATCAAATCGTAATTCAACCTTTTAGTATTTAAAGTCACTTTTTATTCTTCAACATGATAACATCAATGCCACTGAGGGTTTTAAGGATGCGTTATTCCCAATGTTGGCCCGATTTTCATATTTGTTGTAATACGAAAGTATATGATCAATTTTATCCATCCGGCTAAGGCACTGCTTCCCAATGACATATGTTGCTTATTCAGTCTCCCATTAAAAAAACTTTTGTGTTTTCATAGATCAAGAAGCGTTGTCGCAGTTTTTGGCTACCTTTTTTTAATAAAATACAGTTTTCTCGGAACGATGCGTCAACTTAGAAACGCATTTATTTTTGGTGCGTGGTCTTAGTTTAAGTATTAAAAAAAACATTCGAATAAATTGGTTTTAATGAGGTTTGTTAAAAAAAATGGGCGAATTACATTCTAGCCTTTAATTATCTGATAAATGTTGTTCTATTTATACGAATTTTTTAAAATGCACCACCTGAGATAAAGTTCGAGTGTGTGGCTCAATGGAACTATCATTGATTTTAAAAACATCCAATTAAATAATTTAGTGTACAACTTTGCTTAAACACTTTGATATATGCAGACATTAAATATATGGATGTATATATCGCATTAAATTCTTATATTACCACTTTTTCTTGGTCATCAAACACAGAATCGTAGAAATCACCGGTTTGACCCAATGGAGATCGAGAACGTTCATCCGCCTCCTCACTATTCTTGCTCTGACTGAGATCCTCAGATGACGCTTCACAAAGTTTGTGTTCCTCATCAGAGCTAAAACCAGTAGGGGATACCGCGACAGACTTCTGGTGCTGATAACCCTGGGGGTTTTCCTCCTCACTGTGGCGGGCGAAAGACAAATATCCTCCACAAACTGAGCCTGAATTACAGTGATTTCCCCAGGTAGCATTAGTACTCTGGGAGCTACTCCAACTCATTCCACTGGCTGCTGAGTCGTATGATTCGCACGATTTCTGCTGAATCACTTGTCGCGTCTGAGCTTTACTTGCACCTCTACCCGAACCGCCCTCTAATCGTATTTCCGGTAAACGTGAAATGGGTTTGGGGAGCTCCATATGCAAGAGGAGGGGACTACACGGAGTCAGTGAGCTGACTGGTGAATCTGGTGTTGTCAATTTACTCTGTGAATGTGCGCCTCCATTTATGACATTGGACTGGCGTGTGAGCTTGTCTGATTTGCTGGCTGATGGTTTCATCGGAAGTGACATGGTCAGAGCAGTTGGAATAACAAAGGCAGACGAAAAGGTACACGCGCTTAGGTGTTCCGAGTTTTCATTCAATGGGAGACGTGAACGCGCCCACCGTCTCGCTCACAATAACGCACTGGCTAGTCGGTGGGTGCAACAGCATAGTTCTGATTGGTCAACGGGAACAGACCAATAGGGTAAACAATCAGTTGATTGTACGCTAGTTTTGTAGGAATCCTTGACTATCTAAAGGGCGAGTTTGACGCTTACACGTTATGGGCCTTTTTGTGTGACTCATATCATTAACTTTATTGGAAGCTGCTGTCATGTCGGTGACATTCTGTTTTCTGTAATAATAGCATTCAGATTAGGATCTTGTGATCAAGAGGCAAGAAAATTCAATGACCAAGAACAAACTGAGACCTTCTCAAATTTTTGCTGAAAAGATTAAGCTTCGCTGTAACACTCTCTTTACCTAAAAAAATATTTGATTAAATTATTATTTTTCGGGACAGGAGGATGTCAAAAATACTCCTATCTGGCCAATTTTTCATGAATGATGCACCTATGCGAAAATGGACCAAGTATGCATGGAGACTTTTTGAAAAATTATCCTATTCTGTAAATTTGTACTGCTATAACACTTGAATTTGGCGTGGATGCTTCTGGTTAAGCGAAAAGTATGCTCACAACTGTGCGGCATAGATTACATTTGCCGTTTTGTTGGCAACAAGTCATGAAGGTGTCCCTGGTCAGTGCACTTTTAGGCTGATCGTTTAGCGAAAACACAAACCACGTGTGCATGAAGATGAACTCCACTAACCGACCACAATTTAAATTCACAGGCCAAAGCTCAGACACGCTTTCCTATGAGTAATTTTTCAACAACCCAAGAAATACGCAATATATTTTGAACTTAAAATACTTATTACTGGTGGTTTAGTGGACTTCTGTCAACTCCGTCCGTGCATCCCAAAGCCTTGTGTGGTGTTCAAATATTTATGTATTTAACGAAATGTTAATCTTAGGTGTTTCGTGGGTGAACTCATTCAGATATTTGAGTTAGGACACCCATAGAAAAACGCCACAAAATTAAACAGCACAATAGTAATTACACATCATTTAGAAGCCGGAGGTCCAACGACTAGGTCCGTTAGTTCAAGTCCATCAGTGACTTATTCCGAGCAGCATGACCGACAATGTTATACCAGCATCCACACTATTCAAAGGTAGAACCTGTTACATCAGCATTTTGCCTACGATACAAACTGAATCACACCTGTGTTCCCAAGTACATTAAGTCTTCATGAGGATGTGTCGTAGAACCTGTTTGCTTTT
>UXSR01000955.1:0-13669 GCA_900604375.1 Mesocestoides corti | reverse complement strand
TGCTGGTTCGTGAGATCCCAGTGAACAGCTCCGACGGTTAAGTGATCAAGTATACTTTCGGAACTTCGAGGTCTCAGTTTGCTACTGCCAACAGTGCCATGCCTTTCCAAGGCACAACCTCATCACTACTTCAAACGCATCGTGTGCAGCAAACCAAAGTTGCGTCGAGCCACGGGCGCAGCGAGGCACTTTTGCCAAAACCTAGCCTCCTCAATTCAATCTACGACGCTGCATTTTTCCAGACAACTAAGCGAGATGAGCGTTTGCCAACATGAGCTGCACACTTGAGTCTCATTTGTTCGGGTCGCGACACCGAAGTGCACAGACAATCAACAAAACTTAGGTCCTTGATAACTGGCACACAGGGATGCATTCGTTTATCTTCTACTCTCGCCTTAAAGTAAGAACTAACGGTACATGGTGAAAAATTTATGTCAAAAGACGTACCCAGTCGTGAACACTAAATGGTGAGATAAGAACGTTAGTCTTTCCATTGTTCGCGCCCCCGCCAACTCGAAACTGAGGGATGGGTTGAGCCTTGGAGGATTCGCTGCGTCCACGACCAGCAAGTTGATGGAACGCCTTCCAGGTAAGCGGGCCTTCAACCTTGTAGGTAGACTCCAATAGGTCTATTGCCTCCTGCAACCACAGCCGTACACTCTGGATCGAAAAGGGGGACTTATCTCAAAGTAGGATAGAGGCATGAGCGGACCTAACTCGCTGTCAAGATTGATAGCACAATTAATTACAACCTAGAGGGTGCAAGTAACCTTAATCGGTCAATGCTGCGCGCCGAGGTATGTGTAACAAATGACCAATTACGATGATCCTAGCTTACTTCAGTGCTGGAATCAGTCTAAGGTGAAACGGAACATAGTAGTTAGTTGGATCATTTAACAAAATTAAGTCAACTGACATTGCAGCCCTGAAATTTTGCCCGTTCGCACAAATTAGGCATCGAATTAGCTTGAGATTCCCCTATGGAGTAAATATTTTGGGCGACACCAACGACTAATCCGTCATATATAAACATAGTGAGAGGGACGTATGGATATTAGATGATCGTTTTACTAGCTTAGGGAATTTGAGAGAAGGGTGGAAACTTACACCAAGAAGCCGAATTTGATCATTTTTGTTAGAAGGAATATCACCAGGTAACTGACGAAAGAAAGCCGGATGAAGGACTACACCTTCCTTGTGCGTTGTTTCATCTAGGCGAAGCTGTCTCCCACCAACTCTCACCGCAAAATCCCCCGTCATGCCCTCCGTTAGGGACGGAGGATCACAAGCGCTCTGCTCCAAAGCAGAAGCAGTCAGGGCGCAGATATCTTGAAAATGCAAAAAGCACTCATGTATTCCAAGCACACAAGAGGACCTTTGCACTTTTGTGGGTTGTGAAGAAAAAGTTCAGCAGAGTAACGCAACTGTTGACAATAAATACGGGGAGGCTTGATTGCAAGCACATATACAGACAATAACATTTGCCAGTAATAACTAATAAACAAAGCTGGTCACTTTAGGTAAGCTTAAATCAACACCTCGTTTGGAAGTGGAAGTTGACTGGACTTTAGGGGCAAAAGATATAGTGATGAATTTTGCTAGAAATCTTAAACCCTATTATGGTCCTGCATTATGAAGTTATAACTAGAAAATGTAGCCCATATAAATAGACGAAATTACGAGTTTTAGGGGACCAGCATGTCGGATTTATCGATCCAATCGACAAGCTCCTGGGCTACTAAGCCAGTTGGTGTTTTCAAACGGGACTTAATGAGACAATGTTAAGTTGAGTAAACAGTGAATCAACACGATTCACCACATAATGATAACGGCCACTAAGCATTACACCATTTAAATGAGGATTTTCCCCAATCTGGTGAGGAATAATTTAGTTAACCGAAATGCTACTGTTTTACCTAAAACAAACAGACACGAAAAAAATCAGGCCGACGAGACAGCATTCCCACTTAATCTAAGAACCCAAAGGTAATAAATTAACTCAGCGAAAATCCAAATTAGGTTTTATTACCCACGTGCACAAGTTCTTACATGATCATTACTATGATTACTACGTCGATCACTTTCACCTAAAAGGGCTAGACGTTGTCCTGGAGGATGTGGAAAACAGACCGGACGTTTCATAATGATATCTGCAACATTGTCTAAACCTGCACAAAATGCACTCCAAATACCCTGGGAAATAGCTAATAGCTGATGGTGCCATCGGTATGAAAAAATACATCCTTTCATGGCCAAAAAACTTCAAATGAAAGGTGGCAACAAGGAATAAAAATTAGAAATTTGCGCTTTGTGTGGCCGTTCAAGTTTGTGCAAGTGATTTCGACAAAACCATACACCCACTAGTGACGACAAACGTAATTGGCGAAGTGGTAAACTTTAATTGCGTGAACCATTAAACGTCCAAAACTATTTTGAAAAGACCTTTACCTGAGTCCACGGTTTGAATGGACTGAATGAGTGCACCTTGGGTTTTAAAGTTCCACCAAAGATAAAATTGGAACGAGAATCGCTGCAGACGATTATAAGATGACAATGCTTATGAAAGGGGGCACGTCTTGCACGGAAATATGAAATTGACTACACGTGATTAAAACTGAAATATCTCTCACTAACCGAAGGCCAGGGTACTTGTGTTGCGATTTTGATAAGGTGGTCAAGTGTTCACATAAAAAAGACGGCAAAACATACCACTGTAGTCGTAAAGAGCATCTTTTTCCAGAGTTCCTTCGGGCTGATCGTCCAACCTGAGTGCTGCATCTGTGTGCTGGAGCCATTCAATCAGGAATCTGACCCCAAACTCTTCAAGTGGACCATGCATCCATTGCGTTAGGGTGGGGAGGTAATTTGCCGCAGTCGAATACGTCGACAAAGGTCTTGAGTGAGTTTTTCTACCCTCCACACCAGCTATTGAAAGACTTGCAACCTCTGATTCATCCTCCCAAAACAGGTTTCCCGCTAAAGCATATTTCCGATTTACCAAAGTCGAAAAACCACAATTACAGGAACGCGTAGGGGCAGAATTTGGTGAAGAAACGTAGACGTCAACTTCGACTCCCAAAACCGAGGTGGTACATTCGCAGATATTGCAGGAATCAAAGTTATGGTCCTTAAAAAGATTCAGGAAGGAGTCGGAGAGAATGAGGTTGACTTTAAGGGAATCACTACGGCGCAGTTCATCAAGGTCAAATGTGTTGGAAGCAGGTTCATCAAACACCAATTCTGTCTGATTAAGACCGCGGGAAGGGTGATGCTGGTGTGGTGCACGGCTGGGGACAGGGGGTAGAGGGGGGCGACGAGGAAGGACGAGAAGACTCTCCTGCTTCCCATTCGTTGAGAAGGATAGATGGTGAAAGGCCAAGGGAGGTCTGGTGGCTATGTCCACTTCCTTGTACAGCTGTAACTCCTCTGGACTAATTCTAAATTTGGCCGAAAATGGGATCTGCACTGAACGGGGGCACATAAACTGCCATTCCTAAAAATGCAAGTCGGACTTCTAGCAAAATTGTGACAGGGTTACAGTATGCAAAAGAATCAGGCAGCATTGTTTTCAACGATAAATTGTTTTCAGTCAACGACCGAAATGGCAGTAAAACAAAATAACAGCGTTCTTTGAGAAAAAATCGGGGGGTTAAAAAATCCCAGTGCAAGATCTGCTAATTCACAGTTCTCGCTCTTCTTGAACTCAGCGTAAGCACAACCAGGGTCGAGACCCATGCCAAGTGATGTTGCACCATTTTTCAAGCCACAAAAGCTACTGCTCGACTTTACCGATGAAAGCTACAAAATAAACGTGGAACAAAATTGATTTTCGCACTGTCACACTCGGCGACTTATTTTGAATAGAACACACTCGAAAGTGTGACGAGCATTTACAAATACTAGCTATACAAAACCACCTACATGAGCTAATGTAATCAAGTGCACAACGTGTTTTCAGGCTGACCGATTTGTCACGGTTACTTGGTAAGTAATTAACTTGCTTTGCTCCCAATTTATGAGGTTATCATTCACATAACCACAAGCTACTGAACTAACAAGAATTCAATATTGGGTACATTCATGATAGGTAATTCTTTGGAACGCTAGAGGTGGCTGTTAGCTTTCTCGAGACGTCTAGCTTCAAATACACGTCTAAGAATTTGATCAGAGCTCTACTCGACATCTGGATTATCGAATTAACGAATTGTGTAATTTGCCAAAGTGATCAGTATGGTTGTGTAGATTGATTCGATGAAAGAAAATCTGTTTCATTTGTACCACAAGACCATTCACAAACAGATCTGTTTACGGGGCTAGTGGAAGTGGGCTGAATTAAGCGGTGGTCAGGTGGCGTACAAGGGAAATTAACGCTGCGATGAGACCCCACAAAGCTATTAAAAACTGACCAAATGAGAGCAAACTACATTCTGGTCGAAAAGGGGCCGCGAGTTGTGCAGGAAAGACTGTAGAATGGAGTGAGCAACACCCTGTTTCTGGCGCGGACGCGTAGCAGGCACGCCGCCAGACTCGTCCATGGGTGACTGGGAGTAATGGTGGGATTCAGGGACGAAAAGTGGTTTGGTTTCCGTGGGGCTGGGTTGAGCGGTGCAGCTGCCTCCGACGGCGCCCACAGAGAAGACAGATTCGTGGGAGGGTGGCGTAGGGTACATTGTAGCCAACTCCGCAGCACCGAGGTGACCTGAACCTCCAGAGCTAAACAGACTCCGACCGCTGATTGGCATCTGAAATCGAAAAAAAATATTTACGATGAAGATGAATTAGTACGAAGAGCAACTGGCATTGAAGCATTAAAAAGATTTGATAAAACGATGCACAACACACAAAAAAATACTTAGAAAGTCACATCAACGTTCTACTGATGTTCTCCAAAGATACCTACTCATAGAGTTATTACAGTATAATTATGACATGACCCTATCCGTAAAATTGTCACACATAACACTAACCTTAGTCAAGTGAGTGAATTCAGAGGTTTGCCTTTTGAAAAGATTATGAGAAAATCCAAAACACCTAGAATGTCCAGAGCTGTTTAATCATTCTAGTATTGCGGCTGCTTAAAACTGCTCTAATTTGTAGAGACATGAGTTAATCAATTGGGTTAAAAGCCAACAAAAGCAAAAACAAGTGAAAACAGGTCGCGACGACCATGACATGTAACAAAAGAACAAATTCAAGAACAGGTTAAGTGGTTAGAAGCAGCAGACGGACGTCTACGCAGATCCTAATTCAGATCAGTGAAGATTTACTCAAACATTCCTTTAAACCTCTCAAACTTTTGACAACAGGAGGGAAAATGTGCAACGTACATGGCGTGATAAATTACGCATTAAAGCCGGTCCTTTAGGATGGCCGTCCAGCTTAGAACCAGGTCCATGGAGCTCATCCTCCAGTGTTCGATGAAAGCCATCAAGCGCGGTGTGAGGTTCATGAGTGTGGGGCTCTACAATGCAGTATTTCGCAATTAATGTAGATATTTAAAATCACCATCTTTTCGAAGTAGGAAAGTAAGTAACGATTGTTATTTTGACGTGTAAAAGAGATTATATTTACTCTAGAAAAAGCAAAATGTAATAAGTGCATTCCTGGTCTGAAGCATTTACGCTCAAAATACACTTGCTCGATACAAACATTTAGCTTAACATAAGACCTACCATTTCCATAACACACGACAAGTACCGCTATTAGAACACTCAACAAAAGGGGAACATCCAATTTCCTTATAAAAATCATGCATTCAGAGTAATTAACCCAACCTAGAATGCAATTAATACCCTCAGAGAAAAACCGCTCAGTCGCGCATTATACCTTAAAGTATATGCAAATGCTTGACGCACCTGAATCTTTGGTGAGATATGGTAGATCTTGCTTGTGGAAGTAGGGTTGGGAAGCGTGGTGGTGCTGCTGCTGATGCTGGACTTGTGGGTGGAAGTTTGCCTCATCAGCGCCAAAGCCGTGTGAATCTACCAGGGTCCCGAACGTGCTTCCGCTCGGGTGGCCACCTGACGATTGTGAATGATATTGCTGCCTTTGGGAACGCCTAAACAGAGATAAGTCTACGCTGGACTACTGTCCGAAGGACTCTTGCTAACCACTTGCTACAATTAATTTTGGGGCGTCTGTTATTTAGGTTAGCAGGCGATAAAAAAAAATTAAGGGAAACTAATGGCACCGGATGTCAACAATCAACTCTGCATGCAGTAACGAGTATTTTAAATGAAGGCGCATGATCTATCTGGCTATAGGCCCACAGTGGAGAATCGGGAAACAACTAGCTATAGACCTATTTTGTGACGATGTTCAATAAACCATTAATAATTATTAACATAGATTGAATTAAAATAACACTTATGTTTTGAAAACGATTATCCGATTAACACTTCCGATGACTTTTCTACGACGCAAATAGCAGTTTTGGTAAAAGTAATTGAAACGGAACAAGCCAGGTTTCAACAGAAGTTAACGATTGGAATAGTTTAGGCAGTGGTGGAGTTAGGGATTTTCTGGGCGAATACTGCCAAAGTTCCATTAAATTTGGTATATACCAAGGGTTCGAATTGGTACAGACCGATAGGCGGCTAGTCTGGGAAATCACAACTCAACAATTAACTTGGCTGGCTTGGGGACCTTGACGTTTGTGATTTACTTTAACCACCAACTGGGTTTGAGCCACCAGTTCACAAGTTCGAGAAATGGCCGTCAATAGAAATATGACTTTCTAAGCCTATTGACCTGCTGAAGGGACCAAACTTACGCTATCTCATCACTGACGCAGGATTGTTTCAGCATAACCTCCGAAGGGAATGAAGTAGATGGATGCTCGAGGGGACTGACTTGGTCCATTAGGCTCATGCGGATCAAGGGGGGGCGGCGCAAGTGAGAGCGACCGCACTTGCCTTGCTCTGAGACGTGGTACAAAACTTGTTCTGCAAGCCAGGACTGTTCACCACCTGACGCTTCAGATCTCACCAATGGGGGCGGTTGTGGTGGTGGTGGGTTTGTCAACATGCCCCCTTGTTTATGAACTTGATGGGTTCGTACGACGCCTCGGGGAAGCTTAAAATAATAGATAGATGAGGGTAACCGATCTGATAAATTAGTACGCGCAAGTCAGTCAATATCGTAAAACCTTGTTTCCATTTTACCTACATTTGGTTGAAATTAATCGTGTAAGTACTTAAGGACATGATTTTGAGACCATTTTCTTGGATTATTACTGTCTCTAGGGTCATCCCAACAAATTGTAGCAACAATGAGACAATGACAAAATCCCACCGACCTAAATTTCGTTGATGAGTGCTAGTTGACTTTTTTGTTCAATTTTAAACCACATTTGGCAATAAAACTTGGGAATAGAGCATTTTTATGCTTCCTCCAGCACATCGAATATCACTTTTTAACTATGAACAGAAAATCATGGTACGAGTTTGATACCTGCTCCTAAATTGATCTAGACAACACATCGCTTTTGACAGCCTTCCCAAATCGATTCAATCAACTGGCCTGGATAATAGCACATAAGCATATTGGTAAGTCCGACACCACAGAACTCAATATGTTGACGGGTTTCAGCGCAGTTTTCAAATTCAAACTGAGAAGTATAGGCCAAGTAAATCCTCAACATGATTTGGTACGGGTTGCATCTAAGGGGAGTTTTCCGCAATAGAGACATTTTCCCATTAAATATTCCCATAGACTGACCAGTTTTAATTACGAGATTCGCACTAAGTGACATCAAAGTATAAAAACGCAGCAGACGCACCTTGTAGGTTGTAGGAGCCACATGCGTTTCTTCCCAGTCCATTGGCTTTGAATTGATGTTATGAGAGATACCATCCTTTATGTTTTGCAACTGTGAGTTGAGCAAACATGGCGGTTTGGCCCCACTTGAGAGGTGGGCGGCCTGCTGGTTCGAAACGGCGGGAGGGGCAGCGGAGGTGGAAGAAGAAGAAAGGCTATCTCCCCCCACAACTGGTAGAGTGTTCATACCAAACGCGCCAGAGTTCAAAGGCTGGGGACTCAGAGTAGGCATCGCAGGGTCAGCAACTGCCAGTTGACGTCTTGGTGCAGTAGTGGGTGCGTCTCCTCCTCCTCCTCCACAGGTGTCGACTTCAGAAAGAAAGGCACGAAGTGTACGAGACATGGGACCGAAACGTCGATGCATTGGCAAGATTGCTGACCGGCTAAAATAAAGTATGCATTAAACAATGCAGTTAAAGCACTCCCACAACACGAGGAGCTCTAGATTTTTTCTTGTGACCGATCGTCCCTTTATCAATCTGAAAGTGACCTATCTCACGATCGTATTTAATTCAATAACTTTGTGATCACGTTGTATCGGTCAAAAAGACAAGATTTTTGTCGCCATCGAAGAGAGCAACGTCTTTTAAAATGAAGTTGATCACGATTTTAAACAATTAGCCGTGATCCATTTCGAAAATATTCTTGAAAATAAGTTGTAAGTCGCGCTGAAAAACAAAGTATGCAATGTTCTAAACCACCACTTAACAAACGCTGGTATCGTTAAGTGACACTGCAGAACACCAAACAGAAAATTCAGTTCCTTGACAAAATACAATAAACTGATCTAACTGTCGCAGCTCGTGCTTGGCATGGTTTTGCAGTGAAAGGATTTTTACGATTTTGCCCGGCGCCTTCGTCATAAAAGCTAACGATTCAAAAGAAGAGTGGCTTATGACCTAGTGCCACTTGATACTATTCGACAAAACATACGTAGGAGTTATAGACAGACTAACTCAAAATAAACGTGTTACCAACGTACATATTCTTTCTTGTATCCGAATTACCGGAGAAGGGCGCGTCGTCAGCTGGGGCCTGGATAGGAAGTCGAGACTTTATCTTATTGATATGATAATAATCGAGGTTGGGCAGCAACGACAATTCACAACGAAGTGCGCGTTGGAGAGCTCGAGCCGCCAGATAAGCGCGCCGTTTAACACTGGGTAATCTCGTCAAAGGCAGCCGAGGGTGTAATAAACTGTGTATTTCGGCCCCTGTATTTCTGGTATTCGGAGCTGGCATTACACGTCTATCTGAGGCATCCTGCAGTTCTCGCGTTAGTGAGGAAAGAACATCCTCTGCTATCAAAACGAAGCATGTAGGATACCGAGTTCTAAATCCTCCTGGAAAATAACCAGAAGAGACGACGTTAAGGTGAAGCATAAGCAGACAAAGCAAACCACGAGCCATAACATACCAATGAGAACATCCACAAAGTGGGGGAGCTGTTCAATGCAGTTAGGAGGAATTCTTTTTGTGGAGGAATCAATTCTGGACACCTGTTGCTGGGGCGATTTATTCGGTGTCAAAAAATCCATATTAAAAGAACCATAATGGGTATTTGAGTTTAGAAAGTTATAATTTTCCCCACTGAGCTGCACCGGATAAAAGCGCTTCCACAACTCCAACTCCTTTTCAACAGACGCGTCGTTAGGGAGCGAAGGCTGGAAAGACGTAATAAGGTGGGCAATGATTCCATAGGGTGCCAGCACAACTAAAACGAGTAACAAAGCGTGAAAACCGTTATCATTAGCAATTGAAAAAATTAAGATTTTCAAGTACCATTTACTCGTCCTTTTGACTTCCGGCATAATGACAAAATTCGGGGCGTCAGGGATTTAAATTTTTGGAAGTGACGGATATCTAAGCTGGCACACACTGTGCTCTCACCGTGAAGAAAGAACGAAAAATTCATGCTATACTGGACTCTAAAACCACATGTCATTACCAATTGTTAAACATTACTTATCACGAATGGATTGGCCACTACATGGCTGGAGAAACCATTTTCCCAAACGGACATACCCCTTACTTAGAAGATATCTACAAAATTGGATAACGGGTAATCAGTGTACCTTTCGATCACATTATGCAACGCCTTAAAGAGAACACATCGAGTTTCATAAGTTAGCCCTTTTTTCCAATTTCCAGAAGAAACTTCCTCCAACTCAGGTGAAATAAGGCGTTCTTTGGAAACTGGGTCATCACTTCCGTACCAAAAAACCCACAGCTCTTTCGAAAAATTCGAAAAAATTTGAGGTTTTTGTGGTTCGGTATCAACTCTTTTTCTGCGAACCCATGCACACATCAAGTTCTTTCGAACACAGTTAGAGTATGAATTGAAAAAGGGGTCGTCGTAGATCGAATAATTTACATCATCCTTGGGACTAAAAATTCGGTAGTGTATCCCATTAAGGTCAGTCTGCAATGCAAAAAAGTTATGATATTTGATGTGAAGACACAAATTGGCCATTATCAATATGACTAACAACTCACAATGGCAAAAATATTTGTATGGCTGTTCTCCAACGACCTTCCATCCAGCCCTGGATACTGGTCTGTCATATACATTTTTCTGTTCGTGAGTGAGTCTAAAAAGTCCCAAAGAGCACCAACGACCGGAGATCAGATGTTCAAGCGGCCAGAACCGCCATGCAAAACTGATAATTATACCGCCCATATACCTGCAGCATATTGACCAATCAATAAGTAATAAAACAAGTGTCATTAAACCCAAAACTGCATTTGTAAAATTATGCACGGTAAAATGAATAAGCAAAATAGATGCCAAACCTAGCAGATAATAAGGCCCTATATTTTTTAGGAGAACTATATTTCGAAAAGAGTACAGGGTGTAAAATGTTGATTCAATCGACATTGGTGTTTGCAAGGCCGATTGTTTGATTTACTCGACATTAAGGCCAGGGTAGGTTTGTAGAATATCCGAGCTCTAGAATAAAGAAGACTGATGTAACATAACAGGTCTTATAGACCAATCACATGCCAAAAACCACACGTCAGCTGCCGTCCATTTGAGTCCATCACGCTGGTTACACCGCTCATTATGTACCGTTTCTTGAACGTGTCTTTCTCTAGCTGCTTATCTTACAAATATGATATTCGACTGAAAAGAGACAGAATCTGCTGAGGTCAGTGTAGTCCAATATGTCTGCGTCCTTGTCCTAGGCTATACTGCTGCAGAAGACCCGAGCCCTAAAAGGAAGAAGACTGGGACAACAGAACATGCTTTATTGACCAATCACAAGCCAGAACCACACGTCAGGCGCCTTCCATCAAAGTCCAACACGCTGCCCACGCCGCTCATTACATACTGTTCCTCAGTCGTGTCCTTCTCTGGTTAGCTGCCTATCTTCCTCGCATGCCTTTGGAACACAGAGAAACAGAGGATTGGCCTAGGCCAGCTTGGTCCAATATGTCTGCGCAACATCACATCACCTCCATCTCAGGAGTGAAGCTGTCCTCAGCTTCTGGCTTGGTTTCTACAACTGTTGATGATTGTCAAAATATCCAATTCAACACTTTTCGACACCCCACATTTGGTAGGACCTGCTCACGTGAATAGTAGATTAGGTACTTTGACACACAGGAAGGCCGCTTTGTAGTGAACAGACAGCCACCTCGTGTGAGTGATGCGTGTCCTATGGCCGAGTGTACCAATGACTCACCCTTTCTGTTATTCGCCTCTGTCAGCATTCGCATGTGACGCACACGTAACACACAAAGCCACTTGGCACTTTTAACACTATAAACGGTCTAGTCCAAATTCGCCTCTTGTTCAACTCTTCTCGAGTTGTTACGGGCTGTCAACTAGAGGTTTGTATGATATAGCGTAAACTAGCCACTACAGCTTGATTTTTTGCAGGTTTCTTTTAGTGCATTTCAACTGGCTCCTACTATCCTTGTCGTCGTCGCTGAGTTGTCAATGACCTTTCAGATCCAGTAGTCCTAACCCTTGGCAATGTCTATGGGTCCAATGTATGGGACATTAAATGAACCACAATGACAACTTCAGATGACATTTACGGATCTTTTCCTCTGTTGTCCAAAAGATAGATATAGGTGGTATCTGGTTAGCCGGATATCGTGTTTAGGGGCCATTTGATCGCATAGACAGAGGATTGGCTGTGGCCACCGTGGCCTAAAATGTCTGAGCCCTTGGACGTCACTACACTTTCTCCACCTCAACAGGGAAGCTGTCCTCGACTGATGGCGTAGTTCTCCACACTCTTGAAGATTGGTAAAATATTCATTTCGGAATTCCTCAGTACCACATTTGTTGATATGCAGGAAGGCCCCTCCATTCATCACATCTTTTCATCCACGTGCAATCAAACCCCATTTTAATGTTCTTATAGTCGTCCCTGAGTTGCTAGTGCCTCATCGGATGCAGTAGTCATTATCTCATGCAGTATATGTGGATCCAATGCTCGGGATAAGATAAAACGGCATGACCACTGCAGCTGATATTTATGGATTTTCGCCTCTGCTCCACAGCGAGGAAAGCGCTAATGTTTGATTAACGTTATCCAAACACATTCGCTGCGACCAATCTAGAATTAAGGAGCCCTAGTATTAAAAAAATCGATACAACAGAACAGGCTTTATGGACTAATCATAAGCCAGAACTTTACAAACTGCACCCCGCCTGCCTCAGAGAATCCTCCGTCTATTGGTGTTCCTATGGCTAGCAAGGAAGGTATGCAGCCAAATGGAGACGAACACGTATGAGATTGGGTATATAATAAGCTGCGCAGTCATCGTGGTGGACTCGTATGGACTGTGCCTGATATTTGATTCTGGCTTATGATTAGTAATATAGCCTGTTCAGTTTCACTAATCTTGTTCAATCTAGGGATCGGATATTCTACAGCTGCGCAGAGCTTTATGAACTGACTTTGACACATCATTGTATCTGGTTAGCTGCATATCTTCATCGGATGCCATACAAACACAAAGCGACAGATAAATTAGCCGAGTCCGGTGTGATCCAAAATGTCTGCGTTTTTATAGGTTGCTGCACTGCCTCCTTCTTCAGGAGGAAAGCTGTCCTTAGCTTATATCTTGATTCTTTGCACTGTTAAAGATTGTCAAAGTATCCAGTTCGACACTCCCTGATACTCTACATCTGACAGGACAGTGGCCCAAACGAATAGTAGACAAGTGATATTGCTCTTCTTGACTAGCAAAAAGGGTTCTTCATCTACTGTATGCTCATTCTTCTCCTGCAGTCTAGCTGGCTTCTACTGTCGTTACCATCGTCGATTAGCATTATGCAAACGCATCTGCTACCACCACTGTAGGATACCCGAGCCCCAGTATTTGGAAGACTGGTACAACAGGATATCCCTTATTGACCAATCACAAGCTAGAATCACATATCAGGCACCGTCCTTATGAGTCCACCACTTCTTTAACGTGACTGTCTCTGGTTGACTGCCACTCTTCCTTGTACGCAATTGGAACGCAAACAGACAGAAGATTGGCTGACATCAGTTTAATGCAATATGTCTGCCCCCATATACATCGCTACTGTAGAATACCCGAGTCCTAATAGGTAAAGGACCGGTACAACAGAACAGGCCTTATTGACCAATCACAAGCCAGAGCCACGCGTCAGGCCCCTTCCATCCGAGTCCACCTCGCTGGCCACGCAGCTCATTATATACTGCATCTCATCCATGTCCTTCTCTGGTTGGCTGCCTTCCTTCCCCGCATGCCATTGGATCGCAGAGGGACACGGGATTGGCTGAGGCCAGGTGGTCCAACATGTCTGCGCCCTCATCCGACGCCACTGTAGAATACCCGAGCCCTAATAGGTAAAAGACCGGTT
>UXSR01000954.1:0-13698 GCA_900604375.1 Mesocestoides corti | reverse complement strand
TAGCGTGACCTCTGGTGACCCTACTGGTGACTTTATTGTTACTGATTTTTTCCTCGATCTAGAAATTATTTTTAAATAGAGGTGTATTTGCGGTCTTTTGTGGTTTTGATAGGCTCGGACGCAAGGATTCAGAACACCGAGATACACACTCTCTCAAAATAGCAGAATTTTCGATGCGACTCAATTGGCGAACCACATTGCGGTTGTCCACCGACTGACTTCGATGGTTGCCAATGCTGCTAACTCGGCGGCACGTGTTATCTAGCCTAATGTGTCGGTCGTTTTTTACGAGCAAATGAGGCACCGCAACCCCCTTAAGGTGGGGAGGGGGGAGGAGCTGAGTTAGAGCGTAATGGGTACGCTCATTTACCACGCAAACCACCTGTCACCACCTAATGGAGACAAGGGGCCGCCAACTGCTAAGTACCGCAGTGGTATCAAAGACAGCGTGCGTCGATGGTACTGCGTGACCTTGATTGTTTTACTGCGCACGAATTGGAACCGCAACACACAGCAGAGAATCCACGTGAAATTCGCCCAAGATTGGGCGAAAAATTCTCTCCAGCTTGCATCCTAATTAAAATCGAAGAGGACACCGTGTAGACTGTCTTCGGGGTGGTTTTGCCTTAACCTCAAAAGTAATTAGCCGATGTGGGTGATACCGTGGTTCCATTTACCGCAACCTGCCTCTACTAAATTTGAATCGTGTTTAATCAGTATCCCACTTGACTTTATGAAGCTACACTTGCCAAATGACCCGTAAATTGTTCTAGAACTGGTGACTTTTTGGTGATTCACTACCTAAACACTCAGTTGATTTCAATTCGAAGAAGACCCAAAAATTAGCTTAATTTACTTCTACAACTTTGCCATTTAAAATCGCAATTTAAGAGCAACCGAGACATGAATTTCAGTTTTATTTCCTCACATGGTTATCTCGTCACGGTGTAAACGTCCTCGAGCATTAAAACGCGATCAATAAATAACGTCTACCAATAAGATTATTCGAATCGATCTTTCGTTGGTACCGATGATTTGATTGGTCAGGCCGGTGCCTAGATTGTAATTACGACTGTTTGAAGTGCTATTCTGCCTCACCAGCCACCGGTTAATCAAAATTAATGTAAAAGAACAATTTTGTCGGAAGGAGTGAAATCGGGGAATTTTGACGTGCAAACCGGAAGTTAACTTTTTCAAGTCTAGCCATGTTTTCTTGAGCAAAAATTGGAACATGTGCTGCTAAAACACCGTTACATTTCCATCTTTCACCACACACCCGACACTGGCGTGGAATATCGCATGATAAGGCCAATATCCAGACCGATTTTTTTCGCGCCAAACCGGGAAAATTTTTCGGTGATTTATGCCGACCACGAAAAGGTTACACGCTTACCCGCACCACCCTACAAAAGAGGTGCGTGAGTCAACCATGGCCATCTCATAAGCACAATTACTCAGCTTTTGCGGGAAACGCTGGAGGGGTGGTGGGGGGGAGGGGGGACAGAGATACCATCGTTGAAGTCCTGCAAGGCTGTGCTGTACCACTTTTCGCTGACGGTCTGATGTGCACACCCTCTGGTCACCAATCTCGTCTCGTGCAGTTTCGAGTTTTTAAGGCCACTTGATGGAAGCAACGATTGTGGTTCGGAAATCCTTAAAGACTCTCAACGTCAGGCATCAGATTTGGTACAACGCGTGTCATCTTCGATTTCAGGCAATCAGAAAAGAGTACTTTGAAGAGAATTGTGAAGTGCACAATTAGATTGTAGCACCTACCTCAACAATCTCTCAGAATTCCAAATAATGACTGCTAAAATTACTTTCAATTAAATGATTTCAACTTCATCCAAACCCAATGTTTGTTTGGAATAAATTGAGTTAAGCACAGACGGCGTTTCTGATATTTCTGTCGATTAAAACAAAAAAGATTAATGGTGCCGGGCAATGGCACGTCACCGTTGCCCTGGCCAAAAGTCGAGCCAAACGAACTGGCACCGTTTTCACACCAGGTGTCGTAGAAATACCGAAAATTTTGTGCAATTTTTCATCGAATAGGTCGGTATTTTAGTTAGAAATGAGGTCACTTTAGGCCAGGTTTAACTCCCTAAGTCAGATTTCATTGTCTTTGCATCAGGACAATATTGCTAATGATTTTCAATAACTGATAAATTTGACTAGCTAACTCGCGAGTCTAATGCACAACAGGAGAGTGAATTTGCCAAGTCAAGACCTTGGCGTGATCAATAGGTTACATAATTACCTAGCTTTGAACTCACTTTTAATTGGCTAATTTGCTGCCTCCACATTCAAAACTAACCAATAATGAAGCAGAGTTGATTTTCTGCAATTTGAACTCCAGTAATACCTGAACACAGACGCGTTTGTGGGGGATAAGTTGCTAGCTCCTCGAAACTGACCTTCAGCTATCGCCAGAGAACATTTGCCGATGTTTTTTTCTCGATTTTGCCAAAATAATTGAACTCATAACCAAGTATAGATCCATTAGGAAACCAAAATGGCCTTGAGGTATCCTACACAGGATGCCAGTAATCTTTAATGAGGGAAAAATTGTCATAATTTCATTAAATCTAAATCAAACAATCAAAGTCGTGGCGTTTTGAAGCCGATTCAATTTGTAACAAATGGATCAAGCGGTATGTTCTATGAATTTTAGCCCAAATGGTCACGGAGCCAGGTGGTATTGCTCGAATGGGCGACACAATTGGCATAAAGCCTTTTTTCCCAAAAGCACCCCATTACAAGACTGGTTGATGTTAAAAAAAAAAGAATTTCAATTGTAAGCAACAATTTTTTTTTCTTAATGGAAAATGCTGACTAGTTTTACTTTGCTGTTACGTTTAAATTAACAAGCGTGGTATTTAGTGGGGTCCCACAAACCTTCCACCACTGACCTTGAAATTCAAAGTCACAAGTGCAATTGAAGGTCACTCAGTTGATTGGTCCTACGGGGCCGAAGTGGTAATTTTGGTGTCAGTGCCAGTAATTAGTAAATATAATATTTCAATATGCCATGATGCTTTGCCCACTTCGTCTAAATCGATGTAAATTGAGAAACGTCGTAAAACCACAATTTTGTGTTAATTCAGTGTCATGATACGTTGAATTTCAGCAACCAATGACTAACATTACTGAACGTTTACTGATGCAATCTGACCATTTTTGAATTGGTCTTAATTGATTTCAAAACATTCAATAAATTAATGCTTTCACATTTGGTCTAATCGATAATTCGGCCCTCTTTGCTTGGGGGTTAATTACGTTCTTGAATGGTTTTCTACTAGGAGTCAAGAAAACACGCAAACAGCCAATGATAACTCTGGAAATCAGTGACTCCTTCATCACCCGGTAGTATTCATTGATTATTTCAATCAATAGGTTTAATTGGACAGTCAAAATAACTAATTGGCCTATTTGAATTTCACCAAATCAATCAATTTATTCTATATTCAGTGGTTTTAACCGGCTAAATCAATATTGACTAACAAAAATGCATTTCACTTTGAAGGAAACACTTTCATTAAATAATATAGGAATGATTAAAAGCGGGCCATCCACTAGGAATCAACAGGAAGGTGGATCAGATTTCCTACGTATCCAATTTTGCTTACAAGGTCACCCACCTCAGCAAAACTAGTGAGGTTAATAGTTCGTTCTTTTCGAGTAATTCTTGGGAGCTCAAGTTCCAGAGGGCTATAATCTATCAAATCCCAACTGAATCGCGAAAATACTAAAAATTTGTGGACCAGGTTAGCTCGAAAGAGGAGTTTTCGTGTGCAGCCGAATTATTTCTATTTTAAGGCTTAAATTTTGACTCTGTCGCCAGAGGGTCATAAGTCTGCAGTGGCAATAACTCGTGTCCCATCCCCTCATCCTCTCGACCACCCACACAGCGCAGACGCCGCGCTGTTGAGGCTAATTAGTTTAAGCAACAAATCTGGCGATCTGCATTTTTTGCCCCCAACTCTAGCGATCCACAGTCTAAGCAGGCACAATCTACTTCCAGAAAATCAACAATTTGGGAAGGTTTCTTTTTGCACTAACCTTGAGCGTCTTTAAAATTGTCACAAGCGTCCAAGGTTACCGAGTTTGTACAAGTGCTATGGAAATTCACGAATATGCAACTGCGCCTCAGCAAGTGTCTGTCTGTGGGGAAATTTGCAGACAAAGCAATCCATGACGGTGGTGCAAAACCGGCGCAAAACGGCACAACTACCGCCTAGGCAGAGAGACCACCCACGCTGGTGGCATTTACTGGAAGCCGTTGGCGGCGAATTTCAAAACAAACAAGTAGTGTAAGAGCAATTAGCGGTGTTAGGCGATTCCATTACAGGTTGAAATCAGAAACCATTTGCTGCACACAATCTCTAAATTTACCGAATTTCGAAAAGTAGGCTGAATTGGTATGTCTTGCTCTACACCAAAAGTTATCCGATAGACTGTCACTGGTAAAGCCAACAAACCAATCAAAGTAGCGTTGTTAAAAGTTCGATTTTAGTTGTCAATGTTCAACAATCGGTGTCGCAGCTCTTGACCACCAATCAGCGTGATACACGTACCGACCAGTGATATTTGATTAAACTCGACAATGCACGGCATTGGTCAATCGAGTCATTTTTTGGTGTATTGATGTGAACAGCGAACTAATCAATCTCTTGTGGCAGTGCATGAATTTAAAAGTAAATACTGACGACTTCAGACGTCATAAAAGCATGAAAGCCAACTTGGTTCCACGCTTGCACACATGCGTGTTTGAAAATTGTAAAATGCAACTTAGCCATGAATGCACTAAAAACTGGCGCCAAAAAAACAAAAAAAATAACTGAGGTGTCATATTTATTTATTTATTTTCAATTGATTAAAGTAGAAAAAGTAAATTTGGCCAAGTCTGCTACGAAAAGTCAGTTTTTCCTTACATATTTTTATCAAATCCTTAAAGTCTTAATTTGAAAGGCTTTGAATTGCAGTACCGCTCGTCCACCAAGAACTCCAATAATCGATAACATAACTCTGATTGGCCTTAAGGAATTTAAAATAAACGGAAAAGCAGGAATACAGGCCATTTGTTTTAAAGTTTAAATCTCTTGAGGGCGAATTTCAACAGGGATGGCATTTCTCAACAGACGAAAATGCTTTAGACAAAATGAGTTGTTTGATACGCTTTTTGAAGGAACGTGGAGGCGATAATTTGCTGAAAAATGAACATTACAGGATTTAAAATTAATATTATCAAAACGTCAGACAAACGATTCTAAAAGAACGCAGAAAATTGAACCAAAATAGAAAATTTCTTGGCGGGAAACCATGATATACGTGATTTGTCGACGAAATTTGTTTAGTGTGAAAATTTAGACCAATAACAAAATAGATGCTTATTGTGATGCATAACATGATTGCTGTGTTGCTTAGCTCAAATTTTGGTGCTGCCATACACTGCTAATTTGAGTAGTATTTCACAACCAGCCTCGGAGAATCGTAACTAGTTTTAGACGGGTTCTGAAAGCAAAGAAGAGGGAAAGCTAACCAAGATAATGTCTCCAAACGCCGTTTAAATACTCATAGTGTTAGTATTATCTTCCGTGGCTACTTACTACTGAAATTAATCTAAGCGACTTAATATCTGGTTTGTCGAGAGGGGTGCACACTCTGCGCCGCCGTCGCAAAGAGCCATTTGTTTTTTTAAGAAAACCGCAAACATCACCTAAAGATATGTAAACGTCATGAAATAAGTCCGACGGTGTGACAACCAACTGGCCAATAAGCAGCCACTAGATGATCAAAAATCGAATTGACCGCCCCGAAAGCGTGGTAAATTAGTAAAACAACAAATAGGGCATGGAAACGCTCATTCAAATTTGGGAAAACTTGTAGGCGCCAGTTGATGATGAATTGCCTTCCCGGTTTCTGCTCCGGAAACAGTTTGGTTTATAAAAAGAAACAAAAACGCAATGCATTTGAGACTGCGTCAAGCACCGAGGGGATCATAAAGTGGAATTTGGATACAAACCATCGCAAAACACTTAGCATATTGGCCGTTTTTGTTTGTCGACAAGCGTTATGTGCATTTGTATGCCAAAAAAAACACAGAAAGGATGCAGTGGCATTTAATTTGGCGTCGCCCACCTACAAAAGGCTGGCGGCCACCCGAATGCCAGGGTGTCGAAAGGCAGGACTTACTACCTTGCGTGATGATAAACAGACGACACAATTTATCCAGGCACTAAAACTAAGCAAACATGTTTAAACTCCGAAATTCAGCCAATCCGCAAGGCCCTCAGGCCGAATTTCGGTGAATGGCTGGCTGTCACCCAATAAAAACGCACCTTTCAAGTGAAATTCGATAATGTGAATAATCTTCTTGACTGATGATTAAGCTAGGCTCTGGAAGTCCTGTTTTCCGTGTCTAGAAATTGTCGTTGTTGACTGTAGCGAAGTTAGTCATGAGTGAACCAGTTTTAATTATGTATCACCCAGGTATGCTAAGTAGTGTCGACTTGCAACGAAATTAGCCACGATTCTAAGACACTGTTAGAGAAGACAAATAGTCCAAACGCCCCTCCATTTTCTCTCGACAAACTGGAGTTAATAACGAAAATATCAAGCCCAAACATTATTTCTGCTTTGTATGTGAGCAGTGTAATCGTTGGTTTGGAGGAATTGACGTTGTTATTCTAAGACATCTGGAGCATTGGAACAGCGTCTGTCAAAATGGGATGGGTGAGGCTGGATTTCCCAGCCAAAATCATTGATTTTTGTCTAGGGTGGTTAGATCTCGTGCCATGACGTTGATAGTCTGCCAACCTGGACCAGCATTTGTGACGTTGTAATCTCGCGTGTCGATGGCTGGATAGCATGCAAGCATGACACGCTGTGACAGTTTGTTGTGGAAAAGGCTCGATATTAGTAAAGACAGCCATGCAAAAACACCACCGACCTTTGACATTAGAACTCTAGGAAGGCCAACACATGGTCGAGCTTGTGGAAGTTACTTTTGAGCCTAAATTGACCGTTAAATTTCGTGTTTTTTTTTTCCGTGACGGGTTGTCGAAACCCCCTAACAGAAGAGAAGAATGTGTCAGATTATCTGGACTAGATTGATCAGTTGTCGGGATCAAAATTGACCACGATTTGGTTAAAAGTAACTGGAAAAACGCCGATGTAGAAATCGAACATGGCTGCAGTAGGTCGCGGTTTAAAATACTGAGTGCAAATCGATACAAATTGTTTACATGTAGCATTAACAACACGGTTTGTCGTCGCAACCCCTGTTTGTGCAAATCCACACTACCCGACGCCGTAGTAATTCAGCTAAGTGTCAGGCAATCAGTCAGCAGTTATTTTACGCCGTTTTCGTCAAAAAAAGCTTCCATCCAAGACTCCGCAAAGTATAGGCAAAAACTTCGGCGCAAACAAAGCCATGTGCATGCACTGTTTGCAAATCTCAGTTAATCAAGTGTTTTTTTTTGCTTAATTTTTGAGATTCTACATCGTCAAAAAAGCGAACGTCCCACTGCCACCCCATTTAAACAAATTCATGCCTGAAACGGGACTAAAGCGCTGAGTTGGGCGCGCAGTGCAGTCTGGTGAAATGAAAAAAAAAAGGTGGACATCAGACTCCGTGAAAACTGTTTTCTATCAACTGAGACGCAGTCAATCAATCATCTAGGCGGCATTCGTTCGCGAGGCAAACGTGTCATGCCAGGTTCGCTGATTTAAACAAATTGTCACAACGTAGCCTAAAACACAACCATTTTATACAGCTAATTTGGTCCTAGAAACAATAGATATTGGGTTGAATTTACGCAGAGGCATTTTGGTTCAAGAAGTTCTCCGAATAATCCTTTAAATTAGACACTTTTCAAGGCCAAGTAATGGGGCTATTATACCCAGAGCTTAATGTCTTTTTAGTCCAAGGAAATGCGCAAAAAGTAATTAATCACAGTAGCCCAGATGACACTTAAAAGAATCCATGAAATTTGAGAAAATTTCGGAAAAACAGTTCAACTTATCCAGCCCGGACGACACGCGACAGGATAACTAGCCTTATGTTCTGATTGGCCACTCCGAAACCAATCACCGCCCTACAGGGAATATGGACCAATCAGTAAGCAGGCTCACACACGTCCTTGCATCGGTGGTGTGTCAGACCAGTCATTGCGGCATTTTAAGCGGTGTTGCTAATTATATGCTTTCGCCTTCGCACGTGCACCGGTAGACATGTTACGGTAATAATATGCTCAACACGGAACACGCCATGTTCTGGATTATCCTCATCCTGCTTCTAGTTACCTTTCGCGACACCAGAGCAGTGTGTAGGATTGAGGACACGAAGTGCTGGTGCGTCGAGATGGACCCACCCAGTGAGAGTCTTTCAAACATCCTAGTCTACTGCTGCCAGAGTGACGTTTTCCATGTCTACATAAACGGAAGTGAGCTTGTGGGAGGCAGCGTGTTCTACCACAAACCCTGTCACAATCTCATCGACTTCCGCATACACGCACCTACCCAGTCAAATCTACCGCCAAACGGACTTGCATTCAATGGACTGCCGAATTTGGAAAGCCTGCATATCACAGGCGATCGATCACTAGGCGCCCTCCCCGACGGTGTCTTCGCTGGACTTGGTGCCAGTTTGCGACAACTGAATCTCTCGGCAAACGCTCTTACGGCCTTGACAGGTGCTGAGTTCGCTGGACTTGGGAGTCAGAATAGCCGATTGGATGAAGTTGATCTTAGCAACAATCGGATGCGTGATCTCGCGGCGGGGTGCTTCCAGGCATTTAGACGAGTGCGACGTCTCAATCTGGAGGGAAACTTGATTGCAGAATTGCGTCCGGACGTGTTCACTGGGTTGGAATTCTTAGAGGAACTAAACCTTCGCTCCAACCCGATAGACGTTATCATCGGAGGGACCTTTGGTTCGCTGTCGAAGCTCAGGAAACTGTTTATTTCTGGCGTTGGTTCTACGACGTCCCTCGCTGCACTGACTCCGGGAATGCTCTATGGACTGCATGCGCTTCGTCAGTTGGAATTCTCTAATCTCGGAATTGCCACCATTAACGTGGAGACCTTCATGGAAATGCGCCAGTTACAGGAACTTGACTTGTCGGGAAACCTCCTAACTGAGGTCCCTCAATTGGCTTTCAAACGTATGGTCCTTGCCCAACGTACAGCCCGCTTCCAGCGCCTAAATCTTTCTAATAACCGCATTATCTGCCTACCAGACGGCTCATTTTCCGATTTTCCCCAACTAAAGTACCTTGATCTAAGCGGTAATCTCTTGACTGTGATCGGTGACCAGGCCTTCCGTGGTGTAAGGCATATGCGTGACCTCAATCTCCTTGACAACCCGCTGTCGGTTATCATCCCCAGTGCGTTTGATGAGTTTACTGTCGTCGACGGAGCCGGATTCAGGAGCGCCCTCAATATCATCCACAGACATCGGCAGCCGGGAGAGATGCTGCTGCAGAATACGGTTGTTCGACTCCCACAAGACGAGAAAATAGTGGGCATGAACAAGCTGCGTCTAAGAGCAGTTTATGGTCGACAAAATGAACCGGTTGATTCCCCCATAGCCATCTTCGCTGACCTGCGATGTCCCAGTCTCCCTTTGCCAAACCACATCTCCCTCAAGCACTCCACATTGAACGTCAAGAACCCCGTTGAGGAGAAGGCAGTCTCTGGTCTAGGGGGATTTCTGTCTGAAAACAAAATCCTCATCATTGTTGTTGTCATCTGCGCAGGTCTCACGCTGATTGTCACATCAGCAACGATTTTGTCCTGTCAGAGCTGTCGAAAACGCCGTCTTCGTCGAAAGAATAACAAGAATCAGATTGATGAGGGTGTAGTCACTAGTCCACCGGAATCAGAGACTGGACGATCGCATTTCTCCGCACCGTCCAAACAAAACACTTTCTCCTACAACAGCCTCGAAGTTGCTAGCGCTGCGTACAGTGAGCAGATACCGGTGTCGATGGAGAAGATGTCGACCAGTGAGAGGCTGTTCAATCTGGGCCAGAAGGTTGCTCCACCGCCCTATCCGCACAACCTACAAACCATGGAGGAACGACTGAGGCAGGTGGCAGCGACTGTCGCGGTTCCCATGTTCGGCGCCTACTCCACCAGTGATTCCCCCCACCACCCACACTCCGGCCAATCATCGCCCAGCAACCTGGGCAGTTCTCCGAGGTTCTCGAGTTCGGCTTCTTCGGTGCAGCAGCACCGCCTCAACCCTCCCCCAGCACTCCACCTGGTCATGACTGGTTCCACCATCGAAGGGAACAAACCACCCCCTCCGAATCCTCCTCCCCCAGGCAGTGCGTCGCCGCTCCACGAGTCTGGAATTGTCTCCGACAACGCCTCGTCCTCTCTTGTGACAGCACTTGGCGTTCTGTAGGCGCCTCCTCCTTGTGTTTGTACATAACTGATAACGGTTGCGAGTAGGTTTGTACATATATTCTTTGTGGTGGCAGTTTTTTGCTGACCAGAAAACTATGCGTATGCTTAGAAGAAGTCATTGAATTCTCGAGTCTTTTTTGGCATTTTCAATTCACTGGTTGGGTTGAACAATCAACTGCTACGCGACTCACTGTCTACGATATTCTCCCTTTTCCATGGAGGTTAATTTGTGTGTATTCGAACAACTTCAGCCCATGGGCATTGGGTAGGTGGGTTAAAATAATCGGGCTAGTTTGGAACAGAAGCATCTATCGACAAATCGCGCTCATAGGGCCATAATTGGGGCACCAATCAATGGTCTTCGATAAACTCCTTTTGATTGTTTCATGCAACAGCTACTCTGATTGGATGTTGACCTAATAGTCATGTATTTAAATAGGCCAGTAGATTAAACGGCCTCGAAGCATCCAATTGGAAAATAACAATGTTCTGGTTTCGCTTAAACGTGTCTTAGTCTTATTTTAGAACCATCTGTACTTTCCAAATGCATGATAGGGATATTCGTTTTTACAAATTCTATCGCCAAAGTGCATCCAACTCGAGCACAAGGCTTTTTTTTTCACACTAAACAGCTTTTATCATTAACCTTCTAACTCGATGGTATTTTGCAGAGTAAGTTTCAATTCTAGTATGCCACTATCTGTTTTTTTCGGCGACTGGTTACTCGATTGTTTATTTGGGTGGTTGACGGCAGAAGCATGCACGGTTGACTGCTCTCATGATTCTTGCATAACCAGAGTATTGCCGTCCAGATGCGTCGTGAGTCGACATAGCCGTCTCGGGTTAGTGTGTATAAATCGTAAATGAAAAGTTATGTTAATAATAGCACCGAAAATGGTTTACTTGGATCGATATATAGGTTCCGCCCGTTTTGATAGACTGAAGCGTGTTCCCGCAGCCTCATCACCCTTCATCATGACAACGTTAGACCCCGTGTCACTTCGGAAACTGAGTGAGTTAAAAAGGGGGAACGGTTTCGGCACTCGCCACATCCTCCGGACCTCGCTCCTTCAGATTTTCATCTTTTTCGTTCTCTGCGAAACAAGTCTATTCCACCTTTCGACTTTCTTTGAGGAATTGAGATTTTTTTCAAAAATATTGGGGGATATTTGGGAGACACGAACTCTTCCAATCACCCAATATTTTGTCGAGACACTAAACTCCAATTGGTCAATTCGAAACATTGATTTGACCCGGGGTTGGCGCCGAAATGTGAGGTTTTCTCTTTTGCACTGGTGAAGGAGATAACCAGGGTTGATAGAAATGAATCTAAACATGACGTATGTTGGTGTGTGTGTGCGTGAAATTTTGTGTGATGATCACCAAGAGCGTGTCTGACAAAAAATGAAGTCGTTTATGCTTATCTGCCTGACGAAATGCCCTATTCATGTGCACTTTTAAGACACAAAAAGTACATTTCCATAGCAATTTCAACCGTTAGCGCTCACATGCAGACTTCAGCACCCCGAATACTTACACCACTAGCCTCGGTCAAAGTTTGGCCAAGGAAAAAACGTCCGCGATTCGTTTGTTCATCGATCGCCAACTCCACGGTCAGGTGGTGGTAGATTCTCGGCGTGGCAATCAACTACTAGCTCACCGGGACATACCTCGAGATATGATAGACATAGAAGAGAGTCGCGAATGCTCGGCCACTCAGAGCTTAATTGTTTAAATGATGGAAGTTATTGATCCCCAGTCAGTCCTTGTTAATTCGAACGTGCATTAGACCAAAGCGATACAGATCTCTAGTAGGATATAATGCGTTCATCGAGGCCTTTAGACATTCTATGAAAACGATGGCGGCACAATAATTCACCGGTCAATGGATTGGGAATCCCCAACGCAACATCCACCTCTACAAAACTGCTGAAAGGCTTGTGAGAATCCTTCATGAGGATTATAATCTTTCCAAGCCATGCAAGAACTCTGCGTGTATCTGCTGATTCTGTATCAGCAAACGGGCCTGGCCATCGCGTCTTTGCTTCATTGGTTGATAGTGGCTTTCTTGTAAATCAGCTACGTGTTTCACTCTAGTTGCTAGTTTGGTAAAACGGCTTTGCAGTGAAGACGTCTTCTTTGGTGGTCTGTCGTGAAATAGTTTTCCATCCTGTGCCTATCCCCAAGGGAAACAAGTAACTGCAAATTTCTAAGGGGAACCAGTCAGTCAAATTTGACTGCTTCGGCTAGCTGAAGGTCCCAATCGTGAAAATGTCTGCTGGCGAAATTAAGAACCAGTGACCGGGCCTTTGTCTACAGGAACGGAAGTAAACATACGAAAACTCGCAGTCGTGATTATTTGGTAAATAAATTTCGCGTGGTGGCCATACGCTGTTCATTTTTAAAACCTGATTGGCTCAGCCGAACGAGACTTTTGTCCTCGCAGAAAAGTGTCAACGTTGGCGATAAAATGTGGCATTTTTTGTGCGTAAAAAACTCGCATTGTGGAAACGCGATTCAGTTTTACCACAACTGTTGAAGCTAAAATGCGTGAATGTGCCTAATTTATTACCTCAAATTTAGAAGAATCTGACGAAAAAATGGGGCTAATAATCATGAATTTAAGGAAGTTTTGTACTACCTCGAAAATTATTGCGTATTTTTACCTGATGGTTAAAGCCATGACAGAATTAGACATCTTGAATTCACATGCTTTAGCAGAGGCTGTACTCGGCAAAGAGAAATGAGCAATTGACTGAGTAAAAAGAATTGACGATTTCTGAAAATTCCACAGTATGCAACTACCAGAACTTATCAAGGTATGGCATTGCTCAAAATGTGGTGGTGGTGGGGTGGGGTGGTGGTGGCGGTGGTGGTGGCGGTGGTGGTGGTGGTGGTGGTGGTTCCGTTCAAAGGGAAGCGTTCGTTTTCCCCTTATACCCCTGGCTGTATGTGGGAAGTGAAAACGTACAGATGCGTTACCGAGATATCCAAGATAGTTTTGTTTCTTTCACACACAAAAAGTTACCTTTTAAACGACCGGACACTCAGGCTTTTAGTAGAGACACATGCTTAAAACTGCCTGAGGAAACAGCATTCTCCCGTGCCAACTTCGCGTACACGTTTACACTTTTGCACACCATTTTATATCCTCCGCGACTTCATCCCATTGGCTCAGCCTGTTATGGAATGTGTATTATGCTTGCGTTTCCGTCAAGATCAAGCAAAATAAAGCGAACGCCAATAATGCTTGAAATGTTCCTCCTCGATTTCATAATAAAA